>CM053033.1:61476053-61508561 GCA_028564925.1 Lithobates sylvaticus | reverse complement strand
GGACCCTTTGGGTCCAGAGACCGCAAATTTTGACTGCAGCTAGGGGGCATCTAGGAACCCTTAACTACCAAGTTTGAAGTTCAGGGGACCTATGGATGCAAATAGGCACAGTGAGGCATGCAAATTGGCACAGTGAGGCTGCAAATGGCCATTGTTGACCCTCTTTTCCACTTATAGTAGCTGAGCATTTCTCACCCTAGGCTTATACTCGACTCAATAATTTTTCCCATTTTTTTTTGGTAAAATTAGGTGCCTCAGCTTATATTCGGGTCGGCTTATACTCGAGTATATACGGTAATATGTATACACACACATACATGGTATTGACTTTATGAATACATTACATATTTCAAAGGGACGGCATATAAAATTTACAAGATATTTAACCATCTCAATACAGTGCATTTTCACCCCCTTCCTGCCCAAGCCATTTTTCAGCTTTCAGCGCTGTCACACTTTGAATGACAATTGCGCGGTCATACAACACTGTACCCAGATGAAATTGTTATAATTTTGTCCCCACAAATAGAGCTTTCTTTTGGTGGTATTTGATCACCTCTGCGGTTTATATTTTTTGCGCTATAAACAAAAGAATAGGGACAAGTTTGAAAAAGATATAATAAATAATAAATAAATATCCAATTTATTTATTTTTTAAAACAAATTTTTCCTCAGTTTAGGCCGATATGTATTCTTCTACATATTTTTGGTAAAAAAAAATTGATTGGTTTGTGCAAAAATATAGTGTCTCCAAAATAGAGGATAGATTTATAGCATTTTTATTATTATAATTTTTTTTTAACTAGAAATGGCAGCGATCTGCCATTTTTTTTTTATTGTGACTGCGATATTGCGGCGGACATATCGGACACTTTTTACACATTTTTGTGACCATTCACATTCATACAGAGATCCGTGCTATAAAAATGCATTGATTACTGTATACATGTGACTGGCAGGGAAGGGGTTAACACTAGGGGGCACTGAAGGGGTTAATAGGTTCCCTGGGAGTGATTCTAACTGTAGGGGGAGGGAATTCACAAGGGGGGGAGACCGATCAGTGTTTCTCTGTACTGAGAACACACCATCGGTCTCCTCTCCTCTGACAGGACCTTGGATCTGTGTGTTTACATACACAGATCCACAGTCCTGTTGTGTTACCGGCAATTGCGGGTGCCCGGCGCACATCGTGGCCGCTGGGCACGCGCATCGAGTCCCCAGAAATACAGCGTGGGCGCGCCCCCTGGTGGGCTGGGAAGGGGAGGACGTCATATGACGCCCTCCCGCCACGAAAGCCATGCCGCCTGACCGCCAATTGACAGCCGGCGGTTGGCAAGCAGTTAATATTAATAAAATGTATTATTGCAGATTCATATATGTACACTTCATCTAAATGGCACTACGCAGTGTAATCAATGGTAAGAAACACACGGTCGGAATTTCCGACGGAAAATGTCCTATCGGACCATGTTGTCGGAAAATCCGACCGTGTGTGGGCTCCATCGGACTTTTTCCATCGGAATTTGAGATCCTGCTCTCAAATTTTCCGACAACAAAGTCCGATCGGACTTTTTCCGATCATGTGTAGAGAATTCCGATGGACAAAGTGCCACGCTTGCTCAGATCAAATTACGAGACCAAAGCTATTGGCTATTAGCCTCTACGTAGTTCCGTCATACGCAACAAACGTCACCACATTCAGAATGATTGGATTTTCCGACAACTTTGTCCGACCGTGTGTATGCAACACCAGTGTCGGACAAAATCCGTTGGAAAAAATTTGACGGATTTTGTGGTCGGAATTTCCGACCGTGTGTACGGGGCATAAGTAGGTTCCTATCAGTAGACATGAGAATGCATCCTAAAATTCTGACGTGTTTCATGGACAATACCACTCTTCAGGGGCAGATGCATGCAACTCTATAAACAAAATCATGATAAGTCTGGAAAATGGGGGAAGAGGAATCAGAAGCTGTCCAAATTGTCTGTACCGGGAGCTGTGGAAGGAGCCTGCAGGAGAGGGACCGGGTGCACAAAACATCATCCCCAGGAAAAACGAAAGGCAGAAATCCAGGTAGTGGTATTTATCTTGTATACAATGCATATCTTGGTAATAATTTTTTCCTTGTTTTTCTGTATTTTGAAATATTCAATAAAAACTAAATGATTTTAAAAAAAAAGTCTGGACTCTGACTAGGCCATGCAAGGACATTAACCTTTTTCTCCTTCAACCACTGTGTGGTCATTTTTGCTGTGTTCTTTGGGTCATTATCCTGTTGGAAGTTAAACCTTCTTCCCATTGACAACTTTCTGGTAGAGGGCAGTAGATTTTCCTCTAGAATTTGATGTTATTTTGCCCCATCCATTGCTTTACTGTAGGAATGGTGTTATTTGGATGGTGAGCTGTATTGGATTTCTGCCAGATATATTGTTTGGGGTTGAGGCCAATTAATTCAATTTTAGTCTCATCTGACCAAGGTTTAGCACCTTGAAGATTCTGAGGCCATATGGAAAAAGGTAATGTAACATAAGTGCAGCGCTTATGCTTAATCAATAGTCCATATCGTGATCTTGCCACGTTCAGTAGTCACCATCTTACTAGTTGGAAACAGTATCTCAGTCCATAAGGACTAACATGCGATTTTTTACATCACGTTTGTGAGTATTCTGGCTGTCTTCTTTTAAAAAAATCACCCTTGTTAGTACTAATAATAATAAATTGCCTATTTCCACACATTTGTGCTGTATGATTCTGCCCGAGGTGGATCTGATTGGAGCAGTTCATCTTCCTACTCGCATAGAGAGTTGAGATTGCATATACACAAGCGCTTTTGACTGCTTTTGAGTAAGTGGTCCACCGTTTTGGGTAAGGGTCAGTGTGAACTTTCTCACCTGGTGACGGATCCTTCTCAAACCTTTGTTGTGTGGAATTGCACATGTTGGACTTTTTTAAGTTACCATACGCATATAGATATGGATTATTGATTAAGCATAAGCGTTGCACTTATGGTACATTACTGGAAAATTGTGATAGCAGCTGTGCTTTAAATCTGTGTGTAAATTTATGGTTTCATATTAGCGTGGGTGATTAGTGTTTATTTATACCTGAAAAAGGGTGTTATGGTCAGATGAGACCAAATTTTAATTATTTGGCCTCAACACCAAATTATATGAAATTCAATACAGCTCACCATCCAAATAACATCATTCCTACAGTAAAGCATGGCGGTGGTAATATCCTTTCCATACCCACTGTATATTAGAAAAAAACAATCCCCTCTGGGTGATCAATGTACATTGCAAGGATTTTACCAAACTTTGTTTCAGAGTCCTACCTTTTTTGATTTGAAGGAATGGCTCCTTGTTAGATAATGTCTTGTGCAGAACTGATTTTGAAAAGGGTGGATAATTACATTTATCATCAGCTGATGCACTTGCATGGCTTTAATTAGGAGAGTGGTAAGGCCTGCATCCCTTAAAGTTATTAACCCTTTAGGAACGTCTCCGTTGCATGGGAAAATTGAACCATCCTTTCTTTGGTATTATGTCTACAAATCACACCAGTCAGAAATCCAGTGAGAGATGGGGCAGTGAGTGACATTTGGCGATCTCCAAAGTTTGAGTCTGAGAAGACAATAATGTGGGCAGTGGCAGGACCTAGTGACTATAAAGTGCAGTTTTTCTGTATATTGTAACCGCAGAATGGAATGTGTCCATGACTGTGCTTCTGCTTATAACTAGCAGATATTTTAGCTGTCAGTGCTTTGGCACATTTCTAATCTCTGCTACAACAATGACATTTCTTGCATATTGACTTTGAACAAATGATGTGGAAATGTAAAAGGCATAGTTGAGACTTCTTTCATCTAATTATCCCATCTGACACTTATGTCTGTCATTGAAGAAAACATTGCATAAAAATATTTCTATAGCACAGTGTTATGAAGAAACTGATTATTGCCTTAAGGGTTACTATGTGTAGTTTACCAAGCATATTTCATGTAATGCTGGTAATCAGAACAGACAGAACATTGCATGTCAGCACCGTATTATTAACATCTTGCTGTTAATGTTGTTGAGTCATTCACATCAGCTTATTTTTATCTTTCTGCTCTACCTCTAGGTATGTTTTTTGCAATAAAAATAGCAAACAGTGATGGCAACGCTTATGCTCCTTTGCGCATGTTTAAGGAACCTCACCTTGCAATCTGTGTTGAAAGAATACGAAGGTGCCTTAGGCTCCATGCACAGTTTTAGACAGGTGTGAAGAAATGCTGTAAAGTAAGAATGCTTTCAAATATACATTTTAATTGTTTATTTTTAGCAATTAGCAAAATGCAAAGTGAGCGAACAGAAGAAAAACCTAAATCAAATCAATATTTTGTGTGAACACCCTTTGCTTATAAATTATTATCAATTCTTCTATTGCACACAGTTTTTGAAGGAACACTGCAGCTAGGTTGTTTTAAACTTCTTGGAGAAGTAACCACAGATCTTATGTGGATATAGGCTGCCTCAAATCCTTCTGTCTCTTAATGTAATTCCAGACTTGATGATGTTGAGATCAGGGCTGTTTTTTTTTTTTGGGGGGGGGGGGGAACTATCACTTCCAGGACTCCTGGTTCTTCTTTATGTGGAAGATAGTTTTTAATGATATTGGCTGGTCATTTTCCTACTTCAGAATAAATTTGAGGCCAATCACATGCCTTCCTGATGGTATGGCATGATGGAGAAGTATCTGCCTGTATTTGTCAGCATTGAGGCTATCATTGATCAGGCAAAGTTGAGCACCGTAGATGCAGTGTTCAGCCAAGGAAACATAATGCAGCAGATAAAAGACATATCATGCTTACTTCCCTTTGACATTGGAAGAAAGTGGTGCCATCAGCACAGAACTAGCAGAAACCCGTAGGACCCTGGTACACCCATCTACTATCCAGGAAAGTCTTGCCAGGAGTGGCCTTTATGGAAGAACTGCCAAAAAGTCCTCCATTTTGTTACTTGATAAAAATAAACTACCTACCTAAAACATTTGCACAGTACTGTGTATATATATATATATATATATATATATATATATATATATATATATATATTTGTAGTCAGAGTCTTCACTCGGAAATACGATACCCCAACTACCAAGACCTGAGGTGTGCCTTGGCCTGGCTGGTCAGTATGCCTAAAAGAGGGCATACCCTGAATGAATATGTATGAAATGTAAATAAAATTATGAAAGTATGGGGGAACAGGTGGGTGGGAACCCAGAAATGAGCAGACAAAGGCTCTGATGGAGGAGGAGGGATTTAAAGCCCTCAGACTCCTCCTACAAATTCAGGCTAGCCTGCGGCCAGCCTTCCACATATACACACATATGTAGATATATATACTGTAGATATATATGAAGTTACACCATTAGTCAGGTTAAAAAAAAGGCTCATATCTATCCAGTGCAACCAACAGAAAAAAAAAAGAATACCTCCATATATACAATCCTATACCCACAGTTGAGCGAGAGAAAGGCAAAAAAAAAGTATGATCCAATTTAATCCAGGGGGGAAAATAATACTTCCTGACCCCCCCCCCCCAGGAAGCAATCAGATATTCCCTGGATCAGCTACTCCTGGTGGTATTACCAATAAATGTTAGTATCCAGTTATATTTGTACATTTAGGAATATATGTATATGCTACATTTTATCCCTGCAATTGATATACACTGTACATGCTGGCAATGCCATTCAAAGTATTTAGCCCACCAATGGGCATATCGCTACTATAGACTGTCAGATGAAGGGAAGCGCCTCTTCAAAATGTGTCCCCAGCAGGCAACTGGAAGCTTTTAAAAGCTCACAGCATAGCGTCCTCCATTCATACCATGTCTAGCATTATTTCACCTCAGGTGATCAGCTCTGTAACAGGGGGCTTTACTACAGGCCACAGGATGTTGATCCTTGGAGCTTTTCTTTGTATCCTCTCAATTTATGGGCATTTACTTATTTCTTATACATGCATGCACGTTTTTATTAAATTATTAAACCAGTAGTAACTTTACCTCCTGCCTGGCCACTATACATATGCGGTAGGGCTGGAGGGAGCCTACTTGTTGCTGGAGAACATACCTGAATGTCCTTCAATTGTGGGCATCATGCACAGCACCCAGGCAGCTTATCGGCATGATCTGTGTTTACATGTGTGATCACTGTTGTTGGTCACAGTGATCACGCGGTACAGTGTGTCACCTCCTGGTTACACTGTGCTTCCCTTGGCAAAAAGCTGCAGTTCTGGTGTCCAGCAACAGGTGTCTCTCAGAAGCCAACAGGTTCCAGAAATCAGCCCCACCTGGCTGCTGGGAGGGTACTTAACCGCTTCCCGACTGTCAAGGAAGACATCCCAGTGACCCAGGAGGACCTGCCCACAGAACTTCCCTCAAACCCAATCAGCGCTTGTCGGCGCGCATTGGCGTCGGCGGGCGCGCGCGCGGGTGTGCGCTGACGCGCCGTCGATTAGCCATTGGCGCCAAAGAGCCTATAAGACGAAGCTTGTGACTGAGGCCTCTTGCTGTCCGGTCTACAGCGTTTCCTGAGACCCCTGCTATTACTAGTACCTGTTGATTCCTGTTACCCGGCTTGTTCCTGACTACACCTGCCTGCCGCCTGCCTCCGACCCCGGCTTGTCTGACTATTCTCTGCCTGCTCCTCTGGTCCTGTTGTTGCCCGTCTGTTGCCGACCCTGCCTGTACTCTGACAACCCGCCTGCCTCTGCCTGAACCTGTTCTGTCTGCCAGTGTCTGCCTCTGCCTGAAACTGCTCTGTCTGCCAGTGTTGACCCGGCCTGCCTGACCACGTCCAGCGTTCCAGTGTTCAAGCACGTGTTCTCTTCAGCCTGCTGTTCCAGAAGTTCCTGCAAACCTCAGAACCTACAGTGCTGTCTGCAGTTCCCGTGTTCCTGATACCTGCACGGTTCCAGTCAAGTCCACAGCTGCCATCTGCCAGGCACTTGTGCACCCCTGCACTCGCGGGCCCCTGTTCCCACCTTCAGGGGTTCACGAGCCAGAGGCATACGAGAGGCCGCTCCCTGCATTCTGGGCTCCATCCCTAGGTACGTGACACCGACCGCCTAACGCAGATATACTGCGGCAAAATGGCACGGGCAGGCAAAATCACGTACCTGTACGTGATCGTGCATGTGCCTGCCTGTGGGTCCCGATCGCCACTGGTGTCCCGCGATCGGGTTACGGAGCTGAAGAACGGGGAGAGGTATGTGTAAACAAACCTCTCCCTGCGCTTCCTACTCTGCCTGTCATTGATCGGCTGTTCCCTGTCATCGGGAAAGCCGATCAATGACGTCAGACGTCAGCCCCGCCCCCTAATGTAAAAAAAATCACACACGTCACAGCCCATAACCCCTCCCCTCCCCCTAGTGGTTAACCCCTTCACTACAACTGTCATTTATACAGGAACCAATGCATTTAAATAGCATTGATTGCTGTATAAATGACAATGGTCCCAAAAATGTGTCAAAAATGTCCGATGTGTCCGCCATAATGTCGCAGTCACAATAATGTCGCCATTACTAGTAAAAAAAAAAATATTAATAAAAATGCTATAAAACTATCCCCTATTTTGTAAACGCTATAACTTTTGCGCAAACCAATCAATAATCGCTAATTGCGATTTTTTTAACCAAAAATATGTAGAAGAATACGTATCAGCCTAAACTGAGGAAAAAAAAAAATTTTAATATATTTTTTGGGGATATTTATTATAGCAAAAAGCAAAAAATATTGCATTGTTTTCAAAATTGTCGCTCTATTTTTGTTTATAGCGCAAAAAATAAAAACCGCAGGGGCGATCAAATACCACCAAAAGAAAGCTCTATTTGTGGAAAAAAAAAGGACGCCAATTTTGTTTTGGAGCCACGTCGCACGACCGCGCAATTGTCAGTTAAAGCGATGCAGTGCCGAATCGCAAAAAGGGGCCTGGTCCTTTGGCTGCCAATTGGTCCGGGGCTGAAGTGGTTAAGCTTGTCTCCACTAACACACCTTGCTTGTTGTGCTGCCTTACCCTATTGCCATTTACTCTTGATCTGGCTCCTGTCCTGTGTCCAGTACCCTGCTGCCTTGTACCCTGTTGTTCGCTTTCCCATCCACTCCTCCAGTTTTCCGATACCTTGTATGTTTCACATTTGTAAATATTTGTATATTTAGTTAATTGTTGCTGCATTTTGGCATTTGGTTTTGATTTCTATGCAATTTCTTATTTATTGATTGCTGATGTGTAGTTGCCTTACATTCACTGTAAATAAACCTTACTTTAAAGATCTATACATGTAGCCATGGTGTTGCAGCTAATAACAAACAATCCGTCAAATCACCCCACTGCCAGACTTTATACATCATTTCTAGAGACAATGAACAGTCTTTTGCAAGCTTTGTTTTTGTTGTTTTTATTGGGGGGTACAACTTGGATAGGGATTAGGAACACGGGATGCCCATAGGATAAGTTATTGCCATCATATTTAAGGATTTAGTACATTCTGAATAAAGTTAAAGCCAGAAGATTGAATGTGAAAATTGAATTAGAGATGAATCTCCTCCTGCATCTCCATGTAGACTGTTGCTCCTCCTGCAGCTTAACCTCCGCAGTCTATACCATCTTATGCCCCGTACACACGGTCGGAAATTCTGACCACAAAATCTGTCGGATTTTTTCCGACGGATTTTGTCCGACACTGGTGTTGCATACACACGGTCGGACAAAGTTGTCGGAAAATCCGAACATCCTGAGCGTGGTGACATTCATTGCGTACGACGGGACTACGTAGAGGCTAGTAGCCAATAGCTTTGGTCTTGTAATGTGATCTGAGCATGCGTGGCACTTTGTCCGTCGGAATTCGCTACACACGATCGGAAAAAGTCCGATAGGACTTTGTTGTCGGAAAATTTGAGAGCAGGATCTCAAACTTTTTCCTTTGGGAAAAAGTCAGATGGAGCCCACACACACGGTCGGAATTTCCGACAACATGGTCCGATAGGACATTTTCCGTCGAAAAATCCGACCGTATGTACGGGGCATAAGAGTTCTCTTACCATCCAACCGCGCGGTGGCAGAGACATCACTAATGACCGTGTAAAAGATCGACTGGACACAGATCCCCACAGTCTCTTTTCTGCTTCAGGACTCCCCATTATCCACCGTGTGTATTGATGAAGACTCTACTAGTGACCATGTACTAGCAGAGTTTCCTCACAGACTTCTTGGCACTTCAAGCCCTTGGCACCTCCAGCCCCACTGTAGTAACACTCACTGACCTTCCAACAGCCCTGAGTCCTTGATGAGGAACTTTGACTGGACCATGCGTACCAACAGTTTCACCTGCCCCTCTGCTCCAGGAGTTCCCTGCCATCCAACCGTGTGGTGGCAGAGACAATGCCAATGACCGTGTAGAGGCAATTTTCCCTCACAGCTCTCCCCAGGCCTTCTCCTGCGATTGGCGCACCCCCCCCCCCCCAGATGGGGATGGCCTCCTGCGACTGTCTATGCCATTCCTCACTTCACCCAGCCGACTCTGACCCCCAGTGGAAAAACACCTCAGCTTATATATGAGGCCCCCCCCTGCCAATACCGATTGGGAAATTATCAGGGAGCACACACAAGCTGCCTGCCACTCCAGTTCTAGGCCCAGTCCCTTTTTTAGAACATTCTCCTCAGAAACAGGGGAGGCGCCTCTGAATTTATGTGCAGGTGGTCACACCCACTGCTACTCTGACTACTCCCTGATCAAAACAGACAGGCCTAGCATGCAGCATAGGCCTGCCTAAATGTGCCTGTTCTGGCTAACCTAATAAAATAAACCTTACTAGCACCTACCTATTGATAGAGGGTGTGTCAGGGTGCACATGCCAGCAGACAAGTTCGCCTCTCTAGAAGTACTCCAAAGAGCAGAAGAACACTTATTCCCTTTGCTCATAGGAAACAAGCATTGGCACATAGAAGTGCGAATGCGCAAACTGGCGTACAAACAGGAGCGGTCGTGAATCCATGTGCACGCAAATGCTTACGCGCACCCGTGATTGATGCTGGCGCCAAACAGTCTATTTAAACCCAGCCAGTGCCTATCTCCGGTGTTGCTTCGTCTCAGCTCCTGTGTGCTCTGTTACCTGTGAAACCTGTGTCCTGATCTCTGTGTTAACCCGGCTTGTTTTGACCATCCCTTGAACTCCACCTGCATTGACCTTGGCTTGTCCTGTGATCCTTCTTCGGCCTTCTCGCTTGGCTCCTGTTTGCACTGATCTGGTTCCAGACCTGGCTCATCTCCTGACTACGTTCCTGCCTGCACCCTGCATCTAACTGTCTTGCTGTGTATGACCCAGCCTGCCTGACCCTGCTATCTGTTGATGCCACCTGCACCAGCTGCCTGCCAAGACCTCCCGGTATCTTCTCCAGCCATCCAGGACATCCACCCTGCTGCCTGCAAGATTCCTTGGCACTTGTGTGACTATGCACTTCACTGCATTCTGTTCACATTATCAGAGGCCCCGAGTCAGAGGTGTAAGGGAGGCCTTCCTCGTCCAATCAGGCTCTACTACCAGGTATGTGATAGGGTGCTATATACATATGGTCTGGTCCCAGTTTCTTTGTGTAGCTACATATATATGGTCATCTCCTGTACTGACTGCTGACATAACACTGATGGCCACTAATGGCCAGATCAGCTACACTTGGTAACTGGGAGCCATTTGCTTTAAGTATTTTGAGTGTTTTCCTTTTGTCAAGATGCTTCAAGTGCAGGTTACTTGTTGTGTGCAATTGGTACATTACATTTTTGTCACTCATTTTGGTAGAATCTTACTAGTGAGGAACTGTTGGGAAGCATTCTGACAGCACATGCTTTGGTTGATAAGGGCATGTTTTCACTTAGTGAAATACATTGGTTCAGGTCTGTTCTGAACTATTATTTCCAGCTACATCTCTTGACCGTGATGTTTTCATTCCTCCTTTTACTATACTCTAGGTTAAAGTTGTGGGATGGTTACTGAAACATTGTACATTTTCCTTTCTCCAGCAGTATTCAGTTTATGCACAACAGGTGCTGATGGATTGTGTTGCTGTTTTTCACTATTTGGTTGAGCAAGAGATATTCAAACTGACCTTAGTTCAACCTCTACTCCAAGCCTGGTCAGAGATCCTATCACCAGTGTTAGATGATTCACACAAAGTCAGATCTGCCGCTAAATATCAAGAATCTCTTCCTTTGTTGCCCTTAGCAACCACAGCTGCTACTGAGTGTCCCCAGCCTCCTGTAGATCAGTACCCCGCTATCACGAACCACGCTTCCCCTGCATGTAATCAATTGAAGGCTCCTCCTACCATTGCCCATAGCAACCTCTCAGACCTATTCTTCTACTTCTGTTATTCCTTTTTCTATACTCCCCAATACTGTTACTACTTTTCCATCAGCAGTACACTCTGGTCAGCACTATGCATGTACTTGCTGGACTCCAGGATCTAAGCCAAAAAAGAAACCAATGTTTTCTCCTGCTCATTCAATCCTGCCACAATCCACTGCTGCCTCAACCATTATTCAGACAGTTTCATATTCCATGCTGCCTTCCGATGGGGTCCAGTCCTCCTCCATGCTGCCGGCCAATAGGGTCCAGGCTTCCTCCATGCTGCCTGCTAATGGGGTCCTGTCTTCCTCCATGCTGCCTGCTCATGGGGTTCAGCCTTCCTCCATGCTGCCTGCCGATGGGGTGCAGCCTGCCACTGGTGACCTGTTGTCCTCTGCCAAGCCTGCCGCTGGTGACCTGCTGTCCTCTGCCAAGCCTGCTGCTGGTGACCTGCTGTCCTCTGCCAAGCCTGCCGCTGGTGACCTGCTGTCCTCTGCCAAGCTAACCGCTGGTAAACTGTTGTCTTCTGCCATGCCGATTCCCTCCCAGCCAGACTCTTTTAACAGGGTTAAGCTCCTGCCTGCTGAGGGGTTAAAGCTTCTGGATTTTTGTCATGTGGTCTAAGATCCCAACTGTTGCCTGTCCTGAGTTTCTTTTGCAGCTGCTTGCTACTGTTGCGCCAAAGCCAGGAGGTCCAGATACCCATTTTGAATGTGAGCGCTGCACCCACTATTACTATTACAGCAGTAGTAGAGGTCTTCTAAGGAAGGGCAGAATTCCAACTGAAACTTGTCTTGACCTAGGTGATATCGCTGCGATACCAGGTTTATTCAGGGTCCCGAGTCAGGTAACCTATGCCCTGGGTAGACCTGAGAGAATGTTAAAATGCATGGCAGTCTCTTGAGGAAGGTCCAGTACTGATGGGACACCCTGGCATCAGGGTACCTGTTTGGACCAAGGACTCAGGTATTATGCCTTTAGGTTACCTTTTGAATCCCAGGATTGGCATATATGCTGCACTAAGGAATGGTAAGCTTTCAATTTTACACCTCTTTAGGAATCTGACCAGCGAGGATACCCCAACCAGTTTTTGGATCCTGGCAGCGGGGTATTCAGCAAGCTTCTGGGGCCCTGTATAGCATCTGAAGGCCACTTCGAAGAATGGGGGAACTGTCAGGAACTGGTTCACCTGCTGGTGGCATTGTGCTTCCCTGGACGGAAAGCTGCAGTTCTGGTGTCAACCAGCAGGTATCTCCCAGCAGCAAATAGGTTCCAGAAATCATACCCACCTGGCCCTAAGGATACTTAAGCCTGTCTCCACTAACACACCTTGCTTCAGTGTTTTGGCTGCTCCTGCCTTGTACCCTGTTTGTTGTGCTGCTGCCTGACTCTGTTGCCATTTACTCTTGATCATGCTCCTGCCCTGTATCCAGTACCCTGCTGCCTTGTTCCCTGTCTTTCTGCCTTTCCCAGTTTGTTTCCCCTTCCCCATTCTCTCCTTCAGTTATCCCCTACACTGCATGTTTCACATTTGTGTATATTTAGTTAGTTGTTGCTGCATTTTGTCATTCAGTTTTGGTGGGTAGTTATCCATTATGATCCATAACCATTGTAACTAAATCTCACTTTAAAGATAAGTACATATGGTCTGGCAGGTTTCGTTGTGTAGCTACATATAACTGGTAGTTCCCTGTGCTAACTCCTGACACAGGGCCAATCACATTGGTCCTGTACCATGTGGTCACTGTGGCCAATAACAGCAATTGTAAACACAGGCTGCAGCCTGCGAAGTCTCTCCTCTCACAGTGATTTGCTGTGAGAGAAGAAAGAGTGTGTAGTACAGTGCTGGACATTGTACTACACACTAAAAAAGTGAGAAAAAAAAATAACAGTGATCTGACACTGTCAGAGCAGTATAATGTCACCTAAGTGATACTGCACTACTTTGATGAATGTGTTTTTTTTTTATAAAAGTAAAAAGAAAAAAAAAGAAGTAGAAGAATAATAAAAAAAATATAAAAAATATATAAACAAAAAACAGTTAAGAGGTCATTCACACTGGCAGTGCTATCTGAAGAGCGATCTCTTCAGAGAGCATTAAACAGTTTTAACCCCCTAAATTCTGGACTAGCACACTGCACCCATGTGCATTGTGTGTGGTTGTGATGCAGTTACAGCGGTGCCCTATTCACTTGAATAGGTTGTGCTCACTGGGGGTAATGCCTGCCAAGCACAACAGGTATTATAATTCCTGTCTTGGCAAGTGTACACTTCCGGCTAGGAATGGGGACTACAATGGGTGATGCTAGACTAATCTTTATTCCCTGACCACAGAGGTGACCATTACAGTGCATTGTTGGTAGATTTGGGTTATACGCAAGATACAATGTGCAATATGTTTCAGCCCAAACAATGAAAAAGTCTCACAGATGTTGTATCCTCAGATTTAGGAATAGTAGCAGAATGTGTTTTGGGGAGAAATTCTAAATATGCCTAGCCTATGTGTGAGAAATATCTTATAAAATAACTTTGTGTAAAAAAAAACAAAAACAAAAAAAGAAACAAAAAAACTTTTCATTTTCTTTAATTTTCCAAAAACTTGTGCCAAAAAAGTCTTCAAAAAACTCACCATGCCTCTTAAAAAATACATTTGGGTGTTTACTTTGCAAAATAGGGTATTTTGTGGGTGTTTCTACAATCCTGGTGCTCCAGGGCCTCCAAAAATGTGATAGACAATCAGCACATCAGTTGCTTAATTTATACCCCTAGAAAGCTTTAACCTCCCTGGCGGTATTCCCGAGTCTGGCTAGGGGTGGAATTTCAAAACCAAAAGCGGTAACCCCAAGCCAGACTCTGGATCGCATCGCAGGATCCAGAAAGAGCTTACTTACCTTGTCCCCTGGATCCTGCAATGTCTCCCTGCAGTGTGAGCGGCTCGTCCTCCGCTCGATTCATTACAGAGCCGGGCTCCGTTCCCTGCGAGCGTTGCAACGCACGGGGACGGAGAACGGCGCAAAATTCAAAAAGTGAAACACACACTATACATACAGTATACTGTAATCTTACAGATTACATTACTGTATGAAGTTATTTCACATCCCTTTTGTCCCTAGTGGTTTGTCCCGTGCCCTGCATGCAGTTTTATATTATAAATACTGTTCTTTCTGCCTGGAAACTGGAGATTGTCCATAGCAACCAAAAAGTGTCCCTTTACATCAAAAGTGGTTTTAGACCAGCTAGAAAACAGCGATAATGAATTAGAATCACTCACAGAATTGAGCAATAGTGATTTGTGGGGAGATCCGTCATTAACCACTTTAGCCCCGGACCAATTGTCAGCTTAAGGACCAGAGGTCTTTTTTCAATTTCGCACTGCACTACTTTAACTGGTAATTGCGCGGTCATGCAATTTTGTAACCAAACGAAATTTGCGTCCTTTTCTTCCCACAAATAGAGCTTTCTTTTGATGGTATTTGATTGCCTCTGTGATTTTTATTTTTTGCGATATAAACGGAAAAGGAGCGAAAATTTTGAAAAAAAAAGAGATTTTCTACTTTTTGTTATAAAAAAAAATCTAATAAACTCAATTTTAGTCAAACATTTGGGCCAAAATGTATTCAGCCACATGTCTTTAGTACAAAAAAATGCCAATAAGCGTATATTTATTGGTTTGCGCAAAAGTTATAGCGTCTACAAACTAGAGTACATTTTCTGGAATTTACACGGCTTTTAATTTATGACTACCTATCTCATTTCTTGAGGTGCTAAAATGGCAGGGAAGTACAAAACCCCCCCAAATGACC
Organism: Lithobates sylvaticus; assembly: GCA_028564925.1. Lineage (NCBI taxonomy): Eukaryota > Metazoa > Chordata > Amphibia > Anura > Ranidae > Lithobates > Lithobates sylvaticus. Next base: position 61,493,370 of record CM053033.1, on the reverse strand, counting down.
CCATTTTGGAAAGTAGACACCCCAAGCTATTTGCTGAGAGGCATGTTGAGCCCATTGAATATTTTTTTTTTTAGTCCCAAGGGATTGAATAAAGACAAAAAAAAAAAAAAAAAAAAAAAAAAAATTGATATATTCCTCACACATGCCATCGTTATATGTGGAGATGCACCCCAAAATACATTTTGCTGCTTCTCCCGAGTATGGGGATACCACATGTGTGGGACTTTTTGGGAGCCTAGCCGCGCACGGGGCCCCGAAACCCAATCAACGCCTTCAGGGTTTCTAAGGGTGCAAATTTTTGATTTCACTCCTCACTACCTATCACAGTTTTGAAGGCCATAAAATGCCAAAATAGCACAAAACCCCCCCCAAATGACCCCATTTTGGAAAGTAGACACCCCAAGCTATTTGCTGAGAGGCATGTTGAGTACATGGAATATTTTATATTTTGCCACAAGTTGCGGGAATATTACAAACTTTTTTTTTTTTGCCCAAAGTTGTCACTAAATGATATATTGCCCACACATGCCATGGGCATATGTGGAATTACACCCCAAAATACATTCTGCTGCTTCTCCTGAGTACGAGGATACCACATGTGTGGGACTTTTTGGGAGCCTATCCGCATACGGGACCCCGAAAACCAAGCACCGCCTTCAGGATTTCTAAGGGCATAAATTTTTGATTTCACTCCTCACTACCTATCACTACCTATCACAGTTTTGAAGGCCATAAAATGCCAAGATGGCACAAAACCCCCCCAAATGACCCCATTTTGGAAAGTAGACACCCCAAGCTATTTGCTGAGAGGCATGTTGAGCCCATTGAATATTTTTTTTTTTTAGTCCCAAGTGATTGAATAAAGACAAAAAAAAAAAAAAAAAATGTATTCAAAAAGTTGTCACTAAATGATATATTGCTCACACATGCCATGGTTATATGTGGAATTGCACCCCAAAATACATTTTGCCACTTCTCCTGAGTACGGGGATACCACATGTGTGGGACTTTTTGGGAGCCTAGCCGCGTACGGGGCCCCGAAACCCAAGCACCACCTTCAGCATTTCTAAGGGTGTAAATTTTTGATTTCACTCCTCACTACCTATCACAGTTTCGAAGGCCATAAAATGCCAAAATTGCACAAAACCCCCCCCAAATGACCCCATTTTGGAAAGTAGACACCCCAAGCTATTTGCTGAGAGGCATGTTGAGTACATGGAATATTTTATATTTTGCCACAAGTTGCGGGAATATTACAAACTTTTTTTTTTTTTGCCCAAAGTTGTCACTAAATGATATATTGCCCACACATGCCATGGGCATATGTGGAATTACACCCCAAAATACCCGTCCCGTATGCGGATAGGCTCCCAAAAAGTCCCACACATGTGGTATCCCCGTACTCAGGAGAAGCAGCAGAATGTATTTTGGGGTGTAATTCCACATATGCCCATGGCATGTGTGGGCAATATATCATTTAGTGACAACTTTGGGCAAAAAAAAAAAAGTTTGTAATATTCCCGCAACTTGTGGCAAAATATAAAATATTCCATGTACTCAACATGCCTCTCAGCAAATAGCTTGGGGTGTCTACTTTCCAAAATGGGGTCATTTGGGGGTGGTTTGTGCCATCTGGGCATTCCATGGCCTCCGAAACTGTGATTGGCAGTGAGGAGTGAAATAAAAAAATTACACCCTTAGAAAGCCTGAAAGCGGTGCTTGGATTTTGGGGTCCCGTACGCGGCTAGGCTCCCAAAAAGTCCCACACATGTGGTATCCCCGTACTCAGGAGAAGCAACAGAATGTATTTTGGGGTGTATCTCCACATATGCCCATGGCATGTTTGAGCAATATATCATTTAGTGACAAGTTTTTGTAAAAAAAAATATTATTTTTTTTTTTTTTTTCATTATTCAATCTCTTGGGACCAAAAAAAAAAAATATTTAATGGGCTCAACATTGCTCTCAGCAAATAGCTTGGGGTGTCTACTTTCCAAAATGGGGTCATTTGGGGGGGGGGTTTGAACTGTCCTGGCATTTTATGCACAACATTTAGAAGCCTATGTCACACGTCACCCACTCTTCTAACCACTTGAAGATAAAGCCCTTTCTGACACTTTTTGTTTACATGAAAACATATTTTTTTTTGCAAGAAAATTACGTTGAACCCCCAAACACTATATATATTGTTAAAGCAAAGGCCCTACAGATTAAAATGGTGGGTGTTGCATTTTTTTTTTCCACACAGTATTTGCGCAGCGATTTTTCAAACGCATTTTTTGTGGAAAAAATACACTTTTTTTTATTTTAATGCACTAAAACACACTATATTGCTCAAATTTTTGATGAAATAAAAAATATGATCTTAGGCCGAGTACATGGATACCAAACACGACATGCTTTAAAATTGCGCACAAACACGCAGTGGCGACAAACTACATACATTTTTAAAAGCCTTTAAAAGCCTTTACAGGTTACCACATTAGATTCACGGAGGAGGTCTACTGCTAAAATTACTGCCCTCGATCTGACCTTCGCGGTGATACCTCACATGCATGGTGCAATTGCTGTTTACATATGACGCCAGACCAACGCTTGTGTTCGCCTTTGCGCAAAAGAAGGGGGGGCAGGGGTGCTTTTTTTTTTTTTTTTTTAGTTTTTCTTTTTATTTAGCTTTTTTATTTTATTTTTAAACTGTTCCTTCCATTTTTTTTTTCTTAGTTGTCATTTTTATTGTTATCGCAGGGAATGTAAATATCCCCTATGATAGCAATAGGCAGTGACAGGTACTCTTTTTTTGAAAAAATTGGGGTCTATTAGACCCTAGATCTTTCCTGTGCCCTCAAAGCATCTGACCACACCAAGATCGGTGTGATAAAATGCTTTCCCAATTTCCCAATGGCGCGGTGGGTATGCCCACCATTAGAATACCTCCCTTCATCCACCCACTTCTAATGATGGGCATACATGCACCATTTATATATGCCGAAGCATGGGGGCATCCTCCCGCAAAAAAAGTTATGCCACGTATACATGGTCGAACTTTTTTCGACCGTATGTACGTGGCATTAGGAGCAAAATCGCTCCTCCGCCCTCTGCTGCCCCCATGCTTCGGCATATATGCTCTTTTTTTTTAACTGTGGTGGTGAAATCACCTCCTACAGCATTGGAGTCGCGGCTTTATGTATCGTGGGAGCAAACGCTGTTGCTGTCAAGATAAATAAATCCACGCTGCAACTGTATGGCGTACCTGCTAAGCAAATAATGGTTAACATTAAAACAAAGTAACATTACAGTATAACAGTAAGACCTTACCATACCATACCTGCAAAGCAAATACAAAAAAAAAAACATAGTAAAAAATAAAACATTTTGTTAACGCAACCGGTGCCTAAAATATATATATGCCGAAGCATGGGGGCATCCTCCCGCAAAAAAGTTATGCCACGTACACATGGTCGGACTTTTTTCGACCGTATGTACGTGGCATTAGGAGCAAAATCGCTCCTCCGCCCTCTGCTGCCCCCATGCTTCGGCATATATGCTCTTTTTTTTAACTGTGGTGGTGAAATCACCTCCTACAGCGTTGGAGTCGCGGCTTTATGTATCGTGGGAGCAAACGCTGTTGCTGTCAAGATAAATAAATCCACGCTGCAACTGAATGGCGTACCTGCTAAGCAAATAATGGTTAACATTAAAACAAAGTAACATTAGAGTATAACAGTAAGACCTTACCATACCATACCTGCAAAGCAAATACCAAAAAAAAAACATAGTAAAAAATAAAACATTTTGTTAACGCAACCGGTGCCTAAAATATATATATGCCGAAGCATGGGGGCATCCTCCCGCAAAAAAGTTATGCCACGTACACATGGTCGGACTTTTTTCGACCGTATGTACGTGGCATTAGGAGCAAAATCGCTCCTCCGCCCTCTGCTGCCCCCATGCTTCGGCATATATGCTCTTTTTTTTTAACTGTGGTGGTGAAATCACCTCCTACAGTGTTGGAGTCGCGGCTTTATGTATCGTGGGAGCAAACGCTGTTGCTGTCAAGATAAATAAATCCACGCTGCAACTGAATGGCGCACCTGAAAACAAAAAAATGGTTAACAATAAAACATACCTGAAAAGCAAGCATGATAAAACATAATAAAACATTGCAGAATAGAATAGAGTAAAAAAGAGCAACAATAGAGAGAGAACAATAAAACGACAACTATTTTTGGTTTTTTATTTTATATTTTTTTTGGGGTTTTTTTTTTTTGTACTTTTTTTTTTTATTTTTATTTTTTACACTTTTTTTTTTTAAACTATAACTATAATTTTAACTGTAACGGTCGGGTCTCAAAATGCGATGGCATTCTTGAGACCCTGTAACTATAATTTTAACTGCAACGGTCGGGTCTCAAAATGCGATGGCATTCTTGAGACCCTGTGAAAGTGTATCCTAGCCTGTGAAATGCTGTACCCTACGCTAAAACCTCACTAGTTCGTGGTAGCGTTCAAAGCATTCACCAACGCAGAGACCAGGATTGTCAGGACAGCGTGGACAATAATAACGGGTGTCACGCCTAAATCCGCGCTTGGTACAGACACGACATCTTCTTTGGGGGGCTCGTTGGGTAGGGGTACTCTGGAGGACATGAGGATAATGCCTCTCATGCAGCCGGCTTACTGCATTTGGTAGGGGATGGTGAGGTGTGGAATCGCCTGGATACAGGAGTTCCATGACAACCGCTCCCTGGAATTCAAGGAAGGGTAACGTCCCGCCTGAAGCTCCGTATAGCACATGAGCATTCAGCAAAGCCAATTGGAATAAATAAATAGACACTTTTTTGTACCAGCGTCTAGCCTTACGGACAACTAGGTACGGCGCCAACAACTGGTCGTTGAGGTCCACCCCCCCCCATATTAAGGTTGTATTCGTGGATACAGAGGGGTTTCGTCACAACACCAGCCGCCGTACGAATTTGGACTGTCGTGTCTGCATGAAGGGAGGTAAGAACGAAAACATTCCTATTATCCCTCCACTTCACAGCGAGCAAGTTATTACACTTCAAGCAGGCTCTCTCCCCCAGCCTAAGACGGGAATCTACAAGCCGCTGGGGAAAGCCCCGGCGATTAGGTCGCACGGTGCCACATGCTCCAATCTGATGATCAAACAAGTGACTAAACAGTGGCACGCTCGTGTAATAATTGTCCACGTACAAGTGGTACCCCTTTCCGAATAAGGGTGACACCAAGTTCCACACTATCTTGCCAGCGCTCCCTATGTAATCTGGACAGTTCTCCGGCTCTACGTGACTATCTTTTCCCTCATAAACCGTAAAGCTCCACGTATAGCCTGTTGCCCTGTCACAGAGCTTGTAGAGCTTGACCCCGTATCTGGCACGCTTGCTGGGAAGGAACTGTTTGAAAGACAAGCGGCCAGAAAACTTAATCAGGGACTCGTCAACGCAGACAACTTGATTGGGCGTAAACAAGGCTGCAAAACATTGGTTGAAGTGGTTTATGAGGGGCCGAATTTTTGTAGAGCCGATCAAATTCAGGGTCTCCACGAGGACGACAAAGTTCATTGTCACTGAAGTGCATGAAGCGCAAAATCATCTCGTATCGTGCCCTGGACATGGAGGCAGAGAACACGGGCATATGGTGGTGCGGGGAATTTGTGTATGCCCATGTTGAGGGAAAGGCCCAGAAAGGTCTTAAATTCGGAAACCGTAATTGGTTTCCAATCTCTGGCAAGGGAAGGCACTTGGGGATTAGCGGCGATGTGTTGACCAGCGTATATATTACTTTGGTCCACAATAGATCTATAGAGATCTTCCGTGAAAAACAGCGAATAAAAATCGGATGGCTTAAATTCGGAAACCGTAATTGGTTTCCAATCTCTGGCAAGGGAAGGCACTTGGGGATTAGCGGCGATGTGTTGACCAGCGTATATATTACTTTGGTCCACAATAGATCTATAGAGATCTTCCGTGAAAAACAGCGAATAAAAATCGGATGGCTTAAAATCAGCTGTTTCCACCTGAATACCGGGTTGGCCAGTGAATGGGGGAAGTACGGGTTCTGCAGAAGTGGTGGGCACCCAATCAGGATTGGCGAATTCTGCAGGAAGGACACTATGTGATCGACGGGCCTGCCTTTGTCTTCTTCTTGGTGGCAGCGGGACACTACTTGTGCTTGCCACCTCGCCAGCTTGAACTGCACTTATGGGACTCGCCACGTCACCAAGTGTTACTGCAGTGCTGGTTTGACTACGTCCAGGGTGTACTAGGCCGCTGGTGCTTGCCAGTTCACCAGAAGGAATAGCGGCGCTAGTACTTCTCTGCTCCATACGAGAGACCTGCGGTTCCTGCACCTCAACAACATCAGAAGATCGGGATCGGGTACGCCTGACCTTAGCAGGGACCTCACCTTCGTCGTCAGAGCTATCTGTCATGGAGCCACTGTCGTCTACTGGATCGTATTCTGAGCCTGATTCTGACAGATGAGTGACCTCCTCTTCACTATCTGACATACTCAGAAACAAGTAGGCCTGTTCACTAGTGTACTTGCGATTTGCCATTTTGGGCTCTAAATTTAGTAGTACACTAGTGAGATTCACAGGAAAAAAAGCTCCTAGGCTGCTGGCGAATGAATCAAAACGCTACCAAAAAAACTGTTAGCGATCGCAGGGATCAGGCCTGACTCTGCGAACGCTGCAGTTATGTGTGCTTAGTGTTTTGGAAGTGACAGTGATCGATCGATACTGCACTTGGGTGGGCTGGGCTGGGCTGGGCGGGGGGGGAAAACGCAGGTGCTAGCAGGTATCTGGGCTGATCCCGCTAACAATGCGTTTTTTGGAACCCTAAACTGCTGGGACGCTAGTATAGATCTGATCAGATCAGATATTGATCTGTTCAGATACTATACCACTAAGGGAGGTGTATGCTTTGCGCGTGGGTGTTTGCGGTACTGGCACTAACCTGGGGCGACGCAGACCTTATTTGACCCTAACACCTAATTGATATCACCCGCCGGGCGATCAGGGGGTTAAACCGATAGTTGGGTAATAAATGGCGGGTGCCCTGACAGTATAAAAAAATAAGCTAACTAACCAGCGTCACCCGTAACAGTTATACGGTGATCACTGGTGAAAGGGTTAACTAGGGGCAATCAGGGGGTTAAAACCTTTATTAGGTAATATATGGGGGTACCTGACACTATATAAAAACCTGACGGGGAACCTAAATAACTAAATAACTAACTGGCTAACCAGCGTCACCAGTGACACTTATACTGTGATCACTGGTGAAAGAGTTAACTCTAGGGGCAATCAAGGGGTTAAAACCTTTATTTAGGTTGTAATATGGGGGTACCTGACCTATAAACCTATTTATAATCCTATATAAACCTGGCGGTTACCTAAAAAAAAAAAACTGGCTACCTAGCGGCACCAGTGACACTAATAGAGCGATCAAAAAAACGATCGCTTAGTGACACTGGCAAAAGGGGGGTGAAAGGGTTACCTAGGGGGCAATCAAGGGGTTAAACCTTTATTGGGGGGGGGTAGGGGGCTACCTTGGACCTAAAGGGGCCTAAAACTAACTGCCCTGACAGTTATTGCAGTCACACTGACACTAAATGCAGTGATCAGTAAATAAATGATCACTGCAATCAGTGACACTGTGACAGGGGGGGCAGGGGGTGATCTGGGGGTGATCAGGGGGTGACAGGGGGGTGAAATATGTGCCTATGTGTGCCTGGTGTCAGTGTAGTGTTGGTGCACTAACCTGATGTCTTCACAGCTCCGCGTCCCGGTCAGAAAGACCGACACGAGGAGCGTGACATCACTTCCCCTTGCCTGTGTTTACAATTACACAGGAAGGGGAAGGAAGCGGACGAATCCCATTGGCCAGAGCGATCGGGAGGGGGTGGCCAGAAACGACTGGCCGTTACCTCGTCCCGCATCGCTTCTGAAGCCATCCCGACCGTCCCCGCCGGCGGAGGGGGGTCCGATCGGACCCCCCAACCGCCTGAAGAATGGCACGTACAGGTACGTGCTTCTGCCTGTACGTGCCATTCTGCCGACGTATATATACAGGGGGCGGTCGGGAAGTGGTTAAACACTGAAAAGTAATGACAGCGACAATTCTGCAACTTTGATTACATTATTGTATAATTTTTATTATTATAATATTATTATTTGGTATAATTATTTATAGTTATTTATTATATTATAACTTATCATTTCGTTTTTTAAACTTTATCATACCCGGGATATTTACTAGACTCTGGTTTGGACAGATTTAAGTGAGTTATTCCTAAGAATTACAGGCCTACAATATAAAACGCCAAATTTCCATGCAAAATAATGGTACTGCTTTCAGCACCAAAAATCTGAAATAATCATACCGCCAGGAAGGTTAAGGTGGTCCTTGGGTTTTGGGACCCTTGGGACCCTCTATAAGATTGACTGTAAAAAAGTTTCACAAATATGATATCATCATACTGAGGAGGAATATAATCTGTTTTGGGGTGTAATTCTAGGTATTCCCATACTGTGTGTTAGAAATATCTTATTAATTGACAAACTTGTGTAAAAAAAGACATTGTCACATTCTTAATGCATTTTCAAAAAACTTGTGGCCAAAAAACTCACTGTGCCTCTTAGAAAATAACCTGGGGTGTTTTCTTTCAAAAATGTGGTCATTTTGTGGGTGTTTCCACTGTCCTTGTACTTCAGGGCCTCAAAAATGTTTATAGGCAGTCAGGAAATATGATGTGTAATTTATGCCCCTAGAAAGTTTGGGGCATTCAAAGTGTGCCATTGCTAAAAACTGAAAAATGGCTTTGACAGGAAGGGGGTGAAAGTGTCCAATGTTGAAGTGGTTAAAGTGAATTTAGGAATTTTAGGGATCCTCTGCCAAAGGATTTTTTTTTTTTTTTTATAAATCCACTTGTAAAGGGATGCAGATGCTGCAGTTTTTCTCATTACAGCTCTGATATTGCAAATGGCGGTGGTTCTTCAGAACAAAGAAACATATACATCTGCAAAGACATCTGCAAAGTTCCACACACTAAATATATTTTACATAAAGGTGAGAATCAATTTTTTTCCCCACCAAAATTGGAGATACACTTTGAACAATGATTTCCTAAGGACTTGGGAAACATACATCTTCCTGATAATTTTAAAGTAGTTCCAAAGGCAGAATATTTTTTTACCTTAAAGTGATTGTAAATGCAACATTTTTATTAAAATAACAAACATGTTATACTGACCTGTTCTGTGCAATGACTTTGCATAGAGCATCCCCAATCCTCCTAATCCAAAAACCATGGCTCCAGCTGCTGTTTCTGAGCCAATGGGGGGGGGGGGGGGGGGGGGAGCGTGAGAGCCGAGAGCTCTCGTGCACAACGCTGGATTGGTCCTAGGTAAGTATAAGGGGGGCTGCATGCAGAAGGTTTTTTACCTTAATGCAGAGAATGCTTTAAGGTTAAAAAAAAACTTCTGCCTTTAGAACCACTTTAATGCATTCTATGCATTTAATGTAAAAACATTCTGTGTTCAGGTAACCCCCAACCCCCCTTATACTTACCTGAGCACTGTTTCCGAGAGCGAGAGCAGCAGATTTCTCCTCTCTCTTTCTTCACTGGACACAGAGGCATCAGTGGGAGCCACTGAGTCAATCACAGCCTGTGAGGAGAAACTGGAGGGTGGAAACAAACCATGCTGTGTGTGTCAATGGACACACAGAGCCTGACTCAGGATCGAGCCTGCACGAGTGCCACCATAGCAAGCAACTTGCTATGGGAGCACTCAGAAGGGGGGTGGAGCCAGGAGTGGTGGTAGGGGACCCCAGAAGAGGAGGATCAGAGCTGCACTGTGCAAAACTATTGCACAGAGCAGGCAAGTATGACAAGGTTGTCATTTTAAAAAATTATTTCCTTCACAATCACTTTAAAAAAATCATGCAAGCTTTGACTTTGTATTGTTCAAAAATACTTTTTACTCTGTGTCTGTATCAAACTAAAAAAATAATCCAAAGAATAGGCTTTCTGATATATTAAAGAGGAACTTCAGTCTTCATGCAATGTTGGTCCCGTCCCTGCTCTGATGCCATTACCTTTTAAATTCCGGCACAGCACCCATGTGTCACAGGTCTCTATCAGGTCCCAAAATCATGCAGCACAAATGCACACTCATGGAATCTGGAAGTGTCCATGTGACATCAGAGGCACTGAGGAGCACAATGTAGTTTTAACCTACACTGTAAAAATATTGTGCTGGGTCTACTCAAAAAAAATTGAGGCAATTATTTGCATCAGCTTTTTAAGTACTGTCAACTAAACTTATTTTTGTCTGACTCATTAGACTTTTCATGTTTTCAACTTTGTTATTTTAAGTAAAGCCAACTCAATTTTTTTCAGTTTATAGACCATAGCGTTTTAAGTTAGGAATACATACCTTAACTTGTCTGGAACTATAGTTTTAAGTAAAGCCAACTCAATTTTCCAGTTTGCAGACCATAGGTTTAAGCAAAGCCAACTCAATTTTTCCAGTTTATAGACCATAGGTTCAAGTAAAGCAACGCAATTTTTCCAGTTTATAGAAAAGTTTAAGTTAGGAACACATACATTAACTTATGTATTTCAAATACTTATATAGCACCATCAATTTACATATACTTGTACAATCAGTCCCTCCCCTCAAGGAGCTTTCAAAATAAGATCCCTAACTCACATGCATACATAAACATACTAGTGCCAATTTATACAGAAGCTAATTACCCTACCAGCATGTCTTTGGAGTGTGAGAGGAAACCTATGCTGGCACAGGGTAGAACATGCAAACACCAGGCAGGTAGTGTCGTGGTCGGGATTCTAGACAAAAGTGCTAACCACTACTCCACTGTGCTGCCCTATTACTTAATTACTTAGTCATTACTTAGTTACTTAGTTACTTAGTTTTAAGTGATATTGTAACTTACTAATTTTTTTTAAGTTGGTAAAACTTATTTTCCAAATGTATTTGATATATGTTTGATATTTGATATATATTTGAAGGTTTTTATGTAAACATAATACAATAATATGTGTTTTAACAAGAATAGTCTTATGAAACAGGCTTTAAAAACAAATTAACATTTATTATTTATAAAGTGTTACAAATGTAATATCATTAAAGCAGCATCAAATGTAAATTTAAACATTTAAAAAAAAAAAAAGAAAAAAATGCCTCTTTCTCAGCTAACAAATCAAACTCACATATACAGTATATCTGTAAAGAAGAAACGGGTCATTCGACTGTTTGTTTGGCTCCCAAACTGACCACAATGCATTGCGGTGCTGAACAGTGCATTGCAAGCCCTGATTGGCTGAAGCAGTGAAAGCTTCAGCCAATTAAGGCATAGAGCACTGTCAGAGTCATGATTGGACACTGTCATCATGACTTTATCCAATCATGGCTCATTCCCGCCCCACATGGTAAAAGTATTCTTTCAACGGCAGCCATTTTCAATGTGATTTCAGCATGGAGAGAGATAGAACAGGGCTCTGTTCAGTGCTATTACTTAGTTAGTGTGCTATACTGTGCTATTTTGCTTCAATTGTCAGTGTGGAATATTAGTTTAGTGTCAGTCTAGGTATAGTGTGAGTATAATAAGGAGGACCATCATTCAGCTTTGCATAGTGTACAGCTGGAGTAGGGACAGCTCAGATAGTTTCACTGTAGTGTAGTGAGACTGTGTCATTCATACATACATACATACATTAGTGTAGAGGAGGGACAGCTCAGATAGTTTCAGTGTAGTGTAATTAGACCGTGTGAGTAACCTGGACATTAGTGTATAGCTAGAGTAGGGACAGTTCAAGTAGCGTCAGTGTAGTGACGGTCGAACACTCTCTATTTAAATGGGTTACTGCCAGTTTAATGCCATATAGTTCTCTGTGCGTTACTGCCAGTTTAACGCCATATCGTTTTGTGTGTGTTGCTACCAGTTTAATGCCTTCCTTTTCCGAAAATCCCAAAACCCCCCCCCCCCCCTTTTTGAGAGGTGAAAAACCTGTTTTACATGGTCCTAGAGCCTTCGGCAATAACTCCTGGCCCTTTGCAAATTTCATCTTATGAAGAAAATTACCTTGACTTTCGTTGCATTAATCTTTTATCCCCATGGATATTGGTATGTATAAATGCATTTGTCCAGGTATCTATGCAATGGCTTTTTCTCCCCCCCCAGGTTCCCCTCGAATGCTCATGTTTGTTTGTTTTTGTTTTTCGTCTTTTCCCAGACTTCTCCTCCCACATCCAATCTCCACCTAAATGCCTCTGAAAAAGGGATCGTTTGAGTTTCCCGAAACATGTTAGGCCATTGAGGGATGTTTTTCTTTTTCCTTTTGTATATGTCATATCCACATGTAACACTTGTAAACTAAAAGGTTGTATTACAATTGTTTTTAACAATTTTCGTATGTACACATATATCCCCTTTTTTTGTTTACTTTGTTTTCTTTGATATTTATCTATCTATATACATATTTTTTTCTTAATAAATAATTTAAAAACATACTTTCATATCTTTTTTATTTTCTCCATTTTATTATCAACAATTTTTTTGTTGTGTTTCGCCTGAAAAGTCCCAATTGTACCGGAGGGTACTAGTGGTCCTCTATTACTAGAGGTTCCATTCTCCAAATAATGCCATATAGTTCTGTGTGCGTTACTGCCAGTTTAATACCATATAGTTCTGTGTGCGTTACTGCCAGTTTAATGCCATATCATTTTTTGTGCGTTACTGCCAGTTTGACGCCATATAGTTTTGTGCATTACTGCAAGTTTAATGCCATTTACTTCTGTGTGCGTTACTGACAGTTTAACGCCATATTGTTTTTTGTGCGTTACTGCCAGTTTAACGCCATATAGTTCTGTGTGTGTTACTGCCAGTTTAAAGCCATATAGTTTTTGTGCATTACTGACAGTTTAACGCCATATAGTTTTGTGCGTTACTGCCAGTTTAACGACATACCGTTTTGTGCGTTACTGCAAGTTTAACACCATTTACTTCTGTGTGCGTTACTGCCAGTTTAATGCCATTTACTTCTGTGTGTGTTACTGCAAGTTTAACGCCATATAGTTCTGTGCGTTACTGCCAGTTTAACGTCATATAGTTTTGTGTGCGTTACTGCAAGTTTACTGCCATATAGTTTTGTGTGTGTTACTGTCAGTTTAACGCCATATAGTTCTGTGTGCATTATTGCCAGTTTAACACCATATAGTTTTGCGTGCTTTACTGCCAGTTCAATGGCATATAGTTTTGTGCGTTATTGCCAGTTTAACGCCATTTACTTCTGTGTGCATTGCTGCAAGTTTAACGCCATATAGTTTTGTGCGTTACTGCCAGTTTAACGCCATATACTTCTGTGTGCGTTACTGCTAGTTTAACACCATATAGTTTTGTGTGTTACTGCCAATTTAACTCCATATAGTTCTGTGTGCATTACTGCCAGTTTAACGCCATATAGTTCTGTGTGCGTTATTGCCAGTTTAACACCATATAGTTTTGTGTGCTTTACTGGCAGTTTAATGGCATATAGTTTTGTGCGTTACTGCAAGTTTAACGCCATTTACTTCTATGTTCATTACTGCCAGTTTAACACCATTTACTTCTGTGTGGGTTACTGACAGTTTAACACCATATAGTTTTGTGTGTGTCACTGCCAGTTTAACGCCATATAGTTTTGTGCATTACTGCCATTTTAACGCCATATAGTTTTATGTGCATTACTGCCAGTTTAACGCCATATAGTTTTGTGCATTACTGCAAGTTTAACGCCATTTACTTCTGTGTGCGTTACTGCCAGTTTAACGCCGTATCGTTTTGTGTGTTACTGCCAGTTTAACGCCATATAGTTCTGTGTGCGTTACTGCCATTTGAACGCCATATAGTTTTGTGTGCGTTACTGCCAGTTTAACGACATATAGTTTTGTGTGCGTTACTGCCAGTTCAACTCCATATAGTTTTGTGCGTTACTTTACGTTTGTCGCATTATATTGCAGTATATTATTGTGTATCCGTGGAGTGTGTCTGTGTAGTGTGAGTACTCAAATTAAAGTTAACCAAACACCACTTTACATTTATTAAAATGCATCTACATACAGATTTCCACTTCTTCTTTACATTTGCTTATAAGCACCACCCCCTCCCTCCCAATAATGTTTGGGAGGACAACAAGGATAGGCATTTCCTTGGCACTGTAAGGGGGCCAGCGACAAATGTGTCCACAGGCAAAGGTGGACGTGGTGGTCAGTCCTCAGGCAGGGCATCATTTCCTCTGTTTAGTGAGTTTGCCCATGCTATCCAGCCACATCATGCAGAGGAGGTGGTGGACTGGCTTACTAAACCTTCCACATCCTCCTCATCCTCTGTCACACAAGCAGAGACAAGTGTGCAGTCCCCTGCAGTTTCCGGAGTGGATAAACCTACCTCCTTGTCCACATCTATTCCTGCCATAGCCCCCAAATCAGCCATGTAGGAGTCAGCTGAGTCATTTGACTACAGCATCAGCTACTTGCTCCTTGATGATGCCCAGCCATTACTGGATTCAGATGTTGGTTTTGAGGTTGAGGATGACAGGAACATGAGCCTAGAGAGAGAAGAGAACACTGGTAGACAAATTGGCATTCATGTTCCCCCATCTGCAGCGTATTGACAAGTTGTTTCCAGTGGTAATGATGATGAGGGAGGAGATGGAGATGATGATGAGGTCACTGATGCGATTTGGGTGCCAGATAGAGCAGAGGAGGAAACTGAAGGTGAGGCGGCACAACTCCAAGGAGGCCGACATCAAGAAAGAGTAGAGAGCAGCCACCCTATTCCATCAAATTCTGTAGCTGTTATCTCCCGGCCCTCTCCCCAAAGCTCAGCTGTCTGGGCCTTTTTCAGCACATCTGCAGCAGATGGCACTGTTGCGATCTGCAAACTGTGTCTCAGGCACATCAAACGTAGCAAAAACACCAGCAATTTGCTGGTACCACATGCTTAACAAGGCATTTAACATCCAACCACTCAGTCGTTGGCAAGATCACCTAAAAGCCACACAAAAGAGGCACAAATCTGTCCTTCCTCCTCCTTCTCCTCCTTACCCACTTCAGTCTGCTCCTGCTATACCGAGTCATTACCTCTCAGCAGCCTCCACTGACAGGGATGATGGTATAGCACAGAGTGTCCCAGGTCCTAGCAGCAGCGGAAAATTTCTCTGCCCCATCTGCTGCAGAGGAAAAATAAATACAGCCCCTGCCACCCACATGCCTAGGGTCTAAATGCAAGCTTGTCAAAGCTGTTGGTTCTCCAACTTTTGCCTTTCAGCCTGGTGGATTCTGCCCCTTCTGTGAATTCGCACAATGTGCTATACAACAATGGCAGGTTTCCAGTTGCTACTACTTTTCACGTAAGGCCATTCCATCTCTCTACCATCACATGGAAGGGAATGTTCTGGCATCGTTGGGCAAGGCAGTCAGCTGTAAAATCCACCTTTCTGCTGACACGTGGTCCAGCAAGCATGGGTGGGATGATATAGTTTGTTCACAGCACACTTGGTAACACTGCTTGCAACTCGAAAGGATGTAGGACAGGGCTCGGTGCTGCAGCTTGTTGTACCCCCACGTCTCTATAAAGCTGGTGGTGATGATGCCAGGCCTGTGAGCTCTACATCCCTCCTCCTCCGCCACCTCCATGCCCTCCTGTGCAGAATTGTCCTATGAATATCAGGTACCCCCTAATCGTTCAAAGGGCTATTTCATGAGTCAGGCTAAAAGGTGCCATGCAGTGTGTTTAGGAGACAGGAACCACACCGGAGCAGAGATTCTTGCAGCTCTGCAGGGACAGGCCCAGAGGTGATTCACACCAGCTGGAGCCAGGAATGGTGGTGTGCGATAATGGCTCAAACTTCCATTCTGCCCTTAGACAGGGAAAGTTGACACATGTGCCATGCCTGGCACATGTCCTCAATTTGATGGTGCAGCATTTCCTAAATACGTACCCAAGGTTGCAAGATGTGCTAAAGCTGGCCAGAAGAGTCTGTAGCCATTTCAGGCGGTCATACACAGCCAGTGCTTGGTTGGCTGAAATTCAGCAGGAATCCCACCTGCCTGTGAACCGCCTGATTTGTGACATGCCCACCAGGTGGAACTCAACTTTGGCAATGCTGCAGCAGCTACACATGCAGCAGAGGGCAGTCAACAAGTACCTGTGTGTATATAGCACGACGTCAGGCTGAGGCCGCCTCTGCTTTTTTCCCCCACGCCAATGGCTGATTATTAAGGATGCATGCACTGTATTGTCAACACTTGAGAAGGCCACAAGGATGGTGAGCTGTGACAGTGCATGCATCAGTGACACAATCCTTGTTGTGTTCCTGCTGGAGCAGAGTCTGCATGGCATTATGGACAGGGCACTGGAGGCAGAGCAGCAGAAGGAAGAGGACTTCCTTTCCTCTCACTTTATCCAGACACAATAATTCCTATGTCACATAACACACAGGAGGAGAGAGGGGAGGAGGATGATTCTGGCACTTTCATAGGCTTCAAAGAAGAGGAAGACATGCATCAATCTATAAGCAGTGGTTTTACAACCCCAGGACCCTTGGGAGTAGTACGTGGCTGGGAGGAGGAAGTTCCAAATGCTGTCATCCTGAGTGACCCTGAAGAGTCTGCTTCTTAAGCCTCGGCAAATTTGAAGCGCATGGGCAACCTTATGCTACGAAAGGACCCAAGAATACGTGGCATAAAGTAGAAGGATGATTACTGGTTGGCAACCCTCCTTGACCACCGTTATAGGGGGAAGGTCTCAGAACTCATCCTGTCCCCACAGAGAGTGCAGAAGATAAAATCTCTTGAGGACGCGAGGATTTTATTGAACGTTTTTCCTGACTCCAGTAGGTTACAGTGTAGCGGAAAACATAGTTTTGAGTTTTCTATTGGTCAAGAGAGGAGCGTGCGAGAAGGCGTCCACCTAAGTTAGACACTTTGGAATTTTTTTAGTTTTTCGCCGCCCAGGGCTGTCAGCTTTCACATCCCATCGACAGCGTCTGCATCACATGGTGGACGATTACCTCGGGGCCAAAACAGAGATAGAGAGCTTTCCAGCTGACGATCCACTGACTTACTGGGTCATGAGAATAGACCACTGGCCAGAACTTGCCCAGTATGCTATTAAGTTGTTGGGCTGCCCTGCATACAGCGTGCTTTCAGAATGGCCATTCAGTGCTGCAGGAGGTTATGTTACTGATCATAGAACAGGATAGATCATGGGAAGGCTCCACCGACCCC
>CM053033.1:61153902-61475553 GCA_028564925.1 Lithobates sylvaticus | reverse complement strand
GGGATCTAGAGGGGTCCCCTTGTTAAAGGGGGCTTCCAGATGTCCGATCAATAGTCCCCCAGCTCGCCCCCGCAGACCCCAACAACAGCACCCGGTGGCAAGGGTTGTGGGGATGAGGCTCTTGTCACCATCAACATGGGGACACAGTGCTCATTTTGGACTGCAAAGCCAAAGCACCCTCCCCATGTTGAGGGCATGTGGCCTGGTAACCCGGTCAACCAGGAGGGGGGCAATCTTCATCCCCCCCCTCTTTTCCTGCAGCCTGCCAGGCTTTGCATGCTCGGATAAGGGTCTTGTATGGATTTTTGGGGGGACCCCCACGCCATTTTTTTTTATTTTGGCAACGGGGTTCCCCTTAAAATCCACACCAGACCTGAAGGGTTGGTATGGAGTTTGAGGGGGATGCCCCACACACCATTTTCTTTTTTATTTTGGCGGCGGGTTCCCCTTAATATCCTTACCAGACCTGAAGAGCCTGGTATGGAATTTGGGGGGGGGGGCACACCTTTCTTTTTATTTTTTTTTTGGTTCGGGCATGGTTTCCTTAATATTCATACGACCACAAAGGGCCTGGTAATGGACTGTGGGGAATCCCATGGCTGTTTTTTTTTAATGACTTTTATATTTATTTCTTTTCTTTAAGCATTATTAAAATACTACTGCTTCCTCTTTTTGTTTTTTTGCATTGTAAATGTCCCCTGGGGCAGGACCCAGGTCCCCAAACACTTTTTATGACAATAAATTGCAATATAAGCCTTTAAAATGAGCATTTTGATTATTATCTATGTTCGCGTCCTTAAGACTTTATACGGGTGTTTGCGTGTTCATTTTTTGCCTGTTCACATGTTCTGCTTGCGAACCAAACCGGGGGGTTTTCCGGGTCATCCCTAGCCCCCACCCGTCTTTATAACAATGCAGCGGCGGAAGTCACGTCAAAACGTCACCTCAGCTCATAGCTCTTAAAGGGCAACATTTTTTATTCTTATTGCATATAAGTGTATTTCTTTTCAAAATTTTTATTGAGAACAAGGTTATAGTACAAACAGAAATAGCAAGTAAACTGTTACTGTTACAAATATCATACGTGTAAGCTTCTGTGACAATCAGATCATGTGATTACATATTACCATCATATAAGTGATTCCCTGGGTCTAACGAAAGGAGACATTAAGATCTTGTGGGTATGTAACAGGTTCACAGGTGGCCCATAACTTTAACCGGGGTCAAGCCCCAACGAAGACATAAATGCGTTAGGCCACCGGTGCTCCATGAGGGAGAATAATGGCAACAGTTGTGGTCCTTGGAGCATAAGATGCCCCTGACTTGACTGAGCTTCAGGGAAGGGGGACACAGGGGGACACAGAGGGGGGAAAGGGGACAGGAAAAGGAGGAGGGGGCAGGAGTGGAAAGTAGCGGGGGCAGTAGGGAGGAGTAAGAAAAGGTTTTAGGATTAGGGGGGGGGGCTTCCCCTTAGGGAGGGGAAAGAGAGAGAGCAATGAGAAAGGTGGGGAGAAGGAAGGGAATAAGAGTGAGTTTAGGTCTGGTCGAGTGGCTCCCAAGGGACAGAGAACTTACATCGATAATCTAGGGGGGCAGGGCATGAGTTGGGGTTCTAAGGTTCCAGAAGTGCCTGTCAAAGTCTTGGGGGAGAAAATGTTCCATCCAGGGGCGCCAAATCTTAAGGTGTTGGGGTGTTCTGTCTAAAACCTTGGCTTCTATCTTGCTGTGTATCATTGCTCGGGTGACTCTATTTTTGACTTCAGTAATATTAAGATTTGGGGTCTTCCAGTTCTTTGCAATTGTCTGTTTAGCTGCCGTAGTGAGTTGTAGTAAAGAGGCGTAATTGCGCCTTGGTATAGTCTTGCGTGGTGTGGTTTAGGAGAGCGAGGGTGGGGTCTGGGGGAATGGTGTGTCCGAGTAGGGTTGAACCCATTTGAAATATTGTTGCCCAGAAATGTTGGACTATTGGGCATGTCCACCAATGTGTAGGTGGGTGCCTTGTTCGGTGCATCCCCTAAAACAGTTCGGGGAATATGATGGGGTAAACTTAGCGATCCTGGCGGGCACTAGATACCAGCGCATCAGAACTTTATAATTGGCCTCTGAGGCTATAACATTCTGGGATGCTAGCTTAGTGTTTGTCCAAATGGTTGACCATTCAACCGGGTCTAGATCAATGTTCAAGTCTTTGGACCAGGCTAGAGCGTAGGGGGGCATTGTCGTGTTGGGAGAGGTCAGATGTGTGTATAGTCTTGAGATTATGCCAGGGGCGTGAGGGTCTGAGTCGCAGGCGTCTTCAAAGGTGGACAGGCCAGAATTGGATATACTTGGGCCAAGGTTGGTGCGGATGAAATGGGAAATTTGCAGGTATCGGAAACATTCTCTATGTGGCAATTGTGAGCGAGTCTGCAAAGTCGGGAAGGGTGTAATTGTGCCATGGGAAATTAAATCCTGGAAGCGGTGTAATCCCGCCTGTATCCAGGCCTGAAAGGGAAATTGATTCGGTGTAGGCGGGGTGGAATAGCGGATGACCTATAATGGAGAGGAGTGGCCGATGGGGGGAGGTTAGTTTAAATGTCTTGGATAGTTTGTCCCATAATTTCAGCGAGTGAAGGGTGATTGGGTTAGTTATCGGCCCCCGGTGGGCCGAAGGCAGCCAGAGCAAGTTGGATATGGTGACAGGGTGAATGTCTATTGCCTCTAACGCAACCCAGAGTGGGACTTCTGTTGAGGCATGGTAAAGGGTCAGTTGGGCTAACTGAGCTGCGTGAAAGTAGTGTGAGAAATTTGGTACTCCTAGGCCTCCCTGTAGCTTACTGCGGAGTAGAACTGGTCTGGAAATCCTGGGTCTTTTGGACCCCCATATATACTTATATACTCGGTTTTGGACTATTCTATGAAAATAGGCCGGGATCGGTATAGGTAAGACTCTGTATAGATAGAGAAGCTTAGGGAGTAGTGACATTTTCACTGCTGCTATTCTTCCTAGCCAGGAGACACAAAGTGGCAACCAGGTATTAAGAATTGAGGTCACATTTTTCAGCATAGGAGTATAGTTTGCTTGAAATAGATGTATGGGATTGCTTGTGAGTTTAATCCCCTAAGTAAGGGATAGAATTAGAGGACCAGATAAATGGTAGTTAGCCTGTAAGCGTTGGAGTTCAGGTTGGGGTAATGAGACATTCATCGCTCTGGATTTCGCCTGATTGACTTCAAGCCCTGAGACCATGGCAAACCTCTCCAGGAGTTGTAGGAGGTTAGGGAGGATGGTGTGAGGGGAGGTAACAAATAGGAGGGCATCGTCTGCAAAGAGACACAGCTTGTGGGTGGTGTTAGCTATCTCTATGCCCCGGATATTTTGGTTTGACCTGATCAGGGAGGCTAGGGGCTCAATTATGAGGGCAAATAGCAAAGGGGATAGGGGGCATCCCTGTCTAGTGCCCCTCTGAATTGGGAAACACTCAGAATTGAATCCCGAGTATTTCACATATGCTTGGGGTTGCGTGTATAGGGCAGTTATCCATTGGAGAAAGTTGGGGCCAAAGCCCCATTTCTGTAGGATGTAGTGCAAATAAGGCCAGGATACCGTGTCGAAGGCTTTCCTGATATCCAAGGACAGGAGGTGCATGGGAATTTTGCGTGATTTGGCTATGTGTTGGAGAAGGACTGTGCAACGAATATTGTCACTGGCTTGCCTGCGGGGGATGAAGCCGACCTGGTCCTTGGATATCAGGTCACCTATGATTGGGTTAAGTCTCAGGGCAAGAATCTTGGCCAAGATTTTTATGTCCACGTTCAATAAAGATATGGGCCTATAATTGGACCAGAGGGTTTGGTCCGTGTTGGGTTTAGGGATCATGGCTATTATAGCAGTCAGGGTATCGCGGCCGAAAGGTTGCTGTTTCAATATAGCGTTGAAGGAGTGAACAAGGAGT
This sequence comes from Lithobates sylvaticus, assembly GCA_028564925.1. NCBI lineage: Eukaryota > Metazoa > Chordata > Amphibia > Anura > Ranidae > Lithobates > Lithobates sylvaticus. Next base: position 61,471,618 of record CM053033.1, on the reverse strand, counting down.
GGGGCCAGGGTATGGGCGAATTTCTTGTAGTAGGCGCTCGGGAGGCCATCAGGGCCGGGGCGTTTATTAGGTTTGAGGGTTTTAATTGCCGCAAGGACCTCGTCGGCCGAGACTGGTTCATCTATAGACTCTCTATTGGCTTCCGACAATTTAGGGATTGCTAGGTTGCGAAACAGAGTTTCAGAGAGATTTGAAGGCATTGGGCCATTCGATTCATATAATTTAGCAAGACGTTTGCGGAATTCCGCGAGTATCTTAATAGGATTGCTGGTAATGTTGTCGGGAGCCAATTTAAGCCTGATAGGGTTGTGGGCATGGTCTGGCCGACGAAGGCGGAGGGCAAGGAATGTGTCCTGTTTGTTAGCCTTAGTGTAAATTTTGTGGTCAGATCTACGTATGTATTTATCTGCAGATTCAGCCAGTAAAGCCCCATACACACGGTCGGACTTTTTCATGGATTCTGTCCGATCGGACAATGTTGTTGAAAAATCAGACCGTGTGTATGCACCATCGGACAGTGTATGTCGGATTGTCCGACGGACAAAGTCTTATCTCCTGCTGGAAAGATTTGCCGACAACGCGGTCCGATCACACCAAATCCGATCGTGTGTACGGTTGTCCGACCGGACAAAGTGCTACGCATGCTCAGATCACATTACAAGACCAAAGCTATTGGCTACTAGCCTCTACGTAGTCCCGTCGTAGGCAACAAACGTCACCACGTTCAGAATGATCGGATTTTCCGACAACTTTGTCCGACCGTGTGTACGCAAAACCAACATCAGACAAAGTATGACGGACAGGATCCGACCGACCTGGTCCGCGGATTGTCCGACCGTGTGTATGGGGCTTAAGAGATCAAGTTCTACATTTGTCGAGGGAGTTTTTGTTGGCCTCTGTAGGGGAAGATTGAAACTGCAGGTGGGAGGCTTGGAAGTCTGATTCAAGGCACTGCAGTTTAAGTTTTTTGAGCTTTTTGATTTGTGTGGCAACTGAGATACATTTACCTCGGATTACCGGTTTGTGGGCTTCCCATAATAGGGTGGGGGAGATTCCCGGGGTATTATTGTGATGGAGATAGTCCGAAAGGGCGGATTGTATGTCAATGCAATACGATTGATTGGTGAGGAGGGATTCGTTCATGGTGCATGACCTATTCCCAGGTCTAGAGAGAAGGGATGAGACTGTGGTGATAACTGCGCAATGGTCTGACCATGTGATGGGGTGTATGGAGGAGTGAAGTAGGATAGGAGATGAAGCTATCGGGACAAATATGTGGTCAATTCTAGAAAATGATTTATGCGGGTGGGAGTAGAATGTGTAATTTTTCTTAATTGGATTACATTCCCTCCAGGTGTCCAGGAGGGAATTTTGTTGTAGTAGTTTGGGAAATTGCAGGGAGGGGGAGAAGTGTTCTGGGGTATAGGGGGATTTGTCTAGGTGGGTGTGCAGTATCATGTTTGAGTCTCCACATATGATAGAGAACCATTGCAGTGCGTTCTGATGACCTGAAATAGGTGTGAAAAGAAGGGAATTGGGTTGGAGTTCGGAGCATAATAAGAGACAAAAGTAGTTTCTATGTCTTGTAGGAGACCAACTAGTATGATATACCTGCCATTTGGGTCTTTTATTTCCCTTGTGGGGGTGAATGGGAGGGTATGGTGAAAGGCCAATAAGACTCCTCTGTGTTTTGTGTCAGCCGAGGCTGTATAAACCCTGGGGTAGCGGGAGCTGAAGTATTTAGGAGTATGATGGATTGAGAAATGGGTCTCCTGTAGTGCCACCACATCAGCTTTAAGGGAGGTAAAAGTTTGAAAGGCTTTGGCCCTCTTGTTGGGGGAGTTGAGGCCCTTAACATTAAGGGACAGTATGTTTAAGGGGGCCATAGTAATGGAGTTGGGAGAATTGTATATTGGAAGGTATGGTCAGGGGGAGCCACTCGACCAGGAAAGAGCAAGTAGATTAGGAAGAGGGGGTAAAAGTTGAGAGGAGAGTTTGGAGGGGGGAGAGGAACGGGGGTCAGACGGTGTGTAGAGCAGGTCATTGAACTGTAAGGTTACGGTATAAAGCGCCGGGTTGCCCGACAACAAAAGGGTGTTCGGATCCTACAGCCAAACAAAGGGGGCTGGAGGACGCGAGTACCAAGAGGCGAGGGGGCAATGACTGCTCCCCACTGCAGGTGGACGAAAACAAATTAACAATCCAACATATAGAAACAAACGGTTAGACCAACTGTAAGGGTTAAGCTGACTGTAGTAGAGCAACGGACCCAGGGGGGTGTAGATATGGGCTGTGAAAGTATATTCATAGACAAAGTCTCTTAATTGCGTTTGCTTGGGGGGGGGGGGGGGGGGGGGGGGTGGGGAAGGGGGGAAGAGGGGTGGGGAGAGGGAGGGGGGGGGAGGCTTGGTGGAGGGGGAAATGGGGGGGGGGGGGGGGGGGGGAGAAGAGGGGTGGGGAGAAGGAGGGGGGGGAGGAGGAAGGGGAAAGGGGAAAGGAGAGGGGTAAGGGAGGGGGAAAGGGGAAAGGAGAGGGGTAAGGGAGGGGGAAAGGGGGGGCATGACCAGGGCAGGAAGGTGGTGAGGGAAAGGGTGGATTGAGACCTAGGAGACATGTTATTGCTCAGTATGGTACAGCGTACTGGGTAGGAATACAGTGTGGCAGTATAGTATAACATCAATATTTGAGGACCCCCGCGCTCCTCGCAAGGGGTCTGTCCCCGTGGAAAGCGCAGGGTGTCAAAAACAGATAAACTCGATATACATTGTGAGGGTTTACAACCAGTAAGCAAAAAAAAAAAAAAAAAAGGGGGGGGGGGGGGGGGAGAAAAAAGTCAGCAAGCAAAAATACATAAGGAGTATGTTAGTTATCATGGTGTTGGGTTGGTGGTTTCAGTGGTGACTGAGCCTTAAGGGGCCTCCGAAAGGCAGACTTGTGTCCAGGACTTGTTTGCTGGGTGTGAAGGTTACATACCCAGCCGCAGTCATCTAGGAGCCGATGAAGTGTTTGGGGTGCAAGAGACAGGAACCTATTTGCAGTGCTGGAGGGACGGTTGTCATTTTAAGCTGGTGCAGGGTTCCATGGGGCTTGATAGCAAGTGTTCATCGGGTACCTAGGAGAGACACAAGCGGGAAAAAAAAAAAACGGCAGAGAGAAGAAATGCTGTTGAAGATTCAACGCGGGGTAGGGACTTCTGGTTGGGAAAGAGGTCTTCTTCTTGATAGCGAGCAGGGGTCCCTTTTCGGACAGAGGATGGTCCCGGTGGGTGACGAAGTGGTGTCGCCGAATATGGCTGCGCCGGTATGCGGGCTGGAGTACGAGGTAGCATGACTTCAGAGTGCTGTATTGGGGGAGCAAGATGAAGATTTTCCAGCAGCCTTTGCAGGGAGTCTGGTGTGGTACAGGAATGTTGCTGCCCTTGATAGGAGAACTGCAGCGCGAAGGGGAACTTCCAGGTGTATTTAAGCTGGTGTTGCATTAAGATCTGGAGTTGAGGCTTCATGGCACGGCGTTTGGCGATGGTTAAGGGGGCCAGATCAGAAAAGAGCTGATATTTGTGGTTTTGGAATAAAAGTTCCTCTTTTTTTACGGGCAGCTGTCAGGAGTTGCTCTTTGGTGCGGAAATAGTGTAGCTTGACTATAATGTCCCGTGGGGGGCCATCCGCTTGGCGGCGAGTGAGGGCCCTATGGACTCGGTCGAACTCCAGTCTTTCTATGGGGATTGAAGGGGCCAATTCTTGGAACAAAGCTGTTGTGAAGGACTGTGTGTCCTCTACTGTTTCAGGTATGCCACGCAGGCGGAGATTGGACCTGCGGGAGTGGTTCTCCGCGTCCTCTAAACGGGAGAGCAGCGTTGCGTTCTCATCTCTGAGTGCAGCTTGTTCATGGGCATGTTGTAAATAACACATCTCAAAAAGATGTCCGGTCCTTAAGTGGTTAAAAGCCTTTACAGGTTACCACTTGCAATAGGCAGTGACATGTACTCTTTTCTGAGAAATCTGGGGTCTATTAGACTCTAGATTTCTCCTCTTCCCTTAAAGCAACTGATTAAACCAAGATCAGTGTGATCAGATGAGTTCCCAATTTAAAAATGAGACTGTATATATATATATATATACTTATATATATATATAGCAAGACCGAAGTGATGAAATGCTCCTAGCTTCTGGTTTCTTATGCAGCGTACACACAAGCAGAATTTCCGTCTGAAAAATCTTGGATGATTTTTCCGACGGAATTCCGCTCAAGTTTGTCTTGCAGACACACATTCACACAAAAGTTCTCGGAACTTTCGACCGTCAAGAATGCGGTGACGTACAAAACACCACGATGAGCCGAGAAAATTAAGTTCAATGCTTCCAAGCATGCGTCAAATTGTTTCTGAGCATGCATGATTTTTTGCGCATCTGAATTGCATACAGACGATTGCATTATCGGATAGGAACTTTTCCGACTGAAAAATAGAGAACATGCTCTCAATCTTTTACTGGCTGGAATTCTGCCAACAAAAGACAGATGGAGCATACAAACGGTCGCATTTTCTGACAAGCTGGTGGCATTTCGATCATGTATACGCTGCATTAGACTATAGAGATGATTGGAGTCATTCGGGTCTCTGATCAGCTTTATGGTTAGCTGACAGAACTGCTGGCTGCATTCTCGGGTTCCCCGGTTGGACGAGAGAACCTGAGAAAGCCATAGAAGGCAGCAAGAGGAGGGGATGTCCCCTCCCGCTGCTTGTAAAAGCAATCCAGCAACTAATTAGCCACTAGGATTGCTTTTACAAGAAAGCTGACTGCTGGCTTAAAAAAAAAAAAAAATATTGGGATATTGTCTGCACAAATTCCAGCGATGTACAGGTACGTCGCTGGTCCCTGTTGGGCATATATATAATGTTCTTTTTTTCCATGCAGCCTACGGGTATGCCCACCATTATGATATACAGCCCTGAATCCACCCATTTTTAATGTTGGGCATACATGCAATGCTCATTTTTTTCATTCAGCCCATGGGTTGGGCAGTGGATGGTGGAAGTACGGGTGCTGCTGAATCTGTAAGAAACGAATTAGGATTTGTAAGCACATCTGGAAGGACGCTATGGGCTCTATGGGCTCTATGGGCCTGTGTTCAAATTCTTGGTGGATACAGGATGCTGCTAGTCCTAACCAATGCACCAGCTTGGACTGCACTTATGGGATTTGCCACATCACTAAGTGATACTGCAGGGGGGGAAAATGCCAGGATGTACTAGGTCACTGGTGCCTGCCATATCACCAAAAGGTAATGACAGTACTTGGACCATGCTGCATATGAGACAAGGCATGCGTTCCTAGCACTTTAGCTACATGGGGTTGGGTATGATCTTGTGCCTGTGTTTACTAACACAGGCACAGGACTACTTCTAGTAGTAGTAGTAGTAGTAGTAGTAGTAGTGAACAAGGCCCGCAAGGCTGAAATGCATTTACATCTGCTGTCTGTGTCTTTTATGGAGAATCAATACATTTTTGAGCATTTTAAAGAGCATGCAAAGAGTTGCGGACCATCTTTTCTCATAATTGCTACTACAGCTGTGAGACTGCTTTCTGCATCCAGGTAGCTCTAAATAATCTTCTGATAACATTGGGTAGTAGCACCCTATGTCTGCTATAAATTACAGAACTACTTCTCCATTTGCTGCAGGAGATCAGGAGGGTCCCGTTGCGCGCTCCAAACCCAGAAGTATTAAGCAACATACGGATGTGTTGCTTTGCCCAAAGCCACCATTCAGCTATTTTAATATCAACATTTTCACTCTAATAAAAAAAACAATTACTTTAAACCAGCCTTTTTTAATCAGGATGCCCAGGTTCCCTGGGGTGACTTTAGATTCCTTCAGTGGTGCCTTGGCAAAATGCCTAAAAATTGCCCAAAAATTGTACACAAGCCAGCAGGTGGATCATGCCTACCTCTTAATTACACAAAGCCCCAAGTTTTCATTGTACACCAGTACAACATTCTGACCACAGGCTTCCTAACAACCAATGATGTCATGAGGACATCGGGTGCCTGCATATCATCCTTGTTCCTTCCCCTGCCCATCTACATCAGCACTGGGGGTCATTAGGGATGAGCTCAATGTTTTGGTCGAACATAAGTTTGACTCGACCATTGGGACATTTTCACTTAGGGTGTACTCACTTCTGTTGCCAGCGGTTTAGACATTAATGGCTGTATGTTGAGTTATTTTGAGGGGACAGCAAATTTACACTGTTATGATGTGATTGTAGTCTGAAAGATGTTACTTGTAAAGAAACTTGTACTTGTACTTGTAAAGAAAAATAATACTACAATATAGACTACTATAAGGCCACTTTCACACTGGGGTGCTTTGCAGGCACTACAGCGCTAAAAATAGTGCCTGCAAAGCGCCCTGAAACAACCGCTGCTTTCACACTGGAGTGGTGCGTTGGCAGGATGCCAAAAAAAGTCCTGCTAGCAGCATCTTTGGATCGGTGACGGAGCGGTGTATACACCACTCCTAAACCACTCCTGCCCATTGAAATCTGCTGCATCGGGGCTTTGCTGGCAGTTTTAACCCTTTTTCGACCGCTAGCAGGGGTTAAAACCGCCCTGCTAGTGGCCGAATATCGTCGCTAAAATGGCGGTAAAGCGGCGATAAATATACCACCGCCCCAGTGTGAAAGGGGCCTAAGTCTACAATAATAGACTACGATAACAAATGGATTATTGAACCTAATGTACTGAGACAACACTGAGTATATAAATAGAAGCTGACTACATTCGTGATTTTATACAATAACATTTTTCTTTGATACAGAAATTTGTGAGCATATGAAAAATAACCTAACCTTTTAGTACATGGTATACATGTTTTTTCATTCAACTACAAGCTGATGCATTTGCACACCTACTGTATGCATTATTTAAAGAATAGATCTGTGGCCATGGAAACATTGTAGAGAAGAAAAGTGTCCTCGTAGTTTGAAATGAGATATAAGAAGATTGTATAAGAAAATTGGATATGAAAATAGTAAGAGTAGTTTCACATTATACTGTAATATAAAGAGAGTTCTAAAAAACATATAAAACACAAGGGCATGTGGCATCACAAAAAAACATTCCCCAAAGTAATATCTTTTACTTTTATGTTTCATGGTAAAGGATACATTACACATATAAAAAACAGACTGTGACATAACGATAAACTTACATTGATTTATATAGGCAATGAGAGCAATAGACATACTCTCAGCTTAGACACTATGAGGGGTATTTACTAAAACTTGAGTGTGCAAAATCTGGTGCAGCTCTGTAGAGAAACCATTCAGCTTCCAGGGTTTATTGTCAAAGCTTAATTGAACAAGCTGAATTTAGAAGCTGATTGGCTACCATGCACAGCTGCACCATATAAGTCTGACTAGGTGCAAAAGTTAATAAACTGTGGGCCGCAACCCGCTCACCAACTGGATCGGAGCTCTGTATGGTAGCTTTGGTCCGGTGTTTGCAGCTTGCTTCTATGTCAGCCGGCTCCGTCACTCCGTTCCGTCTTGCTGTGTGAACCCGGATCCTCCGATGCTCAAACGAGTGTCTCTGGATCCCTCCAATCCGGTCACTGTGTCTCTGGCACGTCAGGTCACTCACACAATCTCAGGGAGGCCACCTCACAAGTCCTCACAAGCCAGCCATGCATTCCCAAGAGACCTAAAATGGCTGTTCGGGCTCCTTTTATGTCCTACCCAAAGCACCTTGTCCCCATGTTGATGAAGATAAGGGCCTCTTCCCAACAACCTGTGGGCTCGCGTGGTTGTCAGGTTCTGTGGGCAGGGGGGCTTAGCCAAATATGGATGCCACCCCTTAACAAGGGGCTCCCCAGATCCCACCCCCCTATGTGAATGGGTTTTGGGTACACAAGAAACTGTTTTTGACAAGTCCCTTTATTAATAAAAAAATTTTGTCCCTCAATGTATATCCATCGTCAATCAAAAAATAGAAAAAATAAAAATGTCTTCCACTCTCCTGACAGTTCTCAACATAGTCAAGGGGCGGTGTCACCCGGATACGTCACCCAGTAGCAATGCCCACTCTCTGACGTCATTCACATGATATCATGTGACATCATAAGGGGGTGGTGCCGTACGGTTGACGTAGCCATGTGGCCACTCCCTTGCCTTACATAAGAACTGTCAAAGNNNGCAGACTTGGATCTGTATGCAGACTGGAACAACGGGTAAGCTGGATCTGTGTGCAGGCTGGAACAACAGGCAGACTTGGATCTGTATGCAGACTGGAACAACAGGTAAGCTGGATCTGTGTGCAGGCTGGAACAACAGGCAGACTTGGATCTGTATGCAGACTGGTACAACAGGTAAGCTGGCTCTGGGATGGTCAGACGGGCCGGGTCAGATATCAGGCTGGCAGCACGGTACAGGCGGAGAAGACAAGAGGATGGTCACAGACAAGCCAAGGTCGATACACAGGGACAGAGCGGATGGTCAGGGATAGCCGGGTCAGATACAGGTAAACAGACTTCAGATCAGGTTTCAAACACAGAACGTTGTAGAGCAGACAGCGGGGACCGTCAGTAACAGAAGGGTTTAAATAGCCTCATTGGCGCCAATGGAGGCGCGCACCCGTCCGCGCACGCTCGCCCCCGTCTGCGGGCGCGCGCGTGCACGCGCGCGCTCGCGCATGCGCAATGGCAGCCGAGAACGGGAACCAGGGATGCTGAGGCGCCGATTACTGGCAGGATCATCAGGTCGCCGGCCACGGATGGAGCCTTCATGACAGCGTTTTTAGATGTGGAAGTTTATAAGGGCGAGGAAGGTAATTTATTCACCAAACTATATAGGAAGCCAACAGCTGGCAATGCAATCTTGCATGCGACCAGCTTTCACCCCAAACCCCTATTAAATTCTATACCGTATGGCCAATTTCTAAGAATTAGGCGCAATTGCGCCGATGACGCCATCTTTAAACAAGAAGCTGACAAATTACGTGACCGCCTTTTAGAAAGGGTATACTCACATGCCTCCCTAAAGAGGTCATACCAACAAGCATGCTTACGCAGCAGAGACCAGCTTCTGTATTCAAAAAAAACCAAAAACGATACCAATCCTCTTAGGATCATATCTAAATTTAGCAATCAAGAACAACAAATAAGAAAAATTGTGGACAAATACTGGCACCTTTTAACCCAGGACTCCACCCTGGGCCCATTTGTTACGGAAAAACCCCTGTTTACGTTTAGGAGAGACACATCTTTGAGAGACCAAATCACTAGCAGTGAGTTCAGTGATAATAAGAAAAATCATTGTAAATACAAGGGCACATACATGTGCGGATCCTGTAATTACTGCAAATTCATGTGGGTGGCGAAAAATCCAAAATTACCAGATGGCCAGATCTTTAAGGCGAAACGATAGGGGTCATATATTTGTTACAATGCGATTGTTCATGTTTCTATATAGGGAAGACGAAGTTGGAATTTTGGAGAAGAGCGTATAAACATATTATTAGCATGCAAGCCTGTGATCCAGATCTCCCATTGGGGAGACATACAACTATTGTTCATGCGGGCAAATTTCCGAGGATCAAATTCCTCATTTTGGATCGCATCCACCCAAATCCAAGAGGAGGTGACTGGAATAAGTCCCTCCTCCAACTAGAAGCACGCTGGATCTTCAGGCTAAAAACAACTCAGGCCCCGGGCCTCAATGAGGCTATTAGAAAACTGGCAATTAACATCTTAAAAAGGAGATTATATGTTTATCGCCCACCCCTCTGTTCTTATCCCTTTCTCCATCAAAGAAATTTACATTCTTTGAAAGGATAAACAAACAAACCCACCCCCCCATCCATTCCTTGTTTGAAAAATGAATTCAGAGATATGTGTTGCATCTTTCATGCACACACAATATTCACTGTGATTACTAATTAGTATGAAACATTTACAATAAATGGATCTTTTTCTTTAAGTAATAGAAGTTTGATGTACACTCCACCTAAGTGGCTAGCGACGTATAAATGTCGCAATTAGGGTTGCATGTGATGCATTGGAAATTGCATAAATTTTTTTCCTCTGTCTCCCTTCCGTGTGGCAAATCAGAGCGTCTGTATCTTTAACAAGAATTGCTCAATCGTTCCAGGGTCACCAAAGCATGTGTGCTGACGTCACCGCGTTCTACGCCCCAAACAAGCACGGACGTCTTGTTACTGCTCGACGTGCTGACGTCACTGCGTTTTACGCCCCAAACAAGCACGGGCGTCTTGTTACTGCAGCCGGCCGGCCGCAAATTTTGACTTTTAAACTTTGGAGCCCTGGAGCCCCCCCACCCCAAAGCACCTTGTCCCCATGTTGATGAGGACAAGGGCCTCTTCCCGACAACCCTGGCCGTTGGTTGTCGGGGTCTGTGGGCGAGGGGCTTATCGGAACCCGGGAGCCCCCTTTAAAAAGGGGGCCCCACATCCAGGCCCCCCACCCTATGTGAATGAGTATGGGCTACCCATTCACCTAAGGTGAAAAAAACACACAATTTTTTTAATATTTTATTGCACAGCTCCGGGGGTCTTCTTCCGTCTTGGGGGGTCTTCTCGCCGGACTCCTCCGCTATCTTCTGCTCTTTTACCTAGCTCTTTTACCTAGTGGAGGAGCCCGGCTTTCTTCTTCGTTGCCGCCGTTGTCTGGGGGTCTCGTTCCGCCTTCGGGGGTCTTCGGGGGTCTCTTCTGTTCTTGCCACTGTCGCCGCCTTCTGCTTCATTTTCTTCTTCCTCTTCTTCTTCTTCTTCTTCTTCTTCTTCCGATATTGACTCGTCGCTCTCTCTGGCTGGAATGGCAGAGACACGCGGTGTTGTAACTTATATAGGGACAAGGGGCGGGGTCACATGCTCATGTCATATGGTGACCCCGCCCCATATAATGTCACAGTCCCAGAGGATGCTGGGACTGTGACATCATATGTGGGCGGGGTCACCATGTGACATGAGCATGTGACCCCGCCCCTTGTCCCTATGTGGGACAAGGGATCTAAAGTTTGGGCACCAAAGGTAAAAATGTGTATTAATGTGCATAACGAAGCCAAGGAAAGATGGAAAAATCTCCAAATGGCATCAAATTACAGATTAGACATTCTTATAATATGTCAAAAAAAGTTAGATTTTATTTCCATCATTTACACTTTCAGAATTACAGAAAACAAAAAAATGGCGTCTGCAAAAGTTTGGGCACCCTGCAGAGTTAATATCTTGTACTGCCCCCTTTGGCAAGTATCACGGCTTGTAAACGCTTTTTGTAGCCAGCCAAGAGTCTTTCAATTCTTATTTGAGGTATCTTTGCCCATTCTTCCTTACAAAAGTCTTCCAGTTCTTTGAGATTTCTGGGCTGTCTGTCACGCACTGCTCTTTTAGGTCTATCCATATATTTTCAATAATGTTGAGGTCAGGAGATTGTGAAGGCCATGGCAAAACCTTCAGTTTACGCCTCTTGATGTAATCCCCCGTGGATTTTGAGGTGTGTTTAGGATCATTATCCATTTGTAGAAGCCATTCTCTCTTCAGCTTTTTCACAGATTGCATCAAGTTACCATCCAAAATTTGCTGAAATTTGATTGAATCCATTTTTCCTTCTACTCGTGAAATGTTCCCTGTGCCACTGGCTGCAATACAACCCCAAAGCATGATTGATCCACCCCCATGCTTAACAGTTGGACAGAGGTTCTTTTCATTCAATTCTGTGCCCTTTGTTCTCCAAACGTACCTTTGCCCATTCCGCCCAAAAAGTTCTATTTTAAACTCATCGGTCCACAGAACTTGTTTCCAAAATGCCTCAGGCTTGTCTATATGTTAATTTGCAAAGTTCAAATGCTGATTTTTGTGGTGAGGACGTAGAAGAGGTTTTCTTCTGATGACTCTTCCATGAAGACCATATTTGTACAAGTATCTCTTTATAGTGGAATAGTGTACCACAACTCCAGTGTCTGCCAGATCTTTCTGGAGGGATCGTGCAGTCAAACGTTTTGAATTGCTTTTCTCACAATCCTGCGAGCTGTTCTGTCTGATATTTTTCTTGGTCTTCCAGATCTTGCTTTAACTTCCACTGTTCCTGATGACTGCCATTTCTTAATTACATTCCGAACAGAGGATATTGTCATCTGAAAACGCTTTGCTATCTTCTTATAGCCTTCTCCAGCTTTGTGAGCATCAACTATTTTCAGTTTTCTAGACAACTGCTTAGAAGAACCCATGGTGCTGATTGTTGGGGCAAGGTTCGATGAGTCTGGCCATTTAAAACCTTTGAGATTGACATCACCTGGTCTTCTCAGAAGATGATTGAGAATAATCCATGACACTGGCAGGTCTCAGCTTTGCAAAGGGGGCAGTGCATGCTATAAATTCTGCAGGGTGCCCAAACTTTTGCAGATGCCATTTTTTTGTTTTCTGTAATTTTGAAAGTGTAAATGATGGAAATAAAATCTAACTTTTTTTGACATATTATAAGAATGTCTAATCTGTAATTTGATGCCATTTGGAGATTTTTCCATCTTTCCTTGGCTTCGTTATGCACATTAATACACATTTTTACCTGGGGTGCCCAAACTTTCGATCCCCACTGTACTTATGCTTGACATTATTGGAACATCACTTTACATAACACATGCTATCATTTCTGACAAAACATTTCTGGAATAAAGTCCTCAATCTCACCCACGCCTTCACCATCACTAAGAGTCTATTCCTTTTCCTATTGATGAATACCAAAAAGGCTTTAGATTGGTTAACCTGGCAATTCCTATTTGCCATGCTGAAACACATAGGCCTAGGCCACAACATTCTTAAATGGATCCACACAATTTGCCCCCTCTGCAGCGGTTAAAGTGAACAGAATCTTGTTGGACTCATTTCCTACCACTAAGGATTAGGCAGGGGTGCCCCCTACCCCACTCCTAGTCATCCTATCCTTAGAGCCCCTTCTAGCTAGAATCAGAGTAAATCTAGATATTTGTGCACATTGGTTGGGGACAAACAACACAAGATCTCTGCTTACCCAAACAATCTTCTCTTTTCCATGAGCCCCACTCAATTCTGTGCCCTTGAATTTAAAGTGTAAGTTCCACTGGGCATCTAAAGCTCTGAAATACCTTGGCACCCTCATTTCGGCAGATTTAAAAATGCTTTTGAGCTAAAACTTCCCTCTCCTCCTCCACAGGACCCTGTCAACTTCTGCAAAAACGGAACAATGACCCCTTTTCCTGGTTCAGCCACTGTAATATTCTAAAAACAATGATGCTTACGAAATTCCTTTACCTATGCATGACTCTTCCTATTCATAAAACCCCTTTTTCCTCAAATCGAAGAATTCCCTCTTTTCCAAATTTAGGTGGGCCCCGAAACACTCCAGCCTTAAAACAAGCATGCTGTCCCTCCCTAAAAAAAAGGGAGGTTTGGCGTATCCAGATATCCATAAATACCAAGCTGCAGCAGCAGCACACCTTCCAAAACTAGTGGACTGGCACAAAAACGGTGCATTGAAAGAGTGGGTAACTTTGGAACAATGTGTGTCTAGCCTTCTCTTATGTCACCTCCCATGATGCTTTTCTTATATTCCAACATCTTTGAAATCCCTCCCTTTAATCATCCCCATGATCTTTAGCTCAGCTAGGGCTTTCCAGAAACATAGACTATCCTTGGCCTAATCCCCTCTTTACCCAATTATAGGCAACCCTGTGTTCTCCCCAGGCACAAGCCCAGGTCCCTTCAGAGACATTTTAGAATAGAATAATTTTCAGGCCTCCTACTTTCTCTCCAATGCTCAATGGCCCTCCTTTAACACCCTCTCTAATGGACATGGCCTTTTCTGACTGGACTTCTGGAGCACCTCTCAGCTTCACCAAAATTAATCTTTGTGTGAATCACAGGACCCTCTCCGACACTCCCTATACATCATTTATTCTCTCATCTCTCACCCAGGAGAGGACTACTGCCCCTCTTTTTTAATCAAATGGGATGAGGATCTTAACCTTACACTTTCTCAGCAAAGAGATAGGATACTACACCTTGTTCAGAAATCTTCAATTTGCATGCAAACTCAAGAAACCAACCTTAAGATCTTCATCGGATGGTACAGATCCCCACAGAACTTCACGGACAGTTCCCCAATACCACAGATCTGTGTTGGAGATCTAAAAAAGCAGAAGATCCTACACATATTCAGATCCTGCCCACTACTACAGCCTTTCTGGAATGAGGTCAGACTGATAACCCAGAGATTTACAGACTTTAGTGTTCCTGATTGCCTTGCACTTTTCCTCAACTTCTCAAATACTTCACCACCTTTTTAACCCTCCCTCTAATGCTCTCTGATCCTCCAAAATAGAGGACATAAACTGCATGGAGGACCTGATACTCTTGGCCCAAAACAAACATGACACTTACAAAACTATTTGATTCCATTGGAATTACTGCATTTTCTCTGAAATGGTAAGGCCCGACTGTCTGGAGATTCCATCACCCCAGCTGGGTACTGCTCATCCAACCAATCTGAAGTCCCTTGAAGGTGAGGTGGTCCTTCAATCCACACCCCTCCCTCCAACCCCTCTCCTTTCCCCTCCCCCCCCTATTTTTCTTCTTCCCCCACTCCCCGCTGCTGTTGTATGTTTTTTTTTATAATAGTAAAAAACAAATACTCAAGGTTTGTACGATGTTGGCTTTACTTTCGGTATTTCGGTTTATTTTACCAAATCTTTTTTATATTAGAAGATTTGACCTTCTTCAATTGTGTGTACATGCTCTTGTGTGCTTATAAATGGAGAATTTAAAAATATAAATGTTCTGGAAACAGGAAATTATTATAAAACTTCTGGAAATGATGAACGCTCATTGTTCCTGCATTACACCGCAGTCACCCTTCCAATTGCTAATATCTGTGTTCCAGGCAGGCACTGGAAAGCCTTGCATTATTTCCATACCCAGCCTATGTAGTTCACCTCAGCCTCTGACACTTCCTGAAATGTCAAATGAAAATCTGAATATCATCCCCTTTTGCAGTGCAATTTTAGCAGAAATTGTAAAATACCGTAAAGGCAGATACTTTTGTATTTTAAGTACATTCTCATAACACCTTCATCTTAAAAGGCATGATGAGATCACAGGGTCTCTGTAAGTAAAAAAGTATACAAATAAATATCTGAAAAGTGTGGTGTGCGTTTATATTCAGCCCCCCTTTACTCTGATATCCTTAACTAAAATCTAGTGGAACCAATTGCCTTCACAGTCACCTAATTAGTAAATAGAGTCCACCTGGGTGTAATTTCATCTCAGTATAAATACAGCTGTTCTGTGAAGCCCTCAATGGTTTGTTAGAGAAACGTGAACAAACAGCATCATGAAGGCCAAAGAACACACCAGACAGATCAGGGATAAAGTTGTGTAGAAGTTTAAAGCAGAGTTAGGTTATAAAAAAATATCCCAAGCTTTGAATATCTTGTGGAGCAATGTTAAATCCATCATCTGAATATGGAAAGAGTATGGCACAACTGCAAGACATGGCCATCTACCTAAACTGACAGGCCAGGCAAGGAGAGCATGGTAACTCTGGAGGAGCTGCAGAGATCGACAACTCAGGTGGGGGAATCTGTCCACAGGACAACTATTAGTCATACACTCCACAAATCTGGCCTTTATAGAAGAGTGGCAAGAAGAAAGACATTTCTGAAAGAAAGCCATAAAAAGTCCCGTTTGCTGTTTCTAAAAAGCCATGTGGGGGACACAGCCAATGTAGAAGAAGGGGCTCTGGTCAGATAAGACTAACATTTTACCTTTTAGCCTAAAAGCAAAATGCTATGTGTGGTGAAAAACTAACACTGCACATCACCCTGAATACACCATCCAGTTGATGGGAAGAGTCTGAAAAGACTTGAGACTGGGGCGGAGCTTCACCATTCAGCAGGACAATGACCCTAAACATACAGCCAGAGCTACAATGTAATGGTTTCGATAAAGCATAATTATGTGTTAGAATGGCCCAGTCAAAGTCCAGACCTAAATCCAATTGAGAATCAGTGGCAAGACAAAAATTGCTGTTCACAGACACTCTCTATCCAATCTGACAGAGCTTGAGCTATTTTGCAAGGAAGAATGGCCAAACATTTCACTCTCTAGATGTGCAAAGCTGATAGAGACATATCCAAAAAGACTTACAGCTGTAATTGCAGCAAAAAATGGTTCTACAAAGTATTGACTCAGGGGACTGAATACAAATGCACGCCACACTTTTGAGATATTTAATTGTAAAAAATTCAGAAAATCATTTATCATTTTCCTTCCACTTCACAATTATGTGCCACTTTGTGTCGGTCCATCACATAAAATCCCAATAAAATACATTTACATTTTTAGTTGTGACATGACAAATGTGGAAAATTTCAAGAGGTATATAGAATACTTTTTTAAAGAACTGTACTTGCACTATTCAGATGGGACTATACTGACATTTAGCAGACTATTTTAGAAATAATCTAAAGGTAAACGTCTGCTATACTTTTTCTTTAGTTGACCCCTAATAATCTTTAATAGAGCACCCTGTAGTAAACATAAAACAACAATTTAAAAACCAAGAACTATAAAATAAAACTGCGCCCATAACATTATGGTTTCTTGTAATGTAGAATTTGATCAAACCATTTCTAGAAAATCTCCCATCTAGAAAAGAATGCTTGAAATGCAGTAGGTGGTTTCTCACAAAAAAAGAATGAATCATCAAATCATACAATACAATTTTAATAGTTTCATCTTTAGGTGCTATTCTACCACAGAGCTAATAGTAGACTCCACAGAGGCAGAGATTTATATATCAGACACAAATATGGATGATTCTCCCTTGCTTATTTCTGAGCAGTAGATATAAGATTGAAAATTTACTTGACCTGTCCCAGATCCTCAGCAAAATAAAACATGGCAGCACAGGACACAGTTAAATAAATTCTGAAACTACTAGGATAAAATTTGGACTTATTGTGGAGAGAAGAGTGGTGCCACACTCCGGGAAATAGGGATATAATGTTACATAAGCCATTAAATGCTGTGTCACAGTTGTGATAAATTATTACCACAATGCCATTATGATGCAGTGGTACCAGAATGGCAAAGGTCAGACACAGCTAACTCCAACCATGAGTGTATTTTCAAACTTCAAAAAACATTTAACATTTAAATGGGATTAGATTCACATTTCCAGAACTATGGTAAAACTATTAACATGTCTCCTACAGAAATATTCCTTTTGTTTCTGAGCCATGCTGATCTTTCAGAACAAAAAGTGTTAAAACATGTTTTTATTGTCAGGTAACATTTCCTAGCCAAGATCAAGGACTGTAGCTGTGGATGGGGCCACTTCTGTTTCAAAAGCAGTTATGGCCATGACAAATAGTATTCCTTTGATTTACTATCCAATTCATGTGAAAAATAGGCCTTCCCTGATGATATATTAGACTTACTTGCAGGTTACTGTAGCCGCAGTATGCAGTAGTGGAACACTACCTAATATATAAAGTTTCAATAGCATTTTAATTGCAACAAGCTGTGTATTTTTATGTACTCTGAAATATGTCTTTTTTTTACTCTGATAATTAATGTGACATTATTATTAACATTAGATAATTTAAATACATACAATTTTGAATGGAGATTTCCCATCCTTCAGTATCAGCTGTTCATGAAAGAGACGCATTCATTTTATTAGGAAGTTGAAAGCAAAGTACAGTGTTTATATATCTGCAACAGTAACAAGAATGAACATTGATTTCCCTTGGTAAAGCTAGAACCTGCAATGCACTGAAAAAGCTCTGTTGTCTAACCATAGAATATAAATGCAGTGCTGTATATTTCCTTATCTGCAGCAGTAATTCCTGTAAACTGGCAATTAAACTTTATGTTACCCGCCTGGAATAAAATGTCCCTATGACCAATGCTGTCTATTTAACAATGGTGCTCAATGAAGACTGAAAAAAATCTCAATTAAAGTCCAAGAAATGTTATACTGCAATAATGTGCTTGTATTTGAATGAAAACATAATTTGTTTGGACAACAGAAGAACTATTACAATATTGATGTAAAGGAGTTGATTTACTAAAAAAGGTGAAGGTTCTCTTGCGTCTATGAGACTAATCATTTCAATCATCCAATTGTGTAGAAGCTTAATTCATATTTTTTTATATTCTCTTCTGTATGACTAGGTCCTAAAAAACAGATTTTAGTAAACATGCTCAAATAATTAGACAATGCAAATCAAGCTTTCTGTTACCTTTCATGCTGCATTGCTTTTCTGGTGATAATAGGTGTATTTATCAACCAAAGGATACACGGGGTACAAAGTAAACCATTTAGGTGAGATTTTAATTTACTGCAAAAAAGAAAACAAGATGTGGTGAGATTGTGTGGATACAAATGTATAACCAGTTTCTGGGCTGGTTGTGGGCATTTCAAAAAAGGACCCAAACCACTTTAGTGTCTCTTTAATGTGTTAGTTAGGATAGGTTGTGGTCATGGATGTTATTGAATGGTGGTAGATTTATAATCTGAAATGTTGTCTCTGCATCACCACACAGCATACTGTTTGCATCGCCATAACTATGTGAAAGAAAATGCAAATTTATAACTGTGCAGGTGCACATATGGAATTTTCAGCTCTCACAAAGTAAATTACAACATAAAACTCAACAGAAATGGCAACCACACAAATTTATAACTATCTTTTAGTGTAAGGCTCACATGGAAGAATTGTACATACCTAATGGTAGTATACCTACCAGCTAGTCAGCAAAAAAACATATATATATATACTGTATAACAATTTGCTATAAAAACTGATATTTTAGCTGCACAACATAAAATACTCACCATGCCTCTTATGCCGCGTACACACATCCGGAATTTCCGATGGAAACAGTCCGATGGGAGCTCTTCATCAGATTTTCCGACCGTGTGTATGCCCATCGGTCTTTTTCTGTCGGCATTTCCGACGGACTTTAGATTGAGGGCCTGTTCTTAATTTTTCCGACGGAAAAACTTTCTATCGGAAATTCCTATCGTGCGTATGCAATTCCGACACACAAAATTTCGACGCATGCTCGAAAACAATTTGACGCATGCTCGGAAGCATTAAACTTCCCTTTTATAGTGCCGTTGAATGTGTTGTATGTCGCAGTGTTATTGACCATCGGAATTTGGGGGTGTTTTGTAATATCCTGGCATTTCAGGGCCTCCAAAACTAAAAATAAAAAAATAAATAAAAAATAAATAAATAAAAAATAGGTAGTAAGGAAGTTAAATGAGAAAATACCTCCCTTTGAAAGTCTGAAGGCGGTCATTGGGTTTTAAGCTTTTATACATGGCAAAGCAGACAAAAACTCTCTCACATTTGGTATCCCCATACTCTGGAGAAGTAGCAGGATGTTTTTTAGGGTATAATTGCACATATGCCCATGGCATGTGTAAGAACTCTCTCATTAAAGTGACAACTTTGTGTAAAAGATAAAAAATGGTGTAATTTTCAAAAAACGTGTGGCAAAAAAATAAAATCTTCCATGGTCTCAACATGCCTCTCAGCAGGGGGTGTTTGAACTGTCCTGGCATTTACGGTACCCAACATTAGAAGTTTCTGCCACACACTTTTCTGACACTTTTGATTTACATGTAAAAATCTGTAATTTTTGCTAGAAGATTACTTTGAACCCCAAAAAATCATATATTTTTTTAAAGGTTCTAAAGAATAAAATGGTAAAATATAAAAAATGACGTTACACCGAGTAAATAGATACCAAACATGACATACTTTAAAATTGGGCGCGCCTGTGCAATGGCAACAGACTACATTTTTAATATCCATAGGCAACACTTTAACTACTTCCGGACCGCCGCATGCCAATATACATCCTAACTTTGATGGGGGATATCATTATTATGGCAGCAGCTAGCTGCCATAACCCCAGTATCGTCGTGTTTGGCTGGCGGTCCGGTTTCAGATAAAAGTGGTCTCTGTGGCGGATTCGCCGCAGGATCACTTTTATCAACGGCGGGTCCCCCCTCCCGCCACACTCTGGTACCCGCCAGCGGTGGAGGCAATTGGATCTTCACCCGGCTGGGCATGGAGACTCGAACATCGGCGGTTCGCCGAATAGCAAACAATTTGGGGTGTTCGCGGCAAATTCAAAAGCCGTGGAACACCCTTTAAAAGTCTATGGGAGAAATCAAAAGTGCTAATTTCAAAGGCTTATATGCATGGTATTGTCATAAAAAGTGTTTGGGGACCTGGCTCCTGCCCCAGGGAACATGTATCAATGCAAATAAAAACTTTTTAAAAACTGACGTTTTTTTGGGAGAAGTGATATTAATAATGCTTAAAGTGAAACAATAAAAGTGAAATATTCCTTTCAATTTCATACCTGGGGGGTGTCTATAGTATGCCTGTAAAGTGGCGCATGTTTCCCGTGTTTACAACATTCCCTGCACAAAATTAAATTTCTAAAGGAAAAAAAGTAATTTAAAAGTACTCATACCCCATTACCATTTCACACAGGGGGGGAGGCTGGGATCTGGGGGTCCCCTTGTTAAAGGGGGCTTCCAGATTCCGATAAGCCCCCGCCCGCAGACCCCAACAACCACCGGGCAAGGGTTGTGGGGATGAGGCTCTTGTCACCATCAACATGGGGACACAGTGCTTTTTGGACTGCGCCAAAGCACCCTCCCCATGTTGAGGGCATGTGGCCTGGTACGGTTCAGGAGGGGGGCACTCTCTCATCCCCCCTCTTTTCCTGCAGCCTGCCAGGTTGCATGCTCGGATAAGGGTCTTGTATGGATTTTTGGGGGGACCCCCACGCCATTTTTTTTTATTTTGGCACGGGGTTCCCCTTAAAATCCACACCAGACCTGATGGGTCTGGTATGGAGTTTGAGGGGAGCCCCCACACCATTTTCTTTTTATTTTGGCGCGGGTTCCCCTTAATATCCATACCAGACCTGAAGAGCCTGGTATGGAATTTGGGGGGGGGCACACATTTTTTTTTTTTTATTTTGGTTCGGGGTTTCCCTTAATATTCATACCAGACCCAAAGGGCCTGGTAATGGACTGTGGGGAATCCCATGCTGTTTTTTTTCAATGACTTTTATATTTATTTCTTTTCTTTAAGCATTATTAAAATTACTGCTCCTCTTTTTTTTTTTGCATTGATAAATGTCCCCTGGGGCAGGACCCAGGTCCCCAAACACTTTTTATGACAATAAATTGCATATAAGCCTTTAAAATGAGCACTTTTGATTATTTATGTTCGCGTCCTTAAGACTTTAACGGTGTTTGCGTGTTCATTTTTTGCCTGTTCACATGTTCTGCTGCGAACCAAACCGGGGGGTTTCCGGGTCATCCCTAGCCCCCACCCGTCTTTATAACAATGCAGGGCGGAAGTCACGTCAAAACGTCACCTCAGCTCATAGCTCTTAAAGGGCCATTTTTTTTCTTATTGCATATAAGTGTAAATATGAGATATGGGGTCTTTTTGACCCCAGATCTCATATTTAAGAGGTCCTATCATGCATTTTTTCTATTACAGGGGATTTTTCCATTCCTTGTAATAGGAATAAAAGTGACACCATTTTTAAACAGTGTAAAATTAAATAAGAAAAAAAAATAAAAATGTAAATGCGCCCGCCGCGCCGAGCTCGCGTGCAGAAGCGAACGTATACGTGAGTGGCGCCCGCATATGAAAATGGTATTCAAACAACACATGTGAGGTATCACAACGATCGGTAGAGAGAGAGCAATAATTCTAGCCCTAGACCTCCTCTGTAACTTAAAACATGCAACCTGTAGAATATTTTAAATGTCGCCTATGGAGATTTTTCTTTTCAAAAATTTTTTATTGAGTACAAGATTACAGTACAAACAGAAATAACAAATAAACTGATACTGTTACAAACATCTTACGTGTAGATTTCCATGTCATACAGAGCATGTGATTACGTATAACGGGTTCACAGGTGGCCTATAATATTGTCCGGGGTCAATCCCCAACATAAACATACATAGATTGGGCCACCAGTGCTCCGTAAGGGAGAGCAATGGTAACAGATGAGGTCCTTAGGGCAAGAGATGCCCCTAGCTAAACTTAGATTCGGGGAAGGGGAACACAGAGGGGGGGGGGAGGGGAAAGAGTGGAAAGTAGCGGGGGCAGCTGGGAGGAGTGCACTAGGGGGGGAAAGAGAGAGAGCAGTGAGAGAGGTGGGGAGAGGGGTGGGTATAAGAATGAGTATAGGTTTAGGTTTGGTCGAGTGGCTCCCAAGAGCCAGAGAATTTACATCAATAGTCAGAGGGAGCCGGGCATAGATTGAGGTCCTAGGGTTCCAGAAGAAGCCTGTCAAAGTCTTGGGGGGCACAATTGTGCCTTAGTGTAGTCCTGTGTGGTGTGGTTTAAGATAGCAAGAGCGGGGTCTGGGAGAATGGTGTGTCTGAGTAGGGTTGAACCCATTTGAAATATTTTTGCCCAGAAGCGTTGGACTATTGGGCATGTCCACCAGATGTGTAGGTGGGTGCCTTGTTCGGTACAACCCCTAAAACAGTTCGGGGAATATGAAGGGGTAAACTTAGCAATCCTGGCGGGCACTAGGTACCAGCGCATTAGAACTTTATAGTTGGCTTCTGAGGCAATGACGTTTTGTGAAGCTAGTTTAGTGTTCGTCCAAATGGTTGACCAGTCATCCAGATCTAGATCAATGTTCAAGTCCTTGGACCAGGCTAGAGCATAAAGGGGCATTGTCGTGTTGGGAGAGGTCAGGTGCGTGTATAGTCTCGAGATTATGCCAGGGGCGTGTGGGTCTGAGTCGCATACGTCTTCGAAGGTTGCAGGTATCGGAAACATTATTTAGGGGGCAATTGTGAGTGGGTCTGCAAGATCGGGAAAGGTGTAACCGATCCATGGGAAATTAAGTCCTGGAAGCGGTGCAACCCTGCCTGTAGCCAGGTCTGAAAAGATATTGGTTCGGTGTAGGCGGGGTGGAATAGCGGGTGACCTATAAAGGAGAGGAGTGGTCGATGGGGGGAGACTAGTCTAAAAGTCTTGGATAGTTTGTCCCATAGTTTTAGTGAGTGGAGGGTGACTGGGTTAGTTATCGGTCCCCGGTGGGCTGAGGGCAGCCAGAGCAAGTTGGATATGGGGATAGGGTGGGTGTCTATTGCCTCTAGTGCAACCCAGAGTGGGATTTCTGATGCGGCATGGTAAAGGGTCAGTTGAGCTAGCTGGGCTGAGTGAAAGTAGTGTAAGAAAATAGTTTACTGCGGAGTAGGACTGTTCTAGAAATCCTGGGTCTTTTGGATCCCCATATATATTTATATACCCGGTTTTGAATTATTCTGTGGAAATAGGCCGGTATCGGTATAGGTAAGACTCTGTATAAGTAGAGAAGCTTAGGTAGGAGTGACATTTTCACTGCTGCTATTCTACCTAACCAGGAGACACAGAGTGGCAACCAGGTGTTAAGCATTGAGGTCACATTCTTCAACATAGGGGTATAGTTTGCTTGAAATAGGTGCTGGGGATTGCTCGTGAGTTTGATTCCCAAGTAAGGGATTGAGTTAGAGGACCAGATAAATGGGTAGTTAGCCTGCAGGCGTTGGAGTTCAGGTTGGGGTAATGAGACATTCAATGCTCTGGATTTCGCCTGGTTGACTTCGAGCCCTGAGACCTTGGCAAACCTTTCCAGGAGTTGCAGAAGGTTAGGGAGGGTGGTGTGAGGGGAGGTGACAAATAAGAGGGCGTCGTCTGCAAAGAGACATAGCTTGTGAGTAGTGTTAGCTATTTCTATGCCCCGGATATTTTGGTTTGATCTGATCAGGGAGGCTAGGGGTTCAATTATGAGGGCAAATATCAATGGGAATAGGGGGCATCCCTGTCTGGTACCCCTTTGAATTGGGAAACACTAAAGCCCCATACACACGCGCGGATTATCCGAGGACCAGGTCCGTCGGACCATGTCCGTCATACTTTGTCTGATGTTGGTTTTGCGTACACACGGTCGGACAAAGTTGTCGGAAAATCCGATCATTCTGAACGTGGTGACGTTTGTTGCCTACGACGGGACTACGTAGAGGCTAGTAGCCAATAGCTTTGGTCTTGTAATGTGATCTGAGCATGCGTAGCACTTTGTCCGGTCGGACAACCGTACACACGATCGGATTTGGTGTGATCGGACCGTGTTGTCGGCAAATCTATCCAGCAGGAGATAAGACTTTGTCCGTCGGACAATCCGACGTACACTGTCCGATGGTGCATACACACGGTCTGATTTTTCAACAACATTGTCCGATCGGACAGAATCCATGAAAAAATCTGACCGTGTGTATGGGGCTTCAGAGTTAAATCCCGAGTATTTCACATATGCTTGGGGTTGTGTGTATAGGGCAGTTATCCATTGGAGGAAGTTGGGACCAAAGCCCCATTTCTGCAGAATGTATTGCATATAGGGCCAGGATACCGTGTCGAAGGCTTTCCTGATATCCAAGGACAGGAGGTGCATGGGAATTTTGCGTGACTTGGCTATGTGTTGGAGAAGGACTGTGCGGCGAATATTGTCACTGGCCTGCCTGCGGGGAATGAAGCCAACCTGATCCTTGGATATCAGGTCTCCTATGATTGGATTAAGTCTCAGGGCAAGGATCTTGGCCAGGATCTTTATGTCCACGTTCAATAATGATATGGGTCTGTAGTTGGACCAAAGGGTGTGGTCTGTGTTGGGTTTAGGGATCATGGCAATTATAGCAGTCAGGGTATCGCGGCCGAAAGATTGTTGTTTCAGTATAGCGTTGAAGGAATGGGCAAGGAGTGGGGCCAGGGTATGGGCGAATTTCTTGTAGTAGGCGCCCGGGAGGCCATCAGGGCCAGGGCGTTTGTTAGATTTAAGGGTTTTGATTGCCGCAAGGACCTCGTCGGTCGAGACTGGTTCATCTATGGTCTCTCTATTGGCTTCCGACAATTTAGGAATTGCTAGGTTGCGAAACAGAGTTTCGGAGAGATTAGAAGGCAATGGGCCATTCGATTCGTATAATTTAGCAAGACGTTTGCGGAATTCCGCGAGTACCTTAATAGGATTACTGGTAATGTTGTCGGGAGCCAATTTAAGCCTGATAGGGTTGTGGACATGGTCTGGCCGACGAAGGCGAAGGGCAAGAAATGTGTCTTGTTTGTTGGCCTTAGTGTAGATTTTGTGATCAGATCTACGCATGTATTTATCTGCAGATTCGGCCAATAGGAGATCAAGTTCTAGCTTGCATTTGTCGAGGGAGTTTTTGTTGGCCTCTGTAGGGGAGGATTGAAACTGCAGGTGGGAGGTTTGGAAGTCAGATTCAAGGCACTGCAGTTTAAGTTTTTTGAGCTTTTTGATTTGCGTGGCTACTGAGATACATTTACCTCGGATTACTGGTTTGTGAGCTTCCCATAATAGAGTGGGGGAGATTTCCGGGGTATTATTATGGTGGAGATAGTCCGAAAGGGCGGATTGTATGTCAATGCAATATGATTGATTAGTGAGGAGGGATTCGTTCATGGTCCAGGATCTATTCCCAGGTCTAGAGAGGAGGGAGGAAACAGTGGTGATAACTGCGCAGTGGTCCGACCATGTGACGGGGTGTATGGAGGAGTGAAGTAGAATAGGGGATGAAGCTATCGGGACAAATATGTGGTCAATTCTGGAGAATGATTTGTGCGGGTGGGAGTAGAAAGTATAGTTTTTCTTAGTTTGATTACATTCCCTCCAGGTGTCTAGAAGGGAGTTTTGTTGCAGTAGTTTGCGAAATTGCAGAGAAGGGGAGAAGTGTTCTGGGGTGTAGGGGGATTTGTCTAGGTGGGTGTGGAGTACCATGTTCGAGTCTCCACAAATGAGTAGGGTACCCTTGCAGTGTGTTCTGATGACCTGAAATAGGTGTGAAAAGAAGGGGATTGGGTTGGAGTTCGGGGCATAATAAGAGACAAAAGTAGTTTCTATGTCTTGTAGGAGTCCAACTAGTATGATGTACCTGCCATTTGGGTCTTTTATTTTCTTCGTGGGAGTGAATGGGAGGGTATGGTGGAAGGCCAATAGAACCCCCCTGTGTTTTGTGTCAGCCGCGGCTGTGTAAACCCTGGGGTAGCGGGAGCTGAAAAATTTAGGAGTGTGGTGAATTGAGAAATGAGTTTCCTGTAGTGCTACCACGTCGGCTTTAAGGGAGGCAAAAGTTTGAAAGGCTTTGACCCTCTTGTTGGGGGAGTTGAGGCCCTTAACGTTAAGGGACAGTATGTTTAAGGGGGTCATAATAATGGGCTTGGGGAGATTATATATAGGAAGATATGATCAGGGGGAGCCACTCGACCAGGAAAGAGCAAGTAGAACAGGAGGAGGAGAAAAAAGTTAAGAGGAGAGTTTGGAGGGGGAAGAGGAACGGGGGTCGGACGGGGTGTAGAGCAAGTCATTGAACTGTAGGAACACGATATAAAACGCCGGGTTGCCCGACAACTAAGGGGTGTTCGGGTCCTGCAGCCAAACCAAGGGGGCTGGAGGGCGCGAGTACCAAGAGGTGCGGGGGCAGTGACTGCTCCCCGCTGCAGGTGGACGTAAACAAAATAACAAACCAACATGTAAAAACAAATGGTTAGGCAAACTGTAAAGGTTAAGCTGACTGTAAGTTGAGCTACAGATCTAGTGGGGGGGGGGTACATATGGGTTATGAGAGTACGTTCGAAAACAGAGTCTCCCATTTGTGATTGCTTGGTGGGGGGGGTGAGAGGGGAGAGGGGGGGGGAGGGGGGGGGGGGGGGGAAGGAGGGAAAAAAAAGGGGGGGGAGAGGGAAGGGATAGGGGAGAGGGAGGGGGTGAGGGAGGGGGGAAGGGGGGGATGACTGGGACAGGAAGGTGGTGGAGGAGGGGGTAGGTTGAGATCGAGGAGACATGTCATTACTTGGAATGGTGCAACAAACTAGGTAAGAATACAGTGTAGCTATATAGTGCAACCGCAGTGTTTGAGAATCCTGCGCTCCCCACAGGGGGACCGTCCCCGCGGAGAGCGCAGGGTGCCAAAAGTACTTCAACTAGTATACAATGTGGGGGTTTACAACCAGTAAAGGAGGGAGAAAAAAAAGCCAGCAAGCTAAAATACAAAGGGAATATGTTAATTAACATGGTGTTGGGTTGGTGGTTTCAGTGGTGACTGAGCCTTAGGGGGCCTCCGAAGAGGCAGACTTGTGTCCAGGACTTGTTTGCTGGGTGTGTAAAGTACATACCCAGCCGCAGTCATCTAGGAGCCGATGAGGTGTTTGGGGTGTAAGGTACAGGAACCTGCTTATGAGGTTGGACTGACGATCGTCATTTTAGGCTGGTGTAGGGTTCCATGAAGCATGATAACAAATGTTGCAGTGAGGGAGCGAGGTGGAGATTTTCCAGCAGTCTTTGCAGGGAGTCTGGTGTATTACAAGTGTGCTGTTGTCCTTGGTAGGAGAACTGCAGTACAAAGGGGAACTTCCAGGTGTATTTAAGCTGGTGTTGCATTAGGATCTGAAGTTGTGGCTTCATGGCACGGCGTTTGGCAATGGTTAGGGGGGCCAGGTCAGAAAAGAGCTGGTACTTGTGGCTTTGGAATAAGAGTTCCTCTTTTTTACGTGCAGCTGTCAGGAGTTGCTCTTTGGTGCGGAAGTAGTGTAACTTCACTATAATGTCCTGTGGGGGACCGTCAGTTTGGCGGCGGGTGAGGGCCCTATGGACCCGGTCAAACTCTAGTCTTTCAATGGGGATTGAAGGGGCCAATTCCTGGAATAAGGCTGTGGTGAAGGACTGTGTGTCCTCAACTGTCTCAGGTATGCCACGCAGGCGGAGATTGGACCTGCGGGATCGGTTTTCCGCGTCCTCTAAACGGGAGAGCAGCGTTGCGTTCTCATCTCTGAGTGCAGCTTGTTCATGGGCATGCTCGCCTATGGAGATTTTTAAGGGTAAAAGTTTGTCGCCATTCCACGAGCGGGTGCAATTTTGAAGTGTGTCATGTTGGGTATCAATTTACTCGGTGTTACATTACCTTTTACAATATAAAAAGATTGGGCGAACTTTACTGGTTTCCTATTTTTTTAATTCAAAAAAGTGTATTTTTTCCCAAAAAAGTGCGCTTGTAAGACCGCTGCGCAAATACGTGTGACAGAAAATATTTCAACGACCGCCATTTTAATCTCTAGGGTGTTAGAAAAAATTCGTAATGTTTTGGGTTCTAAGTAATTTTCTAGAAAAAAACAGTTTTTAACTTGTAAATAACACATCTCAAAAAGATGTCCGGTCCTTAAGTGGTTAAAAGCCTTTACAGGTTACCACTTGCAATAGGCAGTGACATGTACTCTTTTCTGAGAAATCTGGGGTCTATTAGACACTAGATTTCTCCTCTTCCCTTAAAGCAACTGATTAAACCAAGATCAGCGTGATCAGATGAGTTCCCAATTTAAAAATGACACTGTATATATATATATATATATATATATATATATATATAGCAAGACCGAAGTGATGAAATGCTCCTAGCTTCTGGTTTCTTATGCAGCGTACACACGAGCAGAATTTCCGTCTGAAAAATCTTGGATGTTTTTTCCGACGGAATTCCGCTCAAGTTTGTCTTGCAGACACACAGTCACACAAAAGTTCTCGGAACTTTCGACCGTCAAGAATGCGGTGACGTACAACACTACGATGAGCCGAGAAAATTAAGTTCAATGCTTCCAAGCATGCGTCAAATTGTTTCTGAGCATGCATGATTTTTTGCGCATCTGAATTGCATACAGACGATTGCATTATCGGATAGGAACTTTTCCGACCGAAAAATAGAGAACATGCTCTCAATCTTTTACTGGCTGGAATTCTGCCAACAAAAGACAGATGGAGCATACAAACGGTCGCATTTTCTGACAAGCTGGCGGCATTTCGATCGTGTATACGCGGCATTAGACTATAGAGATGATTGGAGTCATTCGGGTCTCTGATCAGCTTTATGGTCAGCTGACAGAACTGCTGGCTGCATTCTCGGGTTCCCCGGTTGGACGAGAGAGCCTGAGAAAGCCATAGAAGGCAGCAAGAGGAGGGGATGTCCCCTCCCGCTGCTTGTAAAAGCAATCCAGCAACTAATTAGCCACTAGGATTGCTTTTACAAGAAAGCTGACTGCTGGCTTAAAAAACAATACTGGGATATTGTCTGCACAAATTCCAGCGATGTACAGGTACGTCGCTGGTCCCTGTTGGGCATATATATAATGTTCTTTTTTTCCATGCAGCCTACGGGTATGCCCACCATTATGATATACAGCCCTGAATCCACCCATTTTTAATGTTGGGCATACATGCAATGCTCATTTTTTTCATTCAGCCCATGGGTTGGGCAGTGGATGGGGGAAGTACGGGTGCTGCTGAATCTGTGAGAAGCCAATTAGGATTTGTAAGCACATCTGGAAGGACGCTATGGGCTCTATGGGCTCTATGGGCCTGTGTTCAAATTCTTGGTGGCTACAGGATGCTGCTAGTCCTAACCACTGCACCAGCTTGGACTGCACTTATGGGATTTGCCACATCACTAAGTGATACTGCAGGGGGGGGGGGAAATGCCAGGATGTACTAGGTCACTGGTGCCTGCCATATCACCAAAAGGTAATGACAGTACTTGGACCATGCTGCATATGAGACAAGGCATGCGTTCCTAGCACTTTAGCTACATGGGGTTGGGTATGATCTTGTGCCTGTGTTTACTAACACAGGCACAGGACTACTTCTAGTAGTAGTAGTAGTAGTAGTAGTAGTAGTAGTAGTGAACAAGGCCCGCAAGGCTGAAATGCATTTACATCTGCTGTCTGTGTCTTTTATGGAGAATCAATACATTTTTGAGCATTTTAAAGAGCATGCAAAGAGTTGCGGACCATCTTTTCTCATAATTGCTACTGCAGCTGTGAGACTGCTTTCTGCATCCAGGTAGCTCTAAATAATCTTCTGATAACATTGGGTAGTAGCACCCTATGTCTGCTATAAATTACAGGACTACTTCTCCATTTGCTGCAGGAGATCAGGAGGGTCCCGTTGCGCGCTCCAAACCCAGAAGTATTAAGCGACATACGGATGTGTTGCTTTGCCCAAAGCCACCATTCAGCTATTTTAATATCAACATTTTCACTCTAATAAAAAAAACAATTACTTTAAACCAGCCTTTTTTAATCAGGATGCCCAGGTTCCCTGGGGTGACTTTAGATTCCTTCAGTGGTGCCTTGGCAAAATGCCTAAAAATTGCCCAAAAATTGTACACAAGCCAGCAGGTGGATCATGCCTACCTCTTAATTACACAAAGCCCCAAGTTTTCATTGTACACCAGTACAACATTCTGACCACAGGCTTCCTAACAACCAATGATGTCATGAGGACATCGGGTGCCTGCATATCATCCTTGTTCCTTCCCCTGCCCATCTACATCAGCACTGGGGGTCATTAGGGATGAGCTCAATGTTTTGGTCGAACATAAGTTTGACTCGACCATTGCAACATTTTCACTTAGGGTGTACTCACTTCTGTTGCCAGTGGTTTAGACATTAATGGCTGTATGTTGAGTTATTTTGAGGGGACAGCAAATTTACACTGTTATACAAGCTGTACACTCACTACTTTACATTGTACTTACAAAGTGTAATTTCTTCAGTGTTGTCACATGAAATGTATTTATTTATATATATTGTCACTGTCCCTCTAGTCTTCCTGTTGGAGCACACACTTCGTTGCATCATGGACAGGGCACTTGAGGCAGAACAGTGGGAGGAGAAGGAGGACTTCCTTACCTCTCAAAGCCCCCTTTATCCAGATAGCATTCCTGCAGGCCCACCAAACACACATGAAGAAGAGGAGAAAGAGGATTGTGTCAGCATGGATGTAAAGGATAACACTCAGCAGCAGTCTTCAAGGTAAGGTTTTCAGTCCCCAGAAACGCAAAGAGTTGTACGCGGCTGGGATGATGTAGTTACGGATCATGTGATCCTTAGTGACCCAGAGGACTCAGAATCAAATGCCTCTGCAAACTTACGCTGCATGGCCTCCCTGATTCTGAAAGCCTGCAAAAGGACCCTAGGATTTGTGGTATCAAAGAGAGGGATCATTACTGGCTGGCAACCCTTCTTGATCCATGTTACAAGGATAAGGTTGCAGAACTCATCCTGCCTTCGCAGAGGGAGCAGAGGATGCAACATCTTCAGGAGGCCTTGAAGAAAGGTTTGTGCAATGCATTTCCAGACCCAGGGAGGTTACAATTCCCTGGTGCTGGACAACGTGTTGCTGAGGCTTCATTCAGTCAGAGGAAGAGCGGTGGAGAAGGTGGCCGACTGACCGATGCCTTTAAACAATTTTTCAGTCCTCAGCGCCAAGGTCTGATGGGTTCAAGCAACATCGCCAGTGTCTGCATTACATGGTGCAGGAATATCTAGGGGCAAGAGCAGACTTAGAGACCTTTCCACCAGAGAATCCACTGGGTTACTGGGTCTTGGGGATGGACCACTGGTCAGAACTTGCTCAATATGCAATTGAGCTACTGGCCTGTCCTGCATCCAGTGTGCTTTCTGAACGCACATTCAGTGCTGCTGGATGGTTAGTAACAGATCAAAGAGTGAGTCTGTCCACAGACTGCGTTGATAGGCTCACTTTCAAAAAAATGAATCAGTCTTGGATCAGCAGCTATCAAGCACTTGATGCTGATGTAACTGATTGAATTTGCTATTGATGTGGGATCCATTGAAGACTGCCTATGCTAACTATCCTATTCCTCCTCAATCTTGATGATGCTAGCTTCCAACAATATTTTTGGTTAAGGGCACCACCATCACCACCCAAGGCCCAATTTTTGTGCCCCTGTTTAACAGGGGAATGTAATTAAAATTCTTGATATAATATTTCACAGCAGGGCCTGTTTCTACGCCCAACAAGAGTAACTGTGAGGGCTTACAGTGTTCTGGTATCACCAACACCTAAGGCCTAATTTTCTGCAGATTATATAGGAAAGGCCATATAATATAGATACTGCTGTTCAGAGTATATAGTGCCTAGGGGTCTGGGGGACCCCCACGCCATTTTTTAAAACATTTGGGTGCGGGGTTCCCCTTAATATCCATAGCAAACCTGAAGGGGGTTAAAGGAATATTTCATTTTTATTGTTTCACTTTAAGCATTATTAAAATCACTGCTCCCGAAAAAACTGCTGTTTTTAAAAAAATTTTTTGCATTGATACATTTCCCCTGGGACAGGACCCGGGTCTCCAAACACTTTTTATGGCAATAACTTGCATATAAGCCTTTAAAATTAGCACTTTTGATTTTTCACGTTCGTGTCCCATAGACCTCAACTGTGTTTGCGTGTTTGAACATATTTTTTGCCTGTTCGCATATTCTGCTGCGAACCGACCCTAGGGGTCACATTAGCTGAGTGAGGGAAAGAAACTGAAGGAGAAAGGTGACATTAACCACTTCAGCCCCGGACCAATTGGCAGCCAAAGGACCAGGCCCCTTTTTGCAATTCGGCACTGCGTCGCTTTAACTAACAATTGCGCGGTCATGCGCCGTGGCTCCAAAACAAAATTGGCGTCCTTTTTTTCCCACAAATAGAGCTTTCTTTTGGTGGTATTTGATCGCCCCTGCGGTTTTTATTTTTTGCGCTATAAACAAAAATAGAGCGACAATTTTGAAAAAAATGCAATATTTTTTACTTTTTGCTATAATAAATATCCCCAAAAAATATATAAAAAAACATTTTTTTTCCTCAGTTTAGGCCGATACGTATTCTTCTACATATTTTTGGTAAAAAAAATCGCAATTAGCGATTATTGATTAGTTTGCGCAAAAGTTATAGCGTTTACAAAATAGGGGATAGTTTTATAGCATTTTTATTAATATTTTTTTTTTTATTAGTAATGGCGGCGATCAGCGATTTTTATTGTGACTGCGACATTTTGGCGGACACATCGGACATTTTTGACACATTTTTGGGACATTTGTCATTTATACAGCAATCAGTGCTATTTAAATAGCACTGATTCCTATGTAAATGACAGTTGTAGTTAGGGGGTTAACCACTAGGGGGCGGGGAGGAGTCAGTGTGACGTGTTGTGTTTTTTTTTACAGTAGGGGGGCGTGGCTGTACGTCTGACGTCATTGATCGGCGTTCCCGATGACAGGGAACCGCCGATCACTGACAGTCAGTGTAGGAAGCGCGGGGAGAGGTTTGTTTACATAGACCTCTCCCCGTTCTTCAGCTCCGTAACCCGATCGCGGGATACCAGCGGCGATCGGGTCCGCTGGTCCCGCGGCCGGGGTCACGGAGCTCCCGACCGGGTCGCGAGCGCGCCGCTAGCGGCGCGCGCGACCCACGGGCAGGCACATGCACGATCACGTACAGGTACGTGATTCTGCCTGCCCGTGCCATTCTGCTGACGTATATATGCAGTGGCCGGTCGGGAAGCGGTTAAAATACATAGAAATATGATGTGATGGAAAAAAGAGATAGCAGAAAAAAGACCAACTGGTCCATTGAGTTTGCCATTTTTTTACTAGCCAGTACCAGTGTGCAAAGGTGTATTTGCTTTAGGAGTATATATCACCTCTAATGTTGGGTGTCCTGTGTGTATGGATGTTGCTGCATGATATAAAACTATTTGTTTATATCATTTTAGAATGGGATGCCTTTTAACCACTTCAATACAGGGCACTTTTCCCCCTTTCTGCCGAGGACAATTTTCAGCTTTCAGCACTGTCACAATTTGAATGACAATTGCGCAGTCATGAAACGCTGAACCCAAACTAAATTTTTATAATTTTTTTCCAACAAATAGAGGTTTCTTTTAGTGGTATTTGATCACCACTGGGGCTTTTATTTTTTGCTAAACAAACTAAAAAACACAATTTTTTTTTTTAAAAAGTCTTTATTCATTCCAGTTATAACATTTTATTTTCTCCTTCACTGATGGGCACTGATGAGGCTGCACTGATGGGCACTGATGAGTTGGCACTGATAAGGTGGCACTGATGGGCACTGATGAGGAGGCACTAATATGTATAATTGACGGGCACTGATATGCAGCACGAATGGACACCGATAGGTGGCATTAATATGCAGCACTGATGGGTACTGACAGGTGGCACTGATATGCGACACTGATGGCACTAATAGGTGGCACTGACAGGTGGCACTGATGGGCACTGACAGGTATCACTGGTGGGCACTAATAGATGGCACTGATAGGCAGCACTGATGATAAGGTACTGACAGTCATTACTGATGGGCACTGATTGGCAACTGTTTAGGGCAGTGATGGCGAACCTTGGCACCCCAGATGTATTGGAACTACATTTCCCATGATGCTCATGCACTCCGCAGTGAATTTGAGCATCATGGGAAATGTAGTTCCAAAACATCTGGAGTGCCAAGGTTCGCCATCACTGGTTTAGGGCATTGACAGGTGTCACTGATGGGCACTGAAGTGGTTAAGGATGCCTTAACTAAAAAGAGGTTGAGAAACACTACTTTAAATAATATGCTAGGGTGATACCTTAAACCTGTATGTGAATTGGCACACCTACAGAATGTATACAAAGATTGTATTTACAAAGAAAAAAATAAAATTTAGCATGCGTCTAATTGACATCTCCTGGTCACTTTATTCAGTTTGTGAATAAAGCAGATGGGATTCCCCTCAAAATCTATACCTGACTCCTATCCTATCCTATACCTAGGGTCTGGTATAGATTATAAGGGGGGCTTGGAGTTCCCCCTAAAAATACAGACTTTTATCTGTGACGAAGGCTGGTATAGATTTTAAAAGGGACTCCATGCAGAAAAAAAAATAGGCCTATTTGGTTAATGATATCAGCCAGCATCCTTTTTTACTGCCAATCAAAGTAACCATGTACCATGTGATAGATGTGGCCTATCAAAGTAGTATTCAATGGCTGCATGATTACAGCTGCGCAGTGTAAAAAAATGATTGCTTATACAGCCATTATTATATGTATAATTTATATATATATATATATATATATATATATATATATATATATATATATATATATATATATATACTGTCACCAAAGCAAGTGATCATGTACTGGCTGCTCTGATATCACAGTACGTCAGTGCTGCCAGCCATTGTCTCTGATCACTGCCACAGCAGTACAATGTCACCAGACCAGTGCTGCCAGTCAGTGTCCTATATCACTACCGCCCATTCAGTGTCCTTAACCACTTCAGCCCCGGACCAATTTGCAGCCAAAGGACCAGACCCCTTTTTGCGATTCGGCACTGCGTTGCTTTAACTGAAAATTGCGTGGTCGCGCGACGCGGCTCCCAAACAAAATTGGCGTCCTTTTTTTCCCACAAATAGAGCTTTCTTTTGGTGGTATTTGATCGCCCCTGCGGTTTTTATTTTTTGCGCTATAAACAAAAATAGAGCGTCAATTTTGAAAAAAATGCAATATTTTTTACTTTTTGCTATAATAAATATCCCCAAAAAATATATAAAAAAACATTTTTTTCCCTCAGTTTAGGCCGATACGTATTCTTCTACATATTTTTGGTTAAAAAAAAATCGCGATTATTGATTGGTTTGAGCAAAAATTATAGCGTTTACAAAATAGGGGATAGTTTTATAGCATTTTTATTATATTATTTTTTTTTTTTTACTAGTAATGGCGGCAATCAGCGATTTTTATTGTGACTGCGACATTATGGCGGACACATCGGACATTTTTGACACATTTTTGGGACCATTGTCATTTATACAGAAATCAATGCTATTTAAATGCACTGATTCCTATGTAAATGACAGTGGCAGTGAAGGAGTTAACCACTAGGGGGCTGGGAGGAGTTAGTGTGACGTGTGTGTGTTTTTTTTCACAGTAGGGGGCGTGGCTGACGTCTGACGTCACTGATCGGCTTTCCCGATGACAGGGAACAGCCGATCAGTGACAGGCAGTGTAGGAAGCGCGGGGAGAGGTTTGTTTACACAGACCTCTCCCCGTTCTTCAGCTCTGTGACCCAATTGCGGGACACCAGCGGCGATCGGGTCCGCTGGTCCCGCGGCCGCGGTCACGGAGCTCCCGAAAGGGTCGTGACCCCACATCTAGGCAATTAAAGGGGACGTACCCGTACGTGCTTTTGCCTAGCCGTGCCATTCTGCCGACGTATATGTGCAGGAGGCGGTCGGGAAGCGGCTAATTACCGCCACACCAGTCACAGTGTCCCTGATCACTGCCACACCAGTCATAGCATCACCATAAGTACATGATAACATGTGCGATGCTCTCTAAAGAGCCATCCATGCTTGGATCGGTCTTTAGAGAGCATTTTAAAGGCAGTGAGAAGGCATTGTATCGCCTTCTTGCCACCTGTTTAACCACTTGGACCATGCATAACCACCCTATTCACTTAAATGGATCTAGCTTGGTGGGTATACAGGGGGGTATAATTCCTGCCACAGGTGCAAAGCCAAGCATCACAGCCACAGCATGTGCACACCCCTGGCTGATGTCTATGCAGCTAGAGTAAGAAGCAATTGAGGGACAGTAAAACTAAAGTTCAACCACAAGGTTTTACAGCCCTTCAACTTCACATGTGAATGAACCCTAATAGCTCACCAGCCACAGTTCCCCAATCATCACCACTCAAGCCAAAATGTCACCAGAGCAGTGTAGCTAGAATCAGTTCCTGATTGCCACTACACCAGACCTATATTCCCTGACAACTCATACAGAATTCTAAAAAAAAAGACCAATGTAGTAAATAGATTTTGATACAATTTGTCGATTTGTGTGATACAGAAGATACCATGTCCAGCACATACGGTAATTAGTCCAGACAAAGAGAAAGTCTAATGCCGCATACACACGGACAATTCGATCGTGTGTGGGCTCCAGCTGAATTTTTCTTCCCAAAAGTCCCACGGACCTAGAAATAAGACTGGCTTAAAATTTGTCCAATGGACTCGAGTCCTGTCGAAAAATCCGGTCGTCTGTGTGCCGACGGACTAAAACCGATGCTAGGGCAGCTATTGGCTACTGGCTATGAACTTCCTTTTTCTACGTCATCACGTTAGAATCCGTCGGACTTTTGGAGTGATCGTGTGTGGCCAAGTCCATTCGCTTGAAAGTCCGGAGGACCTCAACTGCAAAGTCCGTCGGATTGTCCGCCAGACCAAGTCCGTCAAAAAGTCTGATCGTGTGTACGCAGCATTACACATATGGGGGGTTATTTACAAAGGGCAAATCCACTGTGCACTACAAGTGCACTTGAAAGTGAACTTGGAAGTGCAGTCTCTGTAAATCTGAGGGGTAGATCTGAAATGAGGGGAAGGTCTGCTGATTTTATCATCCAATCATGTGCAAGCTAAAATGCATTTTTTTTTTTATTTTCCTTGCATGTCCCCCTCAGATCTACAGCGACTGCACATTCAAGTGCACTTGTAGTGCAAAGTGGATTTGCCTTTCGTAAATAACCCCCATGGCATTATCATATTTGGGAGGATGAGTAGAATGTGTTTTGGATTGTAATTCTAAGTATGCCCATATTGTGTGAGAAGTATCTTATTATTAAATTGACAACTTTTTAATTTTCATTCTGCATTGTCCAAAAACTTGTGGAAAATGCAATGAGTCCTCAAATGACTCACCATGCTTCTTAGAAAATACCTTGGGGTGTTTGCTTTCTAAAATGTGGTCATTTTGTGGGGGCATTTCCACTGTCCCGGTCTTCAGGATAGGTAGTCGGGAAATTAGAAGCGTTATTTATGCCCCTGGAATGCCCGAAGGTGCTCTTTGGATTTTGCGCCCCTCTATCTGGTTAGGCTGTGAAAAATGTGTTATCACCATACTAGGGAGGAGTAGCAGAATGTGTTTTGGGTGTAATTTGAAGTATGAAGTGTGTTGGAGATATGTTATTAATTGACTATTTTGTAAAAAATACATTTTCATTTTCTTTCCTTAATTTTCCAAAAACTTGTGGCAAAAAATGTAATTTTCACAAGAATCACTATGCCTTTCAGAAAATACCTTGAATTTTTGCTTTCCAAAATGGGGTCATTTTGTGGATGTTTTCATTTTCAGGGTGCTTCAAAGCCTCCAAAAATGTGATAGGTAGTAAGGAAATAAGACGTGTAATTTATGCCCCTGGAATGCAGGGCAAACTTCAATACACAGGTAACTGCACCAAATGTTTATTGTTAAGTGATTGTAGTCTGAAAGATGTTACTTGGAAAGAAAAATAATACTACAATATAGACTACTATAAGGCCACCTTCACACTGGGGTGCTTTGCAGGCACTACAGCGCTAAAAATAGTGCCTGCAAAGCTCCCTGAAACAACCGCTGCTTTCACACTGGAGTGGTGCGTTGGCAGGATGCCAAAAAAAGTCCTGCTAGCAGCATCTTTGGATCGGTGAACGAGCGGTGTATACACCGCTCCTAAACCAATCCTGCCCATTGAAATCTGCTGCATCGGGGCTTTGCTGGCAGTTTTAACCCTTTTTTGACCGCTAGCAGGGGTTAAAACCGCCCTGCTAGTGGCCGAATATCGTCGCTAAAATGGCGGTAAAGCGGCGATAAATATACCACCGCCCCAGTGTGAAAGGGGCCTAAGTCTACAATAATAGACTACGATAACAAATGGATTATTGAACCTAATGTACTGAGACAACACTGAGTATATAAATAGAAGCTGACTACATTCGTGATTTTATACAATAACATTTTTCTTTGATACAGAAATTTGTGAGCATATGAAAAATAACCTAACCTTTTAGTACATGGTATACATGTTTTTTCATTCAACTTCAAGCTGATGCATTTGCACACCTACTGTATGCATTATTTAAAGAATAGATCTGTGGCCATGGAAACATTGTAGAGAAGAAAAGTGTCCTCGTAGTTTGAAATGAGATATAAGAAGATTGTATAAGAAAATTGGACATGAAAATAGTAAGAGTAGTTTCACATTATACTGTAATATAAAGAGAGTTCTAAAAAACATATAAAACACAAGGGCATGTGGCATCACAAAAAAACATTCCCCAAAGTAATATCTTTTACTTTTATGTTTCATGGTAAAGGATACATTACACATATAAAAAACAGACTGTGACATAACGATAAACTTACATTGATTTATATAGGCAATGAGAGCAATAGACATACTCTCAGCTTAGACACTATGAGGGGTATTTACTTAAACTTGAGTGTGCAAAATCTGGTGCAGCTCTGTAGAGAAACCATTCAGCTTCCAGGGTTTATTGTCAAAGCTTAATTGAACAAGCTGAATTTAGAAGCCTGACTAGGTGCAAAAGTTAATAAACTGTGGGCCGCAACCCGCTCACCAACTGGATCGGAGCTCTGTATGGTAGCTTTGGTCCGGTGTTTGCAGCTTGCTTCTATGTCAGCCGGCTCCGTCACTCCGTTCCGTCTTGCTGTGTGAACCCGGATCCTCCGATGCTCAAACGAGTGTCTCTGGATCCCTCCAATCCGGTCACTGTGTCTCTGGCACGTCAGGTCACTCACACAATCTCAGGGAGGCCACCTCACAAGTCCTCACAAGCCAGCCATGCATTCCCAAGAGACCTAAAATGGCTGTTCGGGCTCATTTTATGTCCTACCCAAAGCACCTTGTCCCCATGTTGATAAAGATAAGGGCCTCTTCCCAACAACCTGTGGGCTGTGGTTGTCAGGTTCTGTGGGCAGGGGGGCTTAGCCAAATATGGATGCCCCCCTTAACAAGGGGCTCCCCAGATCCCACCCCCCTATGTGAATGGGTTTTGGGTACACAAGAAACTGTTTTTGACAAGTCCTTTATTAATAAAAAAAATTTGTCCCTCAATGTATATCCATCGTCAATCATGACCCCGTACCCGAAAAATAGAAAAAAATAAAAATGCTCCACCTCCTGACAGTTCTTACATAGTCAAGGGGCGGTGTCACCCGGATACGTCACCCGGTAGCACCGCCCACTCCTGACATCACATGATATCATGTGACATCATAAGGGGGTGGTGCCACCGGTTGACGTAGCCATGTGGCCACTCCCCTTGCCTATATAAGAACTGTCAAAGCGCAGAGCGGGCATATGGTGGGAGGCCTCCTAAGAGGTGGAGTGTTTTTATTTTTTATTTTTTTTAGTCCATTGGGCTTCATTATTGGCGACGGATGTACATCGAGGGACACTATTTTAAATTTTTTTAAATAAATGATTGATCAAAAACTGTCTCGTGTGGTTATTACTTTTGTACACTTCTTTGGTGAATGGGTAGGGGTACAATGTACCCGATCCCCAATCACATAGAGGTGATGGGGGGCCCCCTGTTAAAGCCCCCCGCCTGCAGACCCTGACAACCACAGCCCAGGCATGTTGGCAAGAGGCCCTTGTCCCCAAGCACCCACCCCCCATGTTGAGGGCATGTGGCCAGGTATGGTTCAGAAGGGGGGCAGGTCATTCGCTTGTCCCCTTCCCTTTCTTGACCTGCTGGGCTGCATGCTCGGATAAGGGTCTGGTATGAATTTTGGGGGGGACCCTGCACCATTTTTTTTTAACATTTTACCGTGGGGTTCCCCTTAAAAACAATACCAGACCCGAAAGGGCCTGGTATGAACTGGGAGGGGGACCCTACAACGGTTTTTTAACATATTTCTATTGCTGGGTAATGCCGGCATTCTTTTCTTAACATTCATCTGTCAGTGGGGAAGCCCACTGACAGATAAATGACATGATGGTTGTTAAGGACGTGAGTGGCTTGCTTCCCGGCCCGCTGCTTAACAACCAGCTATTTCTTCACATAGAATTCAAATCAGTCGATCACTTTTTGACCAATCTGAATTCTAATTGTTCTGAAAAGTTGGAATTCGTTAGAAATTTAATAAACAAAATTAATTTTAACGGATTTCAATCAAATTCATTACTATTCGTCACTATTTCATTCGAAGATTTGGATATATCCGAATCTTCGAATAACCAAAAAAACATCCGAATTTGTATTCAGACTGAAACAAATTGCACATATCTAATTACAACAGGTTTCCTATGATTCAAACTTCCCCTAGGTTCAATGGCTAGAATATCCATCTGGATAACTGAAAAGAGAGAATGAAAAGCACTGCCACAGCATACCAGCTTCCACAGTCCTACCTGTAGATTTGGTTTTACAATCCTTAGAAGAAGGTGTGTGCATGCAGCTTCAGAAACCCGATCCTCCTCAAAATCTGCCAGTTAACAGTTTATAATGAATCCAGAAAGTTGCCTTAAAGAGCAATTTAAAAACAGAAAGTGCTGCAAAAAATAACATTTAGAAAAACAAAAAAGAACGTTTTCCTAAAGTAACATTTCACAAGTTGAAACATTTTTCCCAGCAATGCATTAAAACTGAAAAAACGAACTCCAGTGTTGTAAACCAAATTTTCCTGTGGCTGTAAGACTGCAATGTTCTAAAGAACTCTGCCAAACAAATAAAACCCTGATCCTGTTGTCATGTATCCTGACGGAAGTTGTAAATAGGATGGATTCAACTTTTGTGTTTATTGGAAGATTCCAAGCCATTTCCTCCAGAGACAGCCAGGACTAAAAATCAAAGAAACTGGTCACTCAGGTAACACACTGTATGTCCCGGTGCTAAAAACACCCCTCAGCTGGAATAAATGGTAGTCCATACACAGTGCAGATTACCATACCAATAGAACATTATGGTGAAACTACAAAATAAAAGTAGCACACACAGGTAATGAAGGACTATAACTGTCATAAGTTCATGGTATAATCATGGGCAGTCTTTGACCAGCCATAGGTATAGCAGTAATACCACTTTATTGAAATGATATGGGATGAAACATAAGTCAATGGATTAAAGGTCAAAGAATCAAAAACTTTTGTACAGGTGTACAGATTTGGTTGATGTTTTTTAGTCTTGGACCTTAAATCCATTGACTTATGTTATATCCCATATAATTTCATTAAGGTGCTATTACTTCTACACCTATGGCTTGGTCATGACTTCTGAAAGACTGCCCAGAAATATACTATGAACTTATGACACTCATAGTTCTTCATTACCTGTGTACGCTACTTTTATTGACTTTGTTTGGTCACCCAGGTAAAGGGCAAGGGGCACGATAAAATAGTTCTATGCATGCAATGGCTCCATCACTAGGGATGATAGTAAACAGGACTTCTTTTATCAAACAGTGATCTTAAAATTCACATACAGTGTTGTGACTGGTAAGATACATTTGATAGATGGAGGAGGAAAATTACCTTTTGCTACCAATGTGATTGGCCCCGGGGTGGAAATATTAAAGAATGTTTACCCCCCAACTTATACTGATAGCACTTGCTGGAGATACAGCTAAAGACTGTGTAGCTCCTATGAGAACTTCGAGATGAGATGAGCAATACAGACCTTTATCATTCTATGCTGCTCTGAAATATAGAATTAATTGGGCCAATTCAGCAAAATGCAATAGAACTAGTTTCAGCAGAGGGATAATAAAAGAACAGCGATATGGGCTGGTAACCTAGAAATGCCTAGCAAAAGTAGACCCTATGGAAATCTAAGTATGAGAGGAGAGTTTTGGAGGTATACAGTGAGTGGACAGCAGTGCACTGCTCAGTATATCTGTCAGTGCTGGGATCAGTGTCCCAGCTACATCTCAGTGATGGAGGTTGTACAGGATGCCAATAATGGGTTATAGATGGGTGCTATGTGGCACCAATATTTATTTATGTTATTTTATTTATTTATGGTCCCTTTAAGGTAAATGTGTGTGTATTCAGGGGTCTCATCTGTGATGGGTGAGGAATTCTAGGGTAGTCATGTAAAGGAAAGGACTGACTAGCAGTCCTCTCGGTATTAGTAGACCTGGACCTGGGATTTGGGACCTGGAATTTTGGAGGTTCGGAGTGACATTCGGGTGGGAAAAGAACCTCCCTACTGGGTTAAGCAGCCTACAGGAAGCAGCACATAAATCTGGAAGCTCTTGGTATTAGGTGTGGGGAGTAGGAGTTTTGGCGAGAGACATGTTGAAGTGCTGCACATGTGCTGGGAGCTGTCAAACAGCCAGAGTTGGACTGTGCAAACCTTGGAGTAAATCCCATGGATTTATGGTGTTTGTGCTGAAGATAAGAGGACTTTTCTGTTATGTTTTATGGAGTTAAGTGAACTCCACGTTGCTGTTGAAGGTACTGTTTTGTTTGCATTTAAAGTGATATGTTCCCAAGGAGGTATACCACTGGTGGATCAATAGAAAATATATACATTTTCCACTATTCGTGTAAAATAATCAGGAACATCTCATCTGAGGTAAGAGGTAGAGTCAGTCAAATCCATGGGATAACATCTGGGGACTCACCCCCTTCTCCATTGAATGCCTCAATGAAGTTCTAAAAGGAAAATCTGAAGGGAAAACAACCACAAAATATACAGTATTTCAAAAGTGTGGATAGTAATAGCTATCTGAATTTCAGTAGCTGCCATTACAAACTATGGTTGATGAATAAACTGTTCATCCAAATCAAGAAGCTGAGGAGAAATTGGATATAGATTTTCTAGATAAAGCGGAAACCTTCAAACGACATTTCTTAAGAAATAATTAGCCAAAAAGGCTGAGAGTGGGCACTTTCCAGCGGACATTATCAAGAGAGCTAGTGGCTTAATGTGTATTTCCAATTTTGCAGTCAAAATTTAGAAACCACCATACAGCATGTGTTTCCATTTACACACCATACCTAAAAACTATTTTTTTTTTTTAATAATTCTTACCTTTCTAGTTGTTTGGAGCAGGATTATGCACAGGCCTGCAGGCTATTCTGAACAATTTTAGAGGGAAAAAGTAGGGACAGAGTTAGTATCCTTTAAAACCATAAAATTCAGAATACAAC
This sequence comes from Lithobates sylvaticus, assembly GCA_028564925.1. Classification (NCBI taxonomy): domain Eukaryota; kingdom Metazoa; phylum Chordata; class Amphibia; order Anura; family Ranidae; genus Lithobates; species Lithobates sylvaticus. The sequence goes on along the minus strand of CM053033.1, from coordinate 61,427,670 downwards.
CCTAAAAATATATTTTTTTAAGGTCAAATTGTATTGATTTTCCAAATGTTTTATACATACATGACACTAAGGCATACAGGTGTACACAAGTGAAAATTGCTGGGGTACATAGCATAATACAAAAGCATGCTTAGATGAGGCATTATGGGCATAATCTGAATATTTCTGCGCCAAATGCCATTTAATTCCAATAAACAGCATGATAAAATAACAAACAATAACAACTAAAAGCTATTGGAAGAGAGAAGAGAAAACAGATCACTGCTGTTACCCTTAGTTAGCTTACACATTCCTATCAAGGAGGAAGCCAACACAGTAATAATACACACAGGCATAGGGCGTAGAAAATACAGTAGGGAAGAGGTCAAAAATCCCAATGCCTCTTTAATATGTCTTTCTCATAAATACAGTTGCAGATCCCCTTAGAAAATCAACTGCATTGTGTACATAGTGAACAGTTAACTTTAGTAAACTTATAGGTACTAGCTCAGGATCTAGTGGATCAATGGGTTGCCGACCCCGCAGTGAGTATAACCTGCAGATGACCACTTCCGACAGAGCGCTAGATAGTCAAATGTGTTACGGTCAATCCAGCTCACACATACCCATCCATAAAATAATAATTTATATAAAAAGCGTGTTATATGAATTTGCAAGTAGTTCTTTATGATACTCAAGTCTCTAATCACAGAGAAGGCACATAGTTGGCAAAAGTGGCTCTGCTCCTCCTATATACTCTAGCAAAGTTGATAATTTCATATGGTGGTGGAGTGGGGTAGAGGTCTGTGTATATACCACAAAGTGTTCATGCATAGGTAACAACAACCCATAGAGATAAATAATTGCAAGTTCATAACATTTGGTCATGCTTTTCAGGCTAACATAGAGACATAACAACATGATATGAGCAAAAACTTACTGAACAGTGCAGAAAAATATTTTATAAGTAGTAAGTGGACATTATAACTGACTGACATTTTTTTTTACTAAATGTAATTTCAGAGAAAGCATCATGAAAGTGGACTACCTGCATTGTGTACTACTGTAGGATGTGTTAGCTTTTCATGTAGTGTAGTTATTCCTGCAGCCACCCACCTGTTTTCCATATTCATCAATATGGTTGCTATAGTAATACAAACTATGACATGTAACAATGCTTGCAATATAAAATTATTTACAAAATATAATTGGAATTGTATGACATCTACATGTACCATATGCTGACAAGAAACCTTCCTTCTATATTTTTTAAATACATGTGGTGTCACTTAATGTGCACAATTGTGTGCTTAGGATTGTTATAGATAATTATGTGTCAAATCTCAGGGCAACAAAAATAAAAACAAAACCATTTCTTTACAATATATCTATATAGCTTAAAAATAGAATGATGGCAGCTTGTCCAAGTATAAAGCGTCAAGACTTAAAACAAATTAAACCTGCCACGGATCCCATTTGTAAAGACAATTCAAAGTGTGTGTGTGTGTGTGAGTATGTGTGTGTGTGGGTGGGGGGGGGGGGGGGGTAGCTACATTCAATATACATTTAATGCAGCTGGAAATCGACCATAAATGGAAGATATGGATACCAAAATGTACAACAAAAGAAACCAGCGCACAATGGGTTAAACCCAATGAAAAATGTCTCAATATCAGTAATACAATGATGTGGACAGTTTATTCGATAAAATTCATGAACAGTAATCCAAATGCCAAAGTACTTGTAATGTTAAAACACATAGAAGATAAAAGCTAACAGTGACGCTGGAGGGATCCCAGAGCAGGGAGAAGCTGAGGGCATCCACGGATGGGGAAAACCTGGCAGTGGGGGTGGCACCAATGTCCCCACTGCGCTGAGCCAAACTGGGGACTCACTCACCGGTGGGCTGTGGGCAGCTAGGCGTGCTGGTGATGGATGGGAAGAAAGCAGCAATCAGCGGGAGCTCCGTGCTCCACGTGTCAGAGTACCGGGCCAGCTGGCGTACTGTCAGGGAGTGGAGTAAGGCTGCAGTCCGTGGGTAGATGTTACAATGCTCTCTCCATCTGAGCCCAAGATACATAGGAATGGAATATCTCACCACCAATATTTAACTGCAGTCAGTAATTTTAGGATTTAGTATGATTATCATTTGATTACATTTGGATAGCGCAACATTATATTGGTATAAATTCTTATTTGGCACGAGCATATGAGATGTGGTCAATGCTAGCAGCTGTCCTTTAATTATCTCTAATAATCATTTGGATTTTCACATAGAAGCTCGCAAGAGTTTGTTTGTTTTTTACTAAACAATCATATATTCCTTTTTTTTTATATTTAGGTGGCCAATATCTTTAGGCAGTAGATTGCCATTTGAAAGTAGTGACCTGGCAAAAGGTCATTTTATCTTTCAGAAATGTATCTTTGTTTTTGACAATATCCATCTCCTTGTCTAAAGAGGCCAGAGTTTTATTGTATTCCTCCTGAGAACAGGCTAGTAGATTTCTTTCCCAATTATTTTTGAAGTCATTGTCAATATTCCTCAGACTTGGGAAAATCTGTACACAAAGTCCCATATGACAACAATTTTCCTGTATATATTGTTCCAAAAATCTAACATTCCAATAAGTAGCGGACTTACATTCCATGAGTTTCTTTCGCTTGAAGAAAAAGGCAAGGACATCAATATCTGTGTTACAATGTCAATGTCAACATATTTAGAATGATATTGGGACATCTTGTGTATCCATTTAGAGCCCTGATAGTGATCCATTCCTGGAAATGAAGGGTGGGTAAGAAAGAAAAAAACAAACAAAACAAAATGGAAAAGATTGGAAAAGGCAGAGATAACACAGAAGCAACAGTACCTCAATTAGATATACACATCAAACCATAAATAATAGACATACATTTCCAAGCACTTAAGACCCCAGGAAATGGGCACAGTGTTTAACCACCAAGAAATTATTCACAACAAAAACTTGGTTGAAGGTGCTTGGACTGTGGCAGAACTCAGTCCCTAATACATGAATCAAACAAATGGAGAACTAGATTGCCCCTAGGATTTTGAGTGAGTTGTTCCAAACAAAAAGGGTTATCAAACAAGTAGTAAAAAAATATACATTTTATTTAACGAGAAGTTAATCATTCATCAAGAGCACTGTTCACGTTTAGGAAATATTTACTGTACCTACAGGTAAGTCTTATTATAGGCTTACCTGTAAGTATAAATAAAAAAAAAACCTGTTCTACCACTTTAATGCATCATCAACAAAAATATGTTAATTATATCTACTTCACATAGATAGAATTTAGTTGCCAGTTAGGGTTTTTGCTGTAAAAAATGGTGTGGAGGCCCCCACCAAATAAAACTAAGGGTTTGGGAAGCTGAGCACTCCCCTGGGGACATGTACCAATGCAAAAAGAAAAAAATCTTTGGGGTGGGGGGGGTTAGCCGCTCTTTTAATAAGGCTGAAAGGGCAACATTAACCACTTTCCGACCGGCGCACGACTATATACGTCCTGATTTTGAAGAGGGATATCTCGGTAACTGCAGCAGCTGCTGCCACAACCGAGATATCCATCTCTTCAGGCGCCGGTCGGCATTCCGATAATGGTGGTCATCGCGGCGGATTCGCCGCGAGATCGCCGTTATCGGCGGCGGGAGAGGTGCCCCCCCTCCCGCCGCTCTTCCCGTGCCTTCCGCCGCTTACCGGAACCGTCGGCAGCGGTGGAGGCGATCGGGTCCGTTCCCTGCCTGTTCATAGAGATGAGTGACGCTAAGTTGGCCGCCACTCATCTCTATACCATAGGAGGGCGGAAGCGACGTCAAAAACGTCACTTCCGCCCATACGTCTTAAAGGGGAATTTACAAATGTCATTTTTTTAAATGACATTTTTTTTTTTTTTTTTTCATTGAAGTCCAAATATGAGATCTGAGGACTTTTTGACCCCAGATCTCATATTTAAGAGGACCTGTCATGCTTTTTTTCTATTACAAGGAATGTTTACATTCCTTATAATAGGAATAAAAGTGAGCCAATTATTTTTTTTTTTTTTAAAACAGTGTAAAAATAAATAAAATCAAGAAAAATAAATAAGAAAAACAAAAAAAAATTTTTTAAAGCGCCCCGTCCCGACGAGCTCGTGTGCAGAAGCGAACGCATACGTGAGTAGCGCCCGCATATGAAAACGGTGGTCAAACCACACATGTGAGGTATCGCCGCGATCGGTAGAGCGAGAGCAATAATTATAGCCGTAGACCTCCTCTGTAACGCAAAATATGCAACCTGTAGAATTTTTTAAACGTTACCTATGGAGATTTTTGAGGGTAAAAGTTTGATGCCATTCCACGAGCGGGCGCAATTTTGAAGCGTGACATGTTAGGTATCAATTTACTCGGCGTAACATTATCTTTCACAATATATAAAAAAATTGGACTTACTTTACTGTTTTCTTATTTTTTTATTCAAAAAAGTGATTTTTTTCAAAAAAAAGTGCGCTTGTAAGACCGCTGCGCAAATACGTTGTGAAAAAAAGTATTGCAATGACCGCCATTTTATTCTCTAGGGTGTTAGAAAAAAAACAATATATAATGTTTGGGGGTTCTAAGTTTTTTTCTAGCAAAAAAAAAAAACTGTTTTAAACATGTAAACACCTAAAATCCAAAACAAGGCTGGTCTTAAAGTGGTTAAAAATGCATAATTTGTGTAAATAACATGCTTGGGGAATACTTTAAACATGTCTTTGAAGTGAATCTGTACAGTACTAGAGAAAATGTGACATTTACAAAGAAAGAAATGCCATTTTAATTGCCTGCAGGCAAAGTATATCATGTTGCTGGCTTGTTTTTTTCTTGTGAAATACAGCATGGGAACTCTCAAACAAGGGGCACAGTTTGCTGGACAGTGCCCTGGGAGACATTTATCAATGCAAAGGCAACTGGGATATCCCTCAACATTTATACTATCCTAGATGGTGGTATGCTATGGATTGTAAAGGGGGAGGCCTTACAAAAAAATGGCATAGGGCCCATCCAAATTCAATACCATACCCTTTGCGTCTGGTAGGAATTTTAAGCAGGGAACCCTATGCAAAAACAAGTTAAAAAACATAGTGTATCCCCCAAAACCCACACTAGGCCCTTATCTGAGCAAGCAGCTTGACAAGCTGGGAGAGTGAGCATGCAGCCTTTCCACCCTAAACAAATTCAAGTATAAAGCATATTTATTTCATTGTCGCATACAAATGCCACTGCACACTGTATTTATCTCTGGTGTAAAGTAAATGAAAGATAGGCTTCAGCTCAAGTCCCCGCCCATCAGTTACACCCCTTTGACATGTTTCACCCACATTGGGCTTAATAATAGACCTTGAAATGTGTCAGAAAATATGACTGAAAAGGGGGGGGGCATGAACTGAAGCCTTTCTTTCATTTACTTCACTCCAGAGTTGAATACAGTGTGTGGTGGCATTTGTATGCTGCATTAGATCTTGGAGTGAGATGAGCTCTGTCTCTACCAAAACCTGAATAGAGAGTGTAAACCCAAGAGACTGATACTGCCGGCTTGAAGCGCCACCTATTTGTTATGATAGTCATGTTTATTTCATTGTAACTTTTTTTGAGAATGAGTAACCAGGGCAGAATCTGGTTACCATTTATTTAAGATTGTAATACAGCCAATCAATGAATGTTTTCAACAGGAGTTTTGGGTGGGTGAACAAGCCTAATGACAATTTGTCATAAAAAAATGTGGAATGCAATCTCTACTGGGGATGATTCCTATAGCCCATCTTCTTGATTGCACATGAACCTGTGTTAGAAAATTAAGCCTCATAATGTTAGATTCACTCTAGTTCATACATCAACATAAACAGCATAACAAAAATAACCAATTACTGAGCATGTGCTGAAAGAGGCATGATACAATCTTTAAAGAGCTATACTAATATTATTAGGGTTGCACCGATATCGACACCAGTATCGTTGCCATTACTAAGCATTTTCACGAGTATCAGTACTCACAAAAATGCTCCGATACCTGAGACCGATATCAGAAGTAATGTCACCTTGGGGACAGACAGTGGCACCGCTAGGGGATGCGCGCCGCACCTGGGTGACATCTGCCACCCGCATGTGCCAGGCAGCTGTGGTGGCTGGGCTGCTCCTCCCTGTGGCCAGCCGGCTACCCATTCAATTCACGACATGCCTTCAGGGCTGTGGGGCATGTAGGGATAGGTGTCCCGGGGCATCTTTCATCTGACATCTGGCAGCACCAGCAGCTCCCGCGACCCAGCTCACCTGGCGGTCTGGACCTACACTACATGATGTGTCTGTTTTAACTGTTAAATTGTGAGTAGCCCTCTATTGGGGTAATTACAGCATTTACATGTTCTGCTGCACGTACAGGCCCTTCTCTCCTTTTGTTTTTGTCCTTCATGTTTTTAGATTCTGCTACAGCTCTACAAGAAGCTTGCCCTAGGTGTTGGATCTACTTGGACTTATTATAGACTCACATATTATGCTTTCATGAACATTGTTCATAGCAGATTAGGTATAGTGACCAAACCATTGCACCTATAACCTCTCTTTTTTACTTGGCTGCATTGGAGGCCAGAGGAGAAATTTGGGGTCCATTAGACCCCAGATCTCTCCATAAAGTGGACCTTTCATGGCCCATGCTATTACATGGGATGTTGTTCATCCCTTGTAATAGGAATAAAGTTGATCGAAAAAAAAGTACGGTGTTAAAAAAATTATAATAATATTAAAATAAAAAAACAGGTATCAGTAATTGGTATCACAAGGAAAAGTATCAGTAAAAGTATTGTACTCAGTCTTAAAAAAATGGTTTTGGTGCATCCCTAAAAATTATCATAGAGTGATATTTTAGGTGCGCAGGTAGATCAACATGAACAGTGTGGGAAAAAAAACTGTGGTAACAGTGCAGCGAGAAAAAAAAAATCACTGTATGTGCACAGTAGGGGATGTGGCAAGATCCGATAAGATATACAATATATCCAAATAAACAATTAATGTAATATCCTGATCATTTGTTTTAAAAATTGCTATATAGCATTCCATTTAAACAAAGCTCATGTTTTTGAATTACAAAGTATTACATTTAAACATATTAGCCCACCCCATTAATGTGTTTCCTTTTTTTTTTTTACCAAAATGTCTTAATTTTAGCAAGCCGTTGCTGATAAAGTCCATTTGCCTAATATCACTATGGAGCTTTTAGATGCAGGCGTTGCTTGCAACGCCTGTTGAATACGCTGGGTTATCATTTCATTTATTGCCAAGGAGACCAGGAGAGAGAAGTTTCTACATGTCACACATAAACTTCTGTGTGGGTTGCACAGTATATAATGAGTCAACGTTTTTAACTCTACTTGCTTTAACAGAACTGTAATGTATTTTTAGATTTCTATTGAAATCATTTGTAAATGAAGGGAGAAATGTATAATCTATATACATACAAGAACAGTGGCGGACAGACACCAAAAAGACCCTGTGTAAGAAAAGTTATCAAGTCCCTCTTGTATTATCCATGATAGGCATCTAAAGTCAGACAATAAAGATCCTCTTCATTGCAGTCCAATTGGTGCCAGGGGGAAATGCTAAAAAACATTGTGCAAGCATCAATGCTAGTCAGGCAGGGAGTGAAGAAGTTACTAGCTGCCCAAAACCAATTGGACATAGTAATAGGGAAAAATAACTCCCACTTCACATGTGCCTAGAAGTAAGCAATATTTAGATCAACCTGAGAGTGGGAGGGAGTCCAAAGTAATTGCCTGGTTCATGTCTAGTATAAATAGGCTGATAATTTACAGGGGACCTTTGTGCAACTGCACAAAAAACATAGTGCATAGGCAATAATCTACAATACATCTAATACATATAGCCCTCTTTTTTTTGGGAGGGGGAGGGGATAAGTTATGAAAAATGGCCCTCCCCAAACAGGATATTGTGCTAAACCTGTAGGTAAATAAGGGAACCAGAACTTTGTCTAGAGGGGATTCCTTTTCTGGAAAATTATTTGGTAATCTAAACAAAGCAATTGAGTGCAGAAGAACTTCTGCAAGCAGCATATAATATTAACCATACATATATAGATGAACACTAGTATAGAGATAATTCAAGCTTTAAATAAAGAGAGATTAAAAACAGTAAATACACGCAATGTACAAATCAATATCATCAGCAAATGGCCTAATAAAAGTCTTCGTGAAATTGTGCACAAATACCCCAGTATAAATAGTTATTAATATAGACTACCTTCAGATGATTGTTGCAGAAAAGTCCAGTTGCAGTGGCCCCTGAGGATGATGTGCCATCTGTCTTTGTGTCAGAGATCTGAAGACAAGATCAGTGGACACAGGGGGATCCTCCAACTATTGTTCAACCAGACAGGAACTGTGGTGTGGAACTCAGAATCACCCTACCTATTCTGGGCTTTAGCCTCACCTAGTAGTTTCTAATCTGACATGCAACTGGACCTCTGACCATGGGTGTCCACAGGTCAAGTGCCCCCCCTGGAATCAGGGATCAGATCAGCACATTCAGCACAGTGGCATCATGGGCAGCCAGTGGGGTGACACCATCAAGGTGCTGTCAAGCCCCCCCATCAGTGTAGTGTGACTGATCAATCAAAGAAGGCTAGGAGAAGAGAGCATCATTAGACATGTAGTTCCGAAGATTGGTGCCCCCATTTTCCATAGGGAGGAGGCTACAGCTCAATCAAGAGAGAGATTGAGAGATGGCAGCCTGGAAAAAAGCTGAGGGAGTGAGTGCTACAGGACAAAGAACGAGGCGTGTGCTGGGTGGAAGCCAGAGAGAGACACACTGCCCAGTGCCACCAGAGAGAACCATGCTACCCAGAGCCACCAGAGAGCCATGCTACCCAGCGCCAGAGAGAGCACCACGCTACCCAGCATCACCAGAGAGAGCCACGCTACCCAGTACCAGAGAGAGCCAAGCTACCCAGCGCCACCAGAGAGAGCCCCTCTGCCCAGTGCCACCAGAGAAAGACTGAGCCACTGCCAGTTTACAGACATGCTACACTGCTGACCAGAATTACCCCGGGGGAACCCAGAGTAAGTGATTGTCCAGCCGGAGGGATCACTGCTGTAGTTTTGCTGGGTCTGGTAAGAGGGCCTGTCGGCCATTATCCATTACTTATCCTAGGGACTGTACTACACCTGCTGTCTCTGACCAGGACAATGAGATAAGGACATTGTCGAAAAGGGGTGGTACATGGGTGACCTTAAAATGATGCCTCCCTCTGAAAAAAGTTCTACGGCCGCCCATGCCTCTGACTACCAGAAGTGGCTATCATACAGTATGTCGTCTAACCTGAGACTAGCCTATGTTGGTTTTTGAGCCCTTAGCTAAAAATCTAAAACTAGCTATAGAATCCTAGACCAAAAAGCACTGGGTTAGCTAGAGCTGCATATAAACTATATTGCAATAAACAGGCTCACCTACCAATATTGTCATGGTTAGGGGTCAGACCAGCTGGATAAATACTCAAGCAGGTCACCCCAGTGAATGGCACAGGCTCACCTAAGGTTCAGGGTCTAAGAACTAACTGGTATTCACCATAGCTCCTCGTGGTGATGATGGGATTTGCTACTCATTAGTACCAGGTCATGGTTTTTAGAATTGCCTCTCAGAATTGACATTCAGTGGCTGCCTCATTAGGGTTGGGCCTCACCCTCACCCTCACTTTCCTCCTCTGCTCTATCCAGTACTCAAATCATGTCATCATCATTACCACTGGAGACAATTTGGCAATACGCTGTGGCTGGGGGAACATGACTGCCAATTAGTGTACCAGTTTTCTCTCCTCTCTGTAGGCTCATGTTCCTGCCTTCCTCAACCTTAGAACCAACATCTGAATCAAGTAATGGCTGTGCATCATCAAGGCGCAAGTGGCTGACTCTGTGTTCAAATAACTCAGCTGACTCCTCCATGCCTGATGCTGGGGCTATGGCAGGAATAGCTGTGAGAACGAGGCAGGTTTAGCCCCTCTGGCAGCTGCAGTGGGCTGCACACTAGTCTCTTCTTAGGTGATGGAGGATGAGGAGGATGAGGATGGTTTAGTAAGTCAGTCCAGCATCTCCTCTGCATGTTGTGGCTGGATAGCACGGGTAACATCACTAAGCGGAGGAAATTATGACCTGCCTGCCTGAGAACTGAACACGTCCACCTTTGCCTGTGAACACAAATGCGCTGCTGGCCCCCTCACAGTGGGAATGTCTGCCTCTCCTTGTTGTCCTCCCGGAGATGATGGGGGGGGGGGGGGGTGCTTATAAACAAAATATAATAAAGATGTGGAAATGTGTACGTGGATGCACTTTAATCGATGCAAAGTGGTGTTTGGTGCACTTTAACTTGAGTACTCACTACACAGACACACTCCTATGATATATTATAATATACTGCAGTAAAACTGCACTGATGCACTGCAATATACTGCGTCAAATGTGCAGTAATGCACAGGAATATACAGCGTTAAACGCACAGTAATGCACTGAAATATGTGGTGTTAAATTTGCAGTAACGCACTGAAATATATGGTGTTAAACAGCATGTAATGTGCTGAAATATATGGTGTTAAACTTGCAGTAACGCACTGAACTATACTGCGTTATACAGCACATAACACACTGAAATATAGAGCTCTAAACTTGCAGTAATGCACTGAAATATACTGCATTAAACAAGCACTAACGTACAGAAACATACTGCATTAAACAGCACATAATGCACTGAAAACTTGCAGTAACGCTGAAAACTTGCAGTAACGCACTGAAATATACTGTGTTAAACGGCACGTAACGCACTGAAATATACAGCTTTAAACTTGCAGTATTGCACTGAACCATACTGCATTAAACGGAAGGTAATGCACATAAATATACGGTGTTAAATGTGCACTAACCCACAGAAACATACTGTGTTAAAAGGTATTAATGCACTGAAATATTACGATGTTAAACTTGCAGTAAAGCATAGAAATATACTGCCTTAAATGGCACGTAACACACTGAAATATATACGGCATTAAACTTGCAATAATACACTGAACTATACTGCGGTAAACAGCACATAACACACTGAAATATACGGCGTTAAACTTGCAGAAATGTACTGAAATATGCTGCAATAAACGTGCACTAACGCACTGAAATATACTGCTTTAAATGGCACATAATGCACTGAAATATATGACGTTAAACATGCAGTAACACACTGAAATATACTGCATTAAAGTACATGTAACACACTGAAATATACAGTGTTAAACTTGCAGAAACGCACTAAAATATACTAAATGGTTACTACACCCACATTGACTGAACTATCGCTAGATTCACACTAAAGTAAAAATGAATGGTCACTCACTACATTCCCACTGACTGTACTATCACTAGAGTCCCAATAATGTAAATATGAATGGTGGTCACTACACTAACACTGACTGAACTATCACTAGATTCACACTAATGTAAAGATAAACTGATATTGTACACTGACAATAGAATCAGAATAGCCCACTGTAGCACACTAACTGTCTAGTAGAAGGAACAGAAATCTGTTATATCGCTCTCCATGCCAATATCACACTAAAAATGGGCACTATTGAAAGAATACTTTTATAGTGTGGGACAAGACTAAGCCATGATTGATAAACAATGAGCCATGATTGAATAGAGTCATCATGACAGCATCCAATCGTGGCTCTGACAGTGCTCTGTGCACTGATTGGGCAAAGCTTTCATTGCTTCAGCCAATCAGTGATTCCAATGTGCGGCGGAAGGCCAAACAAATGGTCGATTGCCCCAATAATTTGGGTGTTCGTCGAACGAGCAAACAGCCAATGTTCTGCCCGAACTTATGCTTGGGCTGAACCGTTCGCCCATCCCTAATCAATACCAGCGATTGATAAAAAAACTGTGAGGAGAGCATAAAGGCCTAAAAATAGTGTTGATGTGCAAGCACTATTAGATGATAGAAAGAAGGGCTATATAGGAATAGAGGAAAAAATAGAAAAGGCCACTTTAATGCTGGCCGTACACTATATGAAAAATCGTACAATAGCGTGTTCGCAAAACAAATCCATTTTCGGAAGTTCTAAAGATACTACCATCATGTAGCGACCAAATTTCGAAAGATAATCGCTCCATGGACATAAATTAACCAATTTACTGTTTGATTTGGTCACATTAGAAAGGAAATGACTAAATAAAATTGACCTTTCGACATCCCTTCCATGTATGCCTGCTCGGTGTAAGGTATGTTCATTGTGGACAGTACTGTGAAAGAACCATTTTCATAGCAATGCTTGGTTTCATGGCAATACAACAGTTACAAGAGCATAAAGCTATAATAAAAAGACAATGGACCAAGCATGATGGATGAGGATGATGAATGATGGATGTAGCCTTTCAGCTGCTATTGAGCCATGTAGCACCCCTCATAAGAAGACAGGATACAGTCCTCAAAGTATAACAGCAGAGCAATGGTTAATAGCTACTAGACATATTTTGTTTCGGGATTTCGTTTTCGTCCGAAAAATACATTTATTTAGTTACTCCCGAAATTCGTTTTTATTTATTTTGTTTCGTTAAAAAATGCATTAGTCTGAAAATCCGAAATAATTAAGGTTGAATCTGTCATTAAAGGCTTATGGTGTCTGTCGAATGTTTTAAGGAGATTCGACGGAGCAGTTAACTGTATGACGCCGCAATCATACATTTCCGGTCGAATGTTCAGCCTACAAGCTATAGTAGAATTCTAATGTTGTATGACACTAGTAATAATTATATTTATTAATTATTATTAATAGTCAACCAACATTAGAATTCTTCTATAGTCTATGGGTGGAGCATTTGACCATAAATGTCTGCTCGTGGCAACTACTTCGTCGAATCTTCATGTTGAATCTTTTCTCTCTATGTCGATTAATCTTGGACTAATAGAGTTAGGTTAGGCACATTCAACCTTTTTTGCTATTGTCTCTATAATGTCAAATCTTTTCTCTCTATGTCGAATCTTTTCTCTCTATGTAGAATAATCTTGGACTAATAGAGCTAAGGTTAGGCACATTCGACCACAGGTTTGATGGACACAGCTCACTATTGTCAGCGTCATGTCGAATCTCCTAACTATATCGAACTGTTGTCGCAATGAAAACGAAAATAAAGCATTTGTCGGATCTTTCTGTTTTCGGATTCTGCACGTTCGTTATCGTTTGTTAAAAAAACGAAAATGCATTCTGACGAAAACGAATGCACATGTCTAATAGCTACACTTAATTTTCTGGCAACTGGAAGAAGCTATGAAGATCTTAAGTTTACCACAGGCAAATCGGCCCAGTCACTAGGTTGCATTATCCCAAAAGCTTGTGCAGCTACAGTGAAGGTCTTGCAAACTGAATATTTAAAGGTAATCATACTGTCTATATTGTTTGACATGATTTACAAAAAACAATGTAGAAGTGATGTGAGAATTTTTTTTTTTCGTTTAACAGTAGGTAGTACAATTTGGTCAGTATGTGTTAACGAATACAGTACAGATTTGTCTCTGTATACAGTAGCAAGACAGACATTTTTATATATTTTAACTTAAACATAATTTACCAAAAAAACTGCAAAAATCATCTTTATTTTCTTTTTTTTTTTTATTCGGTTTATTTTTCTGTCAACACCAGTACAACCATAAAAAAACATATTAACACAATTCATCAAGAGCAAGAACACAATTACAAGGATGTGTAATGGAAGTCATTTCCCAAGGTGTTTTGTGTTTGTTCCTGTTGTGTGAACAGTACACGCCAGTGATGTGTCTGCTGAGGTTGTTGAGATTGATGCCTCTGAGTGGTATAGCGTTCTGCCAAGTGTGTATGTTGTGTGAGCTATCCTCTGACTCGCTTATTTAGTAGTTGAATCAGTAATGGTTCAAGCTGTTGTTTTTATTCTTCTGACATCCAACGTATCTTCTTAGCAGTTAGGCCTCCTAAATCATATATATTTAATTACAGATTATCACAAGCTGTGGCTGAGAATGAATTTGGTATCATGGCCAACAGGTTTAATATACTGTTATGTCTCTCCTGATAAAATGGGCCCACACCATGTTGAGGACACACAGATTATGCTGCAAATCATGTTGGACATTGAGGAAAATCAAAGGTCACACTCTTTGGCTCCCATGTTATACTTGCCCTCCATCTGTCCCCCGATGGGTCTTTGTTGGTTCCTTCCCTTCCGCTCCCGGGATAGACACACCTCGCTGCCACCCGTTGGTTTAATGGCTTTTGAGACGTTAGCTCAGTCCATATATACACTACATTTACATCTACAATGTGTTGCGCTTAAGTAAATTAATTATAAATTAAGTGCAGTCAATCCATGATGAAAGGAATTATACACCTTGATGACCACCCTGGATATGCAGGCAGACCACCGGGACCCTCGGATCCATGAGACACCACATGAGACACAGGAAACGAGCTTTGAGAGTTTTCACAAGGTGTCTAATTTTATTAAGTGCAAGAGTAGCTTATATACAAGTAAAAATACATGTGTAAGGGTTATACAAACTTACACTCAGTACTTTCCTATTAAGAGTTAGACAGCTGACTAGATAACAAGAAATAGCTGATGACTTGCTGACACAGGATGTTACTCCCATAATCGACTTAACCACAGTATCTCATAGTACGTGGTTCTATGCAAACTGTTAGTTTAGGCTGATTATGGCAAAACCTATACATACAAAAAGTAAATATCTAATTTATTTAAAATGGCATGGAATCTAAATTGGAGTCACAGCTACCCACACATTCCCTTACAATACCCTCTTAAATCACGAACATGACTTACTTAAAACACCAGTCAGGGGAATGACTTCTACCCATTTTTTGAAAATTAGTGATGTTGTTTATGTAGCGCAGACACTTTACTAAAGTGTGTGCTATAATGCAAATTTCGTTTTTTCCAGAACTGTAGCGGAGTTCTGGGGGTTAATTGTACAGGTTTTTACTTTGGCGTCAGTTTGGCTGGGCTGTACTGAAGTTCTGCCTGGTCATAGGTGCAGTGAGGCACCTGTGACAGGCTGAGAACCAAGCCTGGTTGGACGTGTTAGGTACCAATCTTTCTCTGAGCCAATCAGTGGGCGTTTCTGGCCCCGCTGTGTAGTATGGGAAGGGGTATTTAAGATGCTGAAGTCACATGTTCAGGGTTCTTTGATTCCTGGTTTCTGGTCCGGACCAACCCCGTGAGGGGTCCCGGACCCAGGAGTGTCTGCCGTTCTCGTAAGCATGGTCACCCTGACCAGCCCCAGAGGCCCTCATGGTCTGGCATGGGGATCCGTCTGTTCCCGAGCCTCGGAACTGGCTAGTTAGAGAGTAACTGAAGGAGGATTCAGAGGTGTCCCGGTGTGCTCTCGGCATTGGAGAGACACGGCAACTCGTACAAGTGACCAGAGGAGGGCCAAGAAGCTGGCTGCTCGGTAAGAGCCTGGGAGCTGAAGTTGTATGGACACTAGTGAATCCAAATTTCTTACGGTATAGCCAAGCTGGATGAAAGATCCAGGTACCGTGGGAAAAGTTCCTAACTTATCTTCAGTTACAATCTAGTCTGTGGCAGAGACTTTGCAAATTTCCGAATCACTCGTTGGCTGCTAAATCTACAGTTAGAGGTTTATCCAGCAGTGAAGTGCCCAGTTGCGAGTGGCTACTCTCTAGGCTATCTGAAGAGACATTCAATTGATGTCAGCAATTCTGAAGTGCCTGAGTTTTATCACCGTGCCCTCTATTCCCAATTGAGAGACTGTGTTATAGTTGGATGTTACCCCTGCAAATAAAAATCCTTAAAAGGACTTTTTTGTATCAGCTTCTGAAGTTACTGGGTACTAACCCTAGGAACCCCTAGACAACGAATGATGAGCTACAAGGAGGAGGTAATTGGTAAGCCCAGAAAATTCATGGCAGCTCCTTCGGGGGTCAGTGCTACATTTACATATAAACTTGATATGTTGGTTAAAGCAATTGGAGGAGTTCCATTTAGAAAAAGGGTGATATTTAAAGGTACAGCCATAAGGGGAATACGGGCTGTACTAGGATGCAGTTTACTACATATGAAACATTTCTCATACCCTGATTTCTGGGCATAATTATATTTGAATTTCAGTAGCAATATTTTGTCTGTAAATCAGTTTTAACTCCTTCATTATCTAATTGTGTATCTCTCTTGTGTCTGGTATTTGCATTATCGGTGGTGTTAATGGGTTGCCCATATATGCCTTTAAGGGCTCCCAAGTCCTCAGGATGATAAATACAATTAGTTATGATCCATGTAGGTATGAACACTATCAGAGAGATTAGGAACAGGAGGCGAAATGCCTTCCAAGAAGTCTGTGTTGCAATAAGTGAGGTCATCTTGTTCAGAGACTTTTTCACCTGCTTCACTCTCTTTTCGAGGATTTATTTCACCTCCTTTATCTTTGGCTTGCTTCTTAGGTGTTAGGTTCACCTTCTTCACACGACTGGCATGAATCTAGAACTGCTGTCCCTTGGTAAGGATTGTGGTATGTGTGACTACGATCACAGTGGTTGGGGGTCCGAACGGGTACTTCTTAGTACGATTCAGCTGTTGGACCACCACTACGTCTCTTACCTGGAATGGGTGTGTAGGTTCCTGTGAAGCGAAAGGAGAGGTGCGAGCAACATTTCTTTCAACTCTGTCCAGTTTCAATGAGATTCCTAATATACTCTCCCTGTATTACTTCTAGGTCCCCTCTTTCTAACATAAGTGGTTGTCTGGCCCACGGGGTGGGAAATGGCCTACCCATAAGTACCTCAAATGGAGAGTATCCTGTTTTCTTATAGGGGGTCATTCTTATTTTGTCCAAAACTGCTGGTAGGACTTTCTGCCACTTATTATAAGTGCCTCTTGTTGCTTTTCTTATTTTATCTTTAATGGTTCTGTTCATTCTTTCAACAATGCCTGAACTCTGCAGGTGATAAGGTATATGAAATTTCCAATAAATTTTAAGTGCTTTCATCAAATCTTGGCACACTTTTAATTCCAATCATTTTTATTGAAAATTGTTTTCATATGGTTTAAACAGTAGATAGTGTTTTCCATACATTGAAACAGTTTAACACAGTACTTCTATTAACTACAATTGATAAAGTAGATATATCATGCAAAAGTGATTAATAAAGAGTATCAGAGTTCCTATTAAGAAGAAACAATAGGTGTTATAGAGGGCGATGGCTTTCCCCTTGGGCACCCCAAGAAGGACTAGCTGCACCCTGGGGTAGGCATCCTCCTCTTCTGTAATACTCCTGTATATCGAGATATTGTCATTAGTTAAAAGCATTGCAAAGTATACCGATACAATATAACGTATTGTAGGGTATTGCCTTTTATTTATTGACTCAGAGTGGATAGCGTAGAAGATGTTGTAGACAAGTTCTAACATTCAACATAGGTATCAACTGTAATATAACACTTAGATATGCTAGTCACTAAGCTGTAGGTGAGGAGGTTTTCTTATAGACCAGTTGGATTCATATTTAGAGGTGTGCCCATATCTATATGCTCAATTTTTTTCATATTCAGCTATCATGTTGATTTTTGTTGTGATTTCCTTTATACCAGGGATTTCATTGGTTTTCCATCTGCACATTATTGCTGAGCATGCAGCGAGTAGTATATGTGTGGTTATTGATCTAACCGAGGTTGGGTATTTTGACATATTTATGCTAAGAATGGCCTGTTCAATGTTTGGTTTTACAAAGACTCCTGTTATTTTAAATATCAATTTGAAAATTTCTGACCAGAAGCTGCGAAGATGGAGGCATGTCCAGACCACATGAGTTAGAGTCCCCACCTGCTCGCATCCTCTCCAACAGAGATCGGAGTTGTCATTTGAGAATTTAGCTACTAGATATGGGGTGAAATACCACCTTAGTGTGAGTTTTAGCGCTAGTTCCTCATAGTTTGAGCATCTGGAGTACTTTTACACTGGAGTACGATTACACTTGATAGCATTTAGCCATTGTTGGTTTGAGAATGTTTTGCCTAATTCTTTTTCACGTTTGAGTAGGGGATTGTGTTTAATGAAGGTATCCTTTGAGTTAAGTGTGTTGTATATCAAGGTAATACCCTTTACTTTTGGGATGTGGGAATGGAGAAATTTCCATACCTTTTCTGGGACAGGTATTTAGGCAGATTTTGTACGTTGGTAAAATGAAGAGATTTGGGTATATGTGAAAATTTCTGTTGCTGGGTTTCGGTATTTGTTTTGGATATCTACAAATGGCATTAAATCACCCCCTACAACAATATCTGCTAAGGATTGGATGTTTTTGTCTATCCATTTATTTAGTGATATGTTGGGAATAACCCACTTAAGGGTTTCTAAGGGAATGGGAATGTTAATGAACGGAGAGTAATCGTTCTCCGTTGATCTTAGTTCGGACCAAGCTAGGGTTGCTGCATGCATGGTGGGATAATCCGCTATATTGCTGGTATTAGTTAGATTGGAAGCCATAAGAAAAGAGAGTGGGGATTTGGGTTGTAGCCATGTAAGTTTTAGTTGACATCAGGGTTGATCTATGACAGCTGCTGTGTAGTAGTCTTTTAGGACTGGAAGGCCCATCCCTCCCGCCGATTTGTGTTTACTTTGTATTTGGGATGAACATCTGGCCCTACATCCTGCCCATACAAATTTCGATAATTGTTTTTGCATCTTTTTAAAGAAAGATGTGGGGAGGGGCGCATGCGCGGATGCCTGAGCGGGCGGACGTCCTGACTTAGAGCTCCGCTCCGAGAGAGGGGATAGCCGGAGGACTACGGGTCCCAGCGGTACCGCGAACGGTACAAACCAGCACCACAAGCCACAGCTAGACCCCAGGTACATATACAATGGTCCTGCGAGGACATAAACTTAAAATTAAAGCGCCAGTCTCCAAAACGGCGCCGACCAGGCAGACCCTCAGAATGGCGGCAGCCATCTCCTCACAAACAAACATACAGCGCTGTGAGACAGCGCCCTCACAGCTTACAGAGGAAACAGCAGGCACAGACTCAGATACTGAGGTAACTCAGACTGAGAATAATGATGATATGTTTAAAAAGTTTGAATACATGTTACATAAAGCCCTAAAGAAGACTTCTGACAGAATCACTGATAAACTGACCAAAGAAATTAGAGAGCTGGGGCAGAGAACAGCTGAGCTAGAAATTAGAGTGGACGACCTAGATGATTTAACACAGCGAAACACCTCAGAGCTTGAAATTCTAAAGGAAGAAAATCTTACACTACAGTCTCGGTTAGAAAATCAGGAAAATAGGGATCGACGATCGAACCTGAGAATAAGAGGAATTCCTGAGACTGTCCTTGATCTCCCGGCTACTATAACAGCCCTATTTCAAGAATTACAGCCTGGTTTACCTGTGGAAAGACTAGAATTCGATAGAATTCACAGAGCTCTAGCCCCCCGCAAAACAAATGGCCCACCAAGAGATATAATTGCTAAATTGCACTACTACAGAACCAAAGAGCAACTACTAGCGGCTGCTAGGGACAAAGAATCTCTGCAATTTCAGGGCCACACTTATCAGCTTTTTGCTGATATATCTCCTCTCACGGTTGCTAGAAGACGTGCACTTAAACCCCAGCTGCAAATCCTGCAACAACACCATATTACCTATCGCTGGGGATTTCCCTTTTCTCAAAAATTTACCTTTCTCGAAACTAAATACATCTGTAGGTCCCCGGAAGACCTGCAGTCGGCCCTGGTCGAAATGGGCATCGCAGATAGATCCACTTCAAATGATCATACCCGCAGACGCCCAGCCTCAATTCCTCTTCAGCAGAAAAAAGCCACTACACCCTCCGCAGGAGCATCTTCATCCTCTCAACATCATATTCCCAAACGTGGACGATTCGAAAATCAATCCCCCTCCAACGAGGATTCTATGGACTGAACTTCTAACCTAGTCCGTCCTGCTAAAACTTACTACTAGCATCACTTGCTGGCTGAAAATTTAAAAAATCCAATACTCCCAAACCACTTTTTGATCTCTATTAGGAAATTTTTAGTCGAGACTTGACCATTCTTTTTCTAATATACCCTCTAATATCCAGTGTCTAAGTATAGATACCTGACCTTGTTTTCTTTTTTTTTCCCTATTTCACTATCTTACCCATATTGGTATTTATACTAATTAATGCATTGTGACATCTTTATATTCTATTTTTTGTTTAGGTCCTTATACAAAGCGGACTTTTAGTTGTTTAAAAGTTTTTTTTTTTATATAATCTCGTGGTCCTCCGGTGCTATTCCTCCCTCAGGAAATTCTTGTTGCCCCCTGTTCCATCTTCGGGTACCCGTTAAGAGTATGCAGGTCTCTGATGATGGCTCTGGAACCTCTCGGAACATGCTGAATATGTTCTGTAGACGTTCCCACACCCTGTGTTACTATCTTTTATTATTACTAATATGCTATTACAAAAGGGTCGATCATTTTTCCTTTTTATTTTATTATTACTACTCTACTTTTTTCTGTTTTGCTTTCTCTAATCTTTTCCCTCTCCAGGTGGTGATTACGAACCTAGAAGTAAGTCATGTTTTTATTCTTATAGTAATCTATACCTTACAGTTATGGCTCCCATAAATATTATGTCTTTAAATGTACAAGGGTTTAACATTCCACACAAACGTACAAAAGCTATGAGCACTTTTCATGCTAAAAAGGCTCACATTATATGCCTACAGGAAACTCACTTTATAGACAAGGCTCATCCAAAATTCCTCTCCTCCACATATCCACAATTTTATGTTGCCTCTGCTCCCGTTAAACAACGGGGAACTCTCATAGGTTTCCACCGCAACACTCCATTCACCCTTGTGTCACAACTGAATGATCCAGAAGGTAGATACATTTTGATTACAGGATACCTCGCTGACGACCCTATCACGGTCGTATCTTATTATGCTCCCAACAAACGACCATTAGCTTTTATGTCTCATCTTTTCCAACTTATCGAGACACATAAATTTGGTACATTGGTCCTATGTGGAGATTCTAATGCTAAAGTATTCCCTTTCCTTGACAAATCTCCAATTACTCCTAATACGAACTCCACTAAGACGACTCTCCAACCCCTGCTGACAGCCCACAAATTGGTAGACACATGGAGAGAACTTAACCCCACCAATAGACGTTATACACACTATTCGTATCCACACAAATCATTCTCCCGTATTGATCACATCTTTGTTCCAACTAGTTTACTACCAGAAATACTATCCTCTAAAATTATTCCATTACCATGGTCAGACCATTGTGCAGTTTTTACCACCCTAACCTCAACTATACCCAGATCCCACGATACAACCTGGAACCTAAATGATACTCTACTAACCCATCCGTCCCATAGATCGCTAATTGAACAAGCGCTGTCTGATTACATCTCCTCTAATGATACAGGCGATGTCTCTTCCCTGACATTATGGGAAGCTCATAAATCTGTCATTCGAGGAAATCTTATCCGTCTAACTTCAACACTCAAAAGAGAGCGTAAGCTTATGTTCGCAAAACTGGAAAATGCTTTCAACACATGCCACTCAGTCTTTCAATCCTCTCCAACTGCTGATAACCATACAAAGCTTGATAAAGCACGACTGGATCTAGACCTTTTTTTAACAGATTCAGCCGACAAGCTTATGAGTAAACGCCAACATATCCAGTATCTCAAAACCAACAAACCTGACACTCCCATGGCACGTAGTTTAAAAATGTTACAAAAAGTGCAGTCCTCTTTCAGACTTAGGACTACACGTGACGGATATACTAGCAATCCGGTAAAAATACTGGAGGTATTTCATTCCAAACTATCTAAACTATATTCCTCTTGCCAAGGGTTTGACAAATCAAAAGCAGATACTATGTTTTCCAATATTAGCCTTCCCACCCTTGATCAATCACAACGTGATAATCTTGAGCGCCAAATAACTACCCCGGAAGTCCTGAATGCGATCAATCAACTAAAACTCAATAAAAGACCAGGCCCTGACGGATTCTCAGCATTATACTATAAGCAGTTCTCACATATACTAGCGCCGATCCTGACCAGAGCCTTCAATTCCATCCTTGAAAATCATTCCTTCCGCACAGAAACACTCACCTCCATTATAGTAATGATTCCTAAACCACACTCAGACACAACTGCTTGGACAAATTATCGCCCTATATCACTACTCAACCTTGACATTAAATTATTAGCTAAGATATTAGCTACCCGCCTCAACAATATTATAGGTCAATTGATACACCGTGATCAAACCGGCTTTATGCCAAAAAGGCAGGCAGGTGACAACATCAGACGTGCTCTTCTACTCATGAACGCAGCTAAATCTAGACATATTCCTTCATGTCTTATATCTTTAGATATTAAGAAAGCATTCGATTCTGTCACCTGGCCTTATATGCAGTATGCGTTACAAAAATGGGGTTTTGGTAATCATTTTCTAAAATGGATCTCTTCGCTCTACGATAGCCCTAAAGCATACATTAAATATGCCGGCTATAAATCCGCAATGATGAACATTTGTAGAGGTATGAGACAGGGATGTCCCCTATCCCCCTTACTTTTTGCCCTCCTTATTGAACCATTGGCACAGTTAATTAGGAGTAATCAAGATATCAAGGGTATTGAATTAGGAGGTTTTCACCATAAATTATGCCTTTTCGCTGACGATATTCTCATATTCCTAACTCATCCACATATATCTGCTCCAAATTTACTAAACCTACTAGACAAATTTGCTACAGTTTCTGGACTTAAGGTCAACCCTACCAAATCAAATGTACTTAACATATCTTTAGAACAAACAGATCTCCTACATCTCCAATCTACTTTACCATTTCACTGGGTTTCTAATCAACTACCCTATTTAGGTGTTCAGCTCACAACCTCACTCAAAGATTTATTTAGAGTCAACTACCTCCCTTTATTGAAACAAGTCACTAACTACATGAAACAATGGTCCTCTCTCCCATTATCCTGGTTGGGAAGGATTAATGCAATAAAAATATCAATTTTACCGAAATTTCTTTATTTGTTTAGAGTTTTGCCTATCCCACTACCAGCATATTTCCTCAGAATATTACAACGTAGAGTCTCGGCCTTCATCTGGGGGAAAATCAAACCACGGATACCTATGACCACATTATATTAAGTAAACTGAGGGGAGGGCTAGGCTTACCAAATTTTGCTTCCTATTATTCGGCTGCACAACTCTCAATCCTTACGAAATATCATTCTAACGTAGAAACACCCCTATGGATATTGATTGAATCTGTAGACTGTGACCCTATCTCTATTGCAAGTATATTATGGATTCAACACACAGATAGGTCACATATCTCTAATCCCATCACGAAGCATTCCTTATCAATATGGGATAAATTTGGTAAGCCTTCCAACCTTCAATCTCCACATAATCCTCTTCTCTCCTTCCTTGGAAACCCAGCCTTTTACCCAGCATGGAGGTATCCAAAGTAATTTTCTGCTTGGTCCACTTTAAATTTATCTCGATTATATCAACTATGTCATAATTCCACCATCATGGAATTCCCAACACTATGTGACACCCATGGACTCCCAAGATCTGAAACCTTTAGATACCTGCAAATCAAAAATTTTTACACTCCTCTCCTAAATGTTGGCACACCGCTTAACCAGATGTCTCAATTTGAACGTATATGCAAAAGTGATCCACACATTAGAGGGGTTATCTCTTCGATATACCAGCAGCTTACTACTCCCCCTAAGGATGTTTTACCTCCCTATGCAGATAAATGGGCAGTAGATATGAACAGAGTTTTTGACACTAATGACTGGTCCAAAGTATGGCAAGCTACAAAAAGCTCTTCCCCAAATTGTCACGCTGTTGAAACCAACTTTAAAGTTTTAGCAAGATGGTACCTAGTACCTGCTAGAATAGCCAAATTTACCCCGACTTATCCTAACAACTGCTTCAGAGGTTGTCCTTCCCCAGGTACCCATTTCCACATCTGGTGGCAATGTCCGGTGGTCCAAGAGTTTTGGACAAATATTTTTGCTTTGGCTTCCAAAGCCCTAGAATGTTCTATACTTCTAGATCCAGCCATGGCTCTTCTGAACCTGAAACCTCCAACGCTAACGCTTCCTCAATTTAAGCTGTTCCTCCAGCTTAGTACTGCCGCTAAACAAACTATAGCTAAAGCCTGGAAATCCAAAACTCTGATAGTTGCGGAAGCCAAACATAGAATGAATAGAGCTTTAACTTATGCTAAAATGTCGGCCATAGAAGACAATAAGATTGATAACTTTAAAAAAATCTGGCAACCATGGGTAAAACATTACCTTCCCCCTGACTTCGACCAGTCATTATTGTTACCTCAATAGTTATTTGATTATTTTATCAGATGAACTACATTGTCTTATTTGATATGCAGATCACCACCTGGAGAAACTCTTTCCTTCTTTCCTCTTCTTCTTTCTCCTTTTATTTTACTTTTTCCCCCCTCTTCTTCTCTATCTCACATTTTTAGCTCTTTAGTTTTACTATGGAATATATTAACTAAATTCATTTATTTGACATTATAATTGTCTACATCTAATACCAACTTGTTTTATTCTTCAGATTGTTTACCTTGAAGTTAAAATACACTGTAAACAATAGGTTATGCTTATACTCATTCGCTATTCATTATCCTTAAGATACTAATTTTCCCTATGTACTCTTAATACTATCTTAAGTTATGATAATACCTGTTCGTTTAAATTGCCCCCATTTTACCACAGTTTGCACCCATTAGGGGTGGTAAAATGGTCTGGAGGCATATCTATAACGTCTCTAGTAGTGATCCAGGGTTACTCATTGTACCCATGAAACATTGTTTATTAGACGTTTTCACAGTGTCGGATTTCTGACCCATTATTTTATTCTTTAGACTGCATAATACACATGTTGTTATTTACTTTTATTTAAATTACATGATATTTCATATGTGACAATGAATATATGTAATGCATCTTATTATTTTCCTTTTTTGCTAATTATTGTTTCTGTCTTTTATTTGAAAATCAATAAAAATCTTTGACAAGAAAGATGTGGGTATGTGAATTGGGAGTGCTCTAAAATAGTAGGGCAGCTTTGGTAGTAGTAACATTTTGTGGTCTGTGGTCTGTGGTCTGTCGACCTAATACAAATCCTACTTGGTCGTAGTTTATCAGTTTTGAAAGCAAGTTCGTTAGTCTGTTTGCAATTAACTTGGCATACAATTTCACATCCACATTTAATAATGAGATTGGCCTAAAATTATATGGCATATTAGGTTCCTTGTCCGGTTTGGGTAGGGTAATTATCGTGGTCATAAGCATTTCCTGTGGAAATCTGGCATTACACATAGTGGCATCAAAGACTCGGAACAAATATGGGGACAGGGTGGGGCAGAATAGTTGGTAGTATTCAGAGGAGTATCCATCTGGTCCCAGAGATTTGTTGTGGGGTAAACTTCTGATTATTTTTTCTATTTTTGGTATAATGAAAGGTTGGTTCAGTAGGGATAGGACAGTTGGGGAGAGTGTGGGCAGGTTTACTGATGCTAGGAAATCTAGTGTGATACTGTCGTTTGGTTGGAATGTTTCTGGGTCATTTTTGATATTATAGAGTGCTTCGTAGTAGTCACTAAATGTGTCTGCTATTTCTTTTGGGTTTGTGACTTTTTGTTTTGTTTTGGGGTGTATGATGTAAGAAAATGTTTGCTTGATTATTTTTTCTTTTAATTGATTGGCCAATAGTTTCCCTGCTTTATTCCCACAACGGTAAGATTGGGCTTTTAAAGAGCGTAGCTGGTTGTTGTATTGGGCTATTAAATGAGTACGTAAGTCCTGTCTAGTATTGAATAGTTGGTCCCGGATTTTTTGTGTAGTATTTTTTTGTTAAAGTTATCTAGATGTTATCTAGATGTTGAGCCACTCTGTCTTAGTCCTTTAGATCGGGGGTTTGACTGTTTCTGGGATCCCCTTATTTTGACATTGTTTCTTCTTGATCTGCCCTCTAAATCTGCTAATTTGAATTTCATATGCATTAATTCATCATCTCTGTCGTTGTGGGCATCCACTAAATCATTAAAGATAGATGTAAATTCCCCCATTTTCATTTCTATATGAGAGACTCGTTTGTTAACTGCAGAGACTTCTGATTTGAATTGTTGTGTTAGTGCAAGTATGCCAGCATGTAATGTTGACCTCGGTGACACTAACATGTCTTTTAATATGGTATCCATTACAGGCATATTAGCTGTATTAGCTGTGGGGAAGTCTGATATGGAGTCTTGTAACTCCCTGGTGTCAACTAGAGATGAGTCATGGCTTACCTCCAGGCCGTCCTCTGGGCGATTATTATTCATCTTCTGCCTGCTTTTGGCTGGGCTGGAGGAGGTTGATGGCAGTGGTGAGAAGCCTCCCTTCCCTGGTCTGTTGTTGTTGCAGCTTGTGTTCGTTCTAGAGGCTGTGCTGCACTGTGGGAGAGGGTGGCATGTGTGTTCTTCCTGTCCACCTGTGATGGCACGTCTTCTCAAAGAAATCATACATTTTCCCTTCGTGACCTCTTTTCTCTTCCGAGATGACATCGGGGAGTGCACCCATTTAGTGGGAGTCTTTTGGTGCAGTGGTACAAGGCTTCTGGTCGGTGTGATACTCCCTGATGGCCTGTGGTGGAGAGGAGCTGTGTCAATGTGCAGCCATTCACTCCGCTGGCTAGCCACGCCCCTAAATATTGGCACACTTTTGAAGGACCATTGTCAGAATTTATTTGGAGCGGGCATCCCCATCCAGGGATAATTTCCTGCAAGAGGATTTTTACAACTGTTTGTGCATCTTCTTTTGTGGTTACAAATGCTTCTGTCCATCTTGAGAACATGTCTACTATCACAAGTAAATATTCCTGTCTTTTACCTAATATAGGCATATGGGGGAAGTCAATCTGTAAATGTGTAAAAGGTGTGGATGGATATGTAAGGTGTTCATGTTTTGCCTTGTGTGGATTTCTTGGGTTGTTTCGGATGCATGTGATGCATCTGGCAACATATGTTTTGACCAAATAGGGAAGACTGGGGGTAAAGAAATCATTGTCCAATAATTCACATGTAACCTGCCAGTCTCTGTGCCCTACCCCATGATACTGAGAATAAACAAAGGTGCACAGCTACAGGTATACATGGTCTCCCCTCTTGACAGACAAGTCCAGTATCCACTGCAATATTCCATTGTTTAATATCTGTGTCTGTAGCATATGTCTGAAGATCTTACAAGGCTTAGTCTAACAGGGGCATTTCAGGTGCAAGTGATGGCATTTTGGCATTTGTATGGTAGCTTCTTGTTCAGAAACAAGCTGCTTTATCAGCTAAGACATTTCCTTTTCAATCATCATCGTGGTTTGTGGTATGTGTCTTGCAATGGAGTATAGCTATAGAGCGAGGCAATTTAATCGCTTCCAAAAGGCTGGACACTAATGTTGAATGTGAAATTGATTTGCCATCTGCTGCTATGTACCCTCTTCTTACCCAGATAATACCAAAATTGTGGCATACCCCGAATGCGTATTTAGAATCAGTATAAATGTTCACATCTTGTCCTTCAAAGAGCTGGCTTGTGCTGACTAAAATGGGGCTGGGTTTGCTTCAAGCACTACATCAGGCAACTGGACTACAGCATATCGTGCATGATATGTGTTGTAATTTGGTCTAGAACAAGAACCATCAACAAAAACATTTTGTGCCCCAGGGATTGCAGTGGAAGACATATCTGCACATGGAGATGTGTCCTGTGGATTATTTCAATGTATTCATGTTGAGGAACTACCTCATCTTCTTCTCCTTTTAGACCTAGTAATGCACTTAGGATCAGGGCTGGGCCTGAAGTGGGTGAAGCATATATATTTTGAGATTTGGAAGGAGAATAACCTTGTATCCACTCAATCTTTGGGCTGACATATGTTGGGTATGAATATTTTTCAACAAAATGGATACATTATGAGTAGTATGTAAGGTTGTTTGATGTCCTAGAGTAAAAAAAGTAGTAATTTCTACTACCGTAGCACAGGATTCCAAAGCTCTGAGACATGCCGGCATGCCCTGTACCGGCATAGGCACTACTCTTAAAAAAAATGCAATAGGGTGGAGTTTTCCTTTGTGTCCCTGCGCCAGGACTCCCGCCATTGTTTTACAATTGTCCCTGGCAAACAAGTGAAACATCATAACATCAAACCTCACCATAATTGGGCAATCCGAGGCTAGGGGCCCTTACCATTGCTGTCTTAACGTACACAAATGCATCACACATTTCATCTGTCCATTTTACACAATCTGGCATGTCTGAGCCTGTGGCTTGCCTCAGGAGGTTATCATGAAAAGAGCTGTCAGGTATCCATTGGCAGCAGTAACCAATCATACCAAGAAAAGATAGCATATCTTTCTTTGTCAGTGGGCGGGGCAGACCCACGAGAGCCGCAGCAATTTATTTTTAGAGACTTTGTGACCATTTTCTGCTAACCAGTAATAAATCTTTACCATCCTTTCTGCTGGCAACCTGGCTTGGACTGCATAACAACAAATCATCAACATACTGTAATAGGACTGAACCATGGCGGGGTGCCCAGGACTGCAGGGTTGACTGGAGTACAACTGAATGGACTACAGGGGAGTCTACATACCATTCAGGCATTCTGCACTAGGTCATCTTGCGATTTCTAAAACAAAATAGGCTGTGTCTCCTCATCCACCAGGACGCTACAAAATGCATTTGCTAAATCAATTACTGTGAAATACTCTGCATCAGATGGTATGGAAGTCAGGAGTGATGGCACATCAGGTACTATAGGTGTTATGGGCACTACAAGATTATTTATGGTCTTGAACAAACCTAAAACTGCCATTCAGTTTTTTGACTGGATTTATAGGAGTGTTGTAAGGTGAAATTGTTTCCTTTAAAATTCCCTGTTTAAGGAAATATTCCACCATGGGAGCAATTCCGTCCTCCTTTTCTTTTGACAAAGGGTATTTTTTGTGGTATATAGGTTCTGCCCAAGGTTTGAGGGTGGCTTTGTATGGGGTACAAGAGATAAGACCTACATGCAGAGGTCCATCCGACCAAGACCTTTGAAAATTCCTCTTCCCGTACTTCGACAGTTAAAGCTGGAATAGGTAATATGGGGACCTTTTTAGAATATACAGTAAGACCGCCACTTGGGGACATTATTATCTTCATACCCAATTTTCCCAGCAAGTCCCTATCCAAGAGATTCACTGGAAAATTTGGTATGATCCTAAAGTTGTGATGGATTTTCATCTCCTGAAAACCATGGGAAAGCCTTCATGTGACCAAGACATAAACCTTTCACCATAACCATATAAAATTCATCATTATCTCCATCTCGGGAAACAAGCTTTGAGTGTTTTCACAAGGTGTCTAATTTTATTGAGTACAAGAGTAGCTTATATACAAGTAAAAATACGTGTCTTATGCCCCGTAGACACGGTCGGAAATTCCAACCACAAAATCCGTCGGATTTTTTCCAACGGATTTTGTCCGACACTGGTGTTGCATACACACGGTTGGACAAAGTTGTCGGAAAATCCGATCATCCTGAATGTGGTGACGTTCGTTGCATACGACGGGATTATGTAGAGGCTAGTAGCCAATAGCTTTGGCCTTGTAATGTGATCTGAGCATGCGTGGCACTTTGTCAGTCGGAATTCGCTACACACGATCGGAAAAAGTCCGATAGGACTTTGTTGTCGGAAAATTTGAGAGCAGGATCTCAAACAGATGGAGCCCACACACGGTCGGAATTTCTGACAACATGGTCCGATAGGACATTTTCCGTCAGAAAATCCGACTGTGTACGGGACATAAGGGTTATACAAACTTACCCTCGGTACTTTCTTATCAAGAGTTAGACTGCTGACTAGATAACAAGAAATAGCTGATCACTTGCTGACACAGGATGTTACTCCGAGAAGCGGCTTAACCACAGTATCTCATAGGGTGTGGTTCTACTTAATGTTAAATGGAAGGGAATCTAAAATGGAATCACAGCTGCCCACACATTTCCTTACACATGTGTCTTCAATACTGCACCATATAATGCCTTCACAGTATTGTATATGCCCACAATTCTGGTTCACTTAATTCCTCCACCTTGTGAATAGACCACCACCATAAGTATGGATGTACTCTTACCATAAAATGTTGACCACCTATTACGGTGGGGTGAAAAGGGGCTCATGTCTCTCATATGCTCCATCCCTGGTTACTCCTTAGCATACAAAGGATGAGGGAAGTTATCCAGATACCGCTGGGAAATGATACTCCTCCAATCTCAGATCATAGTGTCCGGTGCAATGTATCAGCAAAGGGATAAAGCCAAATAGTGTAAAATCCTTAAACGGGCTTTATTCAAATCATGCACTGACATGCCATTACATAAAAACTACAGCCAAAATATTCATAGGCTCAATCCAAACGCGATAACAGGAAGCAATGCCTTAGCCCGACCTTTTTCATCACAAGAGTACTTCTCCTGGGGCATCCCCAGAAGAAGTCCCACAGCAGTCCTCTTGTGACGAAACCGGTCAGACTAAGGCATTGTTTCCTGTTATTTGTTTGGATTTAGGATATGAATATGTTGGCTGAAGTTTTTATGCAATGGCATGTCAGTGCATTACTTGAATAAAGCCTGTTTAAGGATTTTACACTTTGGCGTTATCTCTTTTGCTGATACAGCACCTGATATTGCACCTGACACTACGATCCGAGATTGTTTATATCGTTTCCCAGCGGTATCTGGATGACTTCCCTCATCCTTTGTATGCTGAGGAGTGACCAGGGATGAAGCATATGAGAGACATAAGCTCCTTTTGACCCCTGTAATAGGTGGTCCACAAGAGTACATCAATACTTATGGTGGTGGTCTATTGACAAGGTGGATGTAGTGAACCAGAGTTTTGCACATATACAATACTGTGAAGGCATTATATGGTGCTGTATTGAAGACACATGGACTGACTGCACTTTATTTATAATTAATTTACTTAAGCGCAACACATTATATTATACTTGTTTATGTGATTATATCTGACGTCAGTGGTGCTGCTATTAATACAGTATGATATTGAACTTGCATATACAAGCGCAGTTTTTCTTGCTTTTCATTATACTAACTTTAGCACCAGCTCTTCAAAACGGTACTGATCTCTACTTAAAAATCTAAAAAAATGAATGGAAAAATCGTGAAAGAGTTTGTTTGTGACAACGATCTGTCCACCGGAACAGGAAATGCGTCACCTTATGTACTGTAAGTAAATGATTTTTCAGGTCTGAAAATTTGAAACTGATTATCGTTTGTCATCCACTAACAATTAGAAAATTGGGCAAATGTTCAAAAAACAAAAATTTCTCAGATTCCAGTATAACTCACATGGTGGTAAATAGCCAACTTTCACAGTGCTTGGGAGAAAATGCTGTCATGATATAACCAAACTCATGTAGAGTCCCTGCTGTATTAACCAATGCAGTATTAACCACTTGTCGACCGCCTCACACCGATATACGACTGCAAAGTGGTTAGTTCCCGCAAATTGCCTTATGGGTATGTCTGTACCTTTAAGGGTGATAGCAGGCCGCTGCATGGCAGGTAACCCGATGCGCATGGCCGGCAGGTGCAATCGCGTGCACGAGAGCAGGAACAGGGATTTTTGTATGTAAACACACAAATCTCTGTTCTGTCAGGAGAGAAGATACATATTGTTTGTTCCTACTAAGTAGGAAAAACTATATGTCTCTTGCTCTAGTCAGTCCTTTCCCCAGTTAGAACACACCCAGGGAACACACATTTAACCACTTGATCGCCCCCTAGTGTTAACCCCTTCACTACCAGTGACATTTACACAGTAAACAGTGCATTTTTATAGCACTGATCGCTGTACAAATGTCAACGGTCCCAAAAATCGCAGATCACCGCCATTACTAGTAAAAAAAATAATAATAATAAAAATGCCATAAATCTTTTCCATAGATTGTAGATGCTATAACTTTCGCGCAAACCAATCAATATACACTTATTGCGATTTTTGTTTACCAAAAATATGTAGAATATATATTGGCCTAAATTGAGGAAGAAATTTGTTTTTTTAAAAACATTTTTGTGGATATTTATTATAGCCAAAGGTAAAAAATATTGTTATTTTTTTGTTTATAGAGCAAAAAATAAAAACCGCAGAGGTGATCAATTACCACCAAATGAAAGCTTTATTTGTGGGAAAAAGGGACATCAATTTTGTTTGGGTACAGCATCGCATGACCGCGCAATTGTCAGTTAAAGCGACGCAGCTCCGTATCGCAAAAAATGGTCTGGTCATTAAGCAGCCAAATCTTCCAGTCTGTAAGTGGTTGAAGGAGAAGGTTCAGCATGTTTGGGAGTACTAAATTTGTCAGGCAGTACTAATCTAATCATAAGATCTGGCCTGCTCCTTCTGGGGTCCATACACATCAGCTATACTATATTTTAGCTGGCATTGCACTTAGACAACACTGTGGTAATGCCGCGTACACACGAGCGGATTTTCTGTCGGAAAAATCTTGGATGGTTTTTCCGATGGAATTCCGCTCAAGCTTGGCTTTCATACACACGGTCACACAAACATTCGCTGAACTTTCGACCGTCAAGAACGCAGTGACGTACAACACTACGTTGAGCCGAGAAAATTAAGTTCAATGCTTCCGAGCATGCGTCAAATTGTTTCGGAGCATGCGTAGGAATTTTGCGCGTCGGAATTGCTACAGACGATCGGAATTTCCTATTGGAACTTTTTCCGCCCGAAAAAAAAATTGAAAACCTGCTCTCACCCTTTTGCTGGCTGGAATTCCGCCAGCAAAAGTCAGATGGAGCATACACACGGCCCCATTTTCCGACCAAAAGCTCTCATCTGACTTTTTCTGGCGGAATTTCCGATCGTGTGTATGCGGCAGTAAGCTTTTTCTACTTTATTCTACTTTAGGTGGTTAGTTCTATCCTCTTCACTTTTACTATTTCTTTCCTGGATTGGAGCATATTTTATCACTTTGGCATTTTCATATACATGCAATTCCTTCAACTCACTCTCTAGATAGGCTTATCACCACTTCTTTTTTTTTTCTTTACCATTCTCTTAGGATTCTCACTGGGTTCATTAACGTACACAGTTATATATAATGTATTATTGTTATATTTATACACATATTTACTACTTGTTCCCAGATGTCCTTGCTGATGAGCTATACATGATCACTGTTTGCCACATGGGGAATATATCCCCTGGTTTACTTATCTTTCAACACTGTCTGGTGTTGCGCTTTGGTATACTGCCGCCTCAGCTCCTGTTACAGATGATGTTCCCAGTCCACCCTGTCCTCAACATCACATACTACAGTTACAATCCCTTGTTGTAAGTATGGGGATAATTATTTACTCTCCTATTCCCCCCTTTTTGCTATACCACTTCTTTTTAGTCAGACTGGTTTACTATACCTATATATTTTATAGATATCTGTTGCATCTGCTCCTGATGAGTGGACACATCCACAAAACGCATCAAGCCTTGTTGATGCCACAGTTACTTTACCAACATGAAATTTATTTATTCACCTACCAATCATGTCTGACAATTTTATAATTTTATTAATCATGCTTTGTTCTATACATCATGTGAACACTGAGGCTAATATTGGGCATGTTGCTCTTTGTACCTCCATGCTATGTTACTATGTGTATAGTGGGCATTTCGTCATCTGTACCTTTATGCCATGTTACTATGTGTATATATATATGAATTTTTAGTACTCATTTATATTTCTACTTGCATTGTGTATGTACTCTTGCTGTATTTTTATATCGAATAAACACTTTACAGACACACAATTTATATTTTTAAGCATACCTGTATACCTAAATCATATTATAAGTAATCAAAATGTTTTAAAACACATAGCATACCTGCCAGTATTTGTTATTGCAACTACTCCAAAGCAATCAGTGGCTGATTTTTTTTCCAAAATGAATATATATACATATATATAGTAAAATCATTTTATGAGAAGTTAAAGAAAAAAAGTTTGGTTGCTAGAAATAAAAATAAATGAGTGCGTGCAACAGATTCTTTACCAATATACACAATTATTGCTTCTGCCAATTCACACAGTAAAACAGACAGTTAATTGTGAAATAATTGCTTATTTATTAAAATGAATGAATGGGTTATATATGTTCACATAATGGAATCCCACACCCTGATAAGACTTTGAAGAGGAAGTTACTATGGAGTGCACACGAGTTGAGAGGAGTGAATAATATATTTATGAAAAAAATACAGGCCCTTTAAACCTTCTGCCTCTTAAAGTACATTTCACAATGTATGCAATAAAATCTCATTTGCACTTACTTTAAACATATAGCTTTTGTTTTGACAACGAGGTTGCTAATAAATGTAATGGAATTACTGCTTGCATCAATTAATTCAAAGTACAATCTTGCAAGCCATTTTACCAGAAAGTGAATTTGAATTATCATTATAAAGAGAACACTCTGTGAAAATGTTGTTTACTGGATTTAACCTTACTTTGCTTGTTCTAGTAATATATTTTTTCTATTTGCCATTTTATGCTAAATCCTTTCCTTCCTGCTCTCAGAGTTGAATTCAGAGCAGGCTTTAAGGATAGAGTAAGATGGACTGTATGAAACCAAGCAGCATCCATCCATATATTTTGAATTAGAGAATTTGCAACATAAGCATCATTACTTCTCCAAAATAAGGTTTATTCTTCTTGATGAAGACAGGCAAATCATTCCTTTTTACTCATTTGGCCACTGTACTTTAAAGCCTCAGTACAACCAAAATCACAAACATAAAAATCAGCACAACGAACATAACTTACAGCATGTGTCTCTTAAACTAATCACCCCCCCCTTTCCACCCCACTTCTGTAATATCCTGGTGCAGCAGAGTTTAATACAACTAATGGGCTATCACAGGCTCTCATCAAGAACACCTGATTACGTCCACCCTTTCTGCCCAGCTGCTTTATTTATAGAGGCCATACTACAGCTTCTATGAATGAAATAGGATCTAAGAATGGAGGATGGGCAGATGATTGATAGCTTTGCCCCCTCTTTTCA
The DNA here is from genome assembly GCA_028564925.1 of Lithobates sylvaticus. NCBI lineage: Eukaryota > Metazoa > Chordata > Amphibia > Anura > Ranidae > Lithobates > Lithobates sylvaticus. The sequence continues at coordinate 61,392,400 of CM053033.1, read as the reverse complement.
TAGATCATATTCTATTCATAGAAGCTGTAGTATGGCTTCAATAAATGGAGCAGCTGAGTGTAAAGTGTTGTCAATAATATAAAGTACTCTATAATAATAGAAAAATAATGTGTAGAATACAACCTTCAAGCATGTTCCAGGCATCATACTATTTCTTTTCTGGATTGGAGTATATTTTATCACTTTGGCATTTTCATATACATGCAATTCCTTCAACTCACTCTCTAGATAGGCTTATCACCACTTCTTTTTTTTTTTTTACCATTCTCTTAGGATTCACACTGGGTTCATTAATGTACACAGTTATATATAATGTATTATTGTTATATTTATACACATATTTACTACTTGTTCCCAGATGTCCTTGCTGATGAGCTATACATGATCACTGTTTGCCACATGGGGAATATATCCCCTGGTTTACTTATCTTTCAACACTGTCTGGTGTTGCGCTTTGGTATACTGCCGCTTCAGCTCCTGTTACAGACGATGTTCCCAGTCCACCCTGTCCTCAACATCACATACTACAGTTACAATACCTTGTTGTAAGTATGGAGATAATTATTTACTCTCCTATTCCCCCCTTTTTTCTATACCGCTTCTTTTTAGTCAGACTGGTTTACTATACCTATATATTTTATAGATATCTGTTGCATCTGCTCCTGATGAGTGGACACATCCACAAAAAGCGTCAAGCCTTGTTGATGCCACAGTTACTTTACCAACATGAAATTTATTTATTCACCTACCAATCATGTCTGACAATTTTATAATTTTATTAATCATGCTTTGTTCTATACATCATGTGAACACTGAGGCTAATATTGGGCATGTTGCTCTTTGTACCTCCATGCTATGTTACTATGTGTATAGTGGGCATTCCGTCATCTGTACCTTTATGCCATGTTACTATGTGTATATATATGAATTTTTAGTACTCATTTATATTTCTACTTGCATTGTGTATGTACTCTTGCTGTATTTTTATATTGAATAAACACTTTACAGACACACAGTTTATATTTTTAAGCATACCTGTATACCTAAATCATATTATAAGTAATCAAAATGTTTTAAAACACATAGCATACCTGCCAGTATTTGTTATTGCAACTACTCCAAAGCAATCAGTGGCTGATTTTTTTTTCAAAATGAATATACATACATATATATAGTAAAATCATTTTATGAGAAGTTAAAGAAAAAAAGTTCTGTTGCTAGAAATAAAAATAAATGAGTGCGTGCAACAGATTCTTTACCAATCTACACAATTATTGCTTCTGCCAATTCACACAGTAAAACAGACAGTTAATTGTGAAATAATTGCTTATTTATTAAAATGAATGAATGGGTTATATATGTTCACATAATGGAATCCCACACCCTGATAAGACTTTGAAGAGGAAGTTACTATGGAGTGCACACGAGTTGAGAGGAGTGAATAATATATTTACGAAAAAAATACGGACCCTTTAAACCTTCTGCCTCTTAAAGTACATTTCACAATGTATGCAATAAAATCTCATTTGCACTTACTTTAAACATATAGCTTTTGTTTTGACAACAAGGTTGCTAATAAATGTAATGGAATTACTGCTTGCATCAATTAATTCAAAGTACAATCTTGCAAGCCATTTTACCAGAAAGTGAATTTGAATTATCATTATAAAGAGAACACTCTGTGAAAATGTTGTTTACTGGATTTAACCTTACTTTGCTTGTTCTAGTAATATATTTTTTCTATTTGCCATTTTATGCTAAATCCTTTCCTTCCTGCTCTCAGAGTTGAATTCAGAGCAGGCTTTAAGGATAGAGTAAGATGGACTGTATGAAACCAAGCAGCATCCATCCATATATTCTGAATTAGAGAATTTGCAACATAAGCATCATTACGTCTCCAAAATAAGGTTTATTCTTCATGATGAAGACAGGCAAAACATTCCTTTTTACTCATTTGGCCACTGTACTTTAAAGCCTCAGTACAACCAAAATCACAAACAGAAAAATCAGCACAAAGAACATAACTTACAGCATGTGCCCCTTAAACTGATATCCCCCCCTTCCACCCCCGCTTCTGTAATATTCTGGTGCAGCAGGGTTTAATACAACTAATGGGCTATCACAGGCTCTTATCAAGAACACCTGATTACGTCCACCCTTTCTGCCCAGCTGCTTTATTTATAGAGGCCATACTACAGCTTCTATGAATGAAATAGGATCTAAGAATGGAGGATGGGCAGATGATTGATAGCTTTACCCCCTCCTTTCATAGATCACATTCTATTCATAGAAGCTGTAGTATGGCTTCAATAAATGGAGCAGCTGAGTGTAAAGTGTTGTCAATAATATAAAGTACTCTATAATAATAGAAAAATAATGTGTAGAATACAACCTTCAAGCATGTTCCAGGCATCATTGGTTCTTTTCCAGAGAGTGTAGCCTTTGTTGGATCCTAGAAATAGACATAAATAAAAAAAAAATATATATAATAATCAAAATCCCTATGAGTCCCTTATGTTCTTCCTTTCATGACTTTAGAATATAAATACTCTAGATATCCAGCATATATTTTGAAACTATATATGTTATTCATGCATGTGAGTGCATCGATGTATCAAACTCTCTAACCTAGGCCCGCTTTCATCCCTTTTAGCAGTTTAACCACTTGCCGACCACTGTCAGCACATATACGTTGGCAGAATGGCACGGCTGGGCAAAGTAACGTACTCGTGCGTTACTTTGAAATTACCGCTGTGCGCGCACACGCCTGCCGCAAGCTCCGTGACCGTGCCTGCGGGACCCGTGGACTTGATCACCACGGGGATACCCACGATCGCTGTATTAATGCCAATGATCCCAAAATTGTCCGATGTGTCTGCCATAATGTCGTAGTCACGATAAAAAACGATGATCGCCGTCATTATTATTAAAAAAAAAATTATTAATAAGAATGCCATAAAACTAACCCCTATTTTGTAGACGCTATAACTTTTGCACAAACCAATCAATAAACGCTTATTGCTATTTTTTTACCAAAAATATGTAAAAGAATACGTATCGGCCTAAACTGAGGAAACAATTTATTTTTGGGGGATATTTTTTATAGCAAAAAGTTAAAAATAATGCGTTTTTTCCAAAATTGTCGCTATTTTTTTCTTTATAGAGAAAAAAAAATACTGCAGGGGTGATCAAATACCACCAATAGAACGCTCTATTTGTGTGAAAAAAGGATGCCAATTTTGTTTGGGAGCCACGTTGCATGACCGCGCAATTGTCAGTTAAAGCGACGCAGTTCCGAATCGCAAAAAGTGCTCTGGTCCGGAAGGGGGTAAATCCCTCCGGGGCTGAAGTGGTTAATATTCCCTTTGATATGACCATTGTCCCCTCATTTACCAATATAGCAAGGTGGCTGATTGATCAAACGTTTATGATCTTTTTGTTAGACATTAATCATTTTACATCACCTATGCTATGACAGCTGCATACACAGGTTTTTCTTTGAAATACTTCCCACTTCCCATTACATTCTTTTGAGTTGGAACTCATGTAATCTCCTGTTATAAACTATCAAGCAAAAAAACTTTAGTTTTATCACAGTTCCTGTATACTATAGTTTGGTTAACTAGAATCCCCATTTCTGAACAAGCCTACAGTTACTTTCACCTGTTATGTGGCATCCAAACATGTGTATTTTATAAACTGCATCCTCTCAGGGTCAGCATGGTAAATTCACAATATAACTGCATGGCTCATGATTTGTACACTATTTCACAAAAACTTTCAATACAAAATTTAACAAAAAAGCTTGCAGTGGTTTGTAAAATGTCACTCTTATTATGTTGGATGGAAAAGGTAATAATTTTCTTTCTGTGTACCAGTCAGGCTGTCATTGACTTATACTTTCCTGTCTCCAAAGCTATCTGAACACCTTGTGACTTCTTTTTCTGGAATGAGCACTTCCAAAGAAGAGAAAAACATTAGCGGATGATGCATTAAAAGATAAGCAAAACCCTGTCTTCAAAGTCTGTATTTTGTATTAATACATTTCCAGACTGCCATCAAAAGTAGTAAATGTATGTTCGTGAAATATGAAAGAAGTTTGGGTGCAGGATGTATGATAGGATGCTCTGCGCTTAAATCCTCAAGGTGCTGATAAGCATGGCACTGGAAAAAGCAATATGTTCTTCAGCTCAAATTGATAGGGCATCCACTCTGCATTGTTAATTCAACTCTCAATCTTATTTTAAATATTAACACCATACTGCTCTATATATTAGAGCTGTTCATAAATCTGCTGACACATTTGATCATTTTGCAAGGTTGGAATTCTATTGATAGACAAAAAAAAGACACAAAAAATGTATTTGAAGAAATGAATGAGATGTACCCTTCCTTTCAAATAAATTAGTAACCTACAGCAGCTCTACATAGATTATTTTCTCTACATATCTCTCAGGAATATACCCCTTAATATAATTTATATAAAATGGCCCTTACATACCAACTTTACAACAAAAATGCCATTTTAAAGTGCTTTACCCAATGAATAATTTTTGAAGACATGAAGAATGATGTTTCAAGTCTGTTTGAGAATAATCTCCCATTTAGAGAAAATTAGCAGTGTGATAATTTTCTCTCAATGGGAGGGAGATTCTTCTTGACTGGCTGCCTTTTAAACACAGGTATATTGCAGCGTGAGAGGCTTTACCCCCCTCTTAGGGAGTGTGGAGGGCCGTGCATGGAACCATATAAGAAATGGCATGGAGGTTTTGGGCTGCTTTCCCCCTTTTCTCTGGAAAGGAGGACTGTTCATATTCTGTTGATCTGCTATATTTGCTAGTCCTCCTACCAGGAAGAGGCAAGGTGTGGTTTGTGATCCCCAGGCTCCTGAAACCAATTTTGTGTGACTACTTGATTAAAGTTTTACAGTACCTGAAGAAGTGAGGTTGGAGACTAATGAAACACGTTGGGATTTATTGTAATACTCCCTCCAACCAGACCCTATTTTACATCAATACATCAATACATAAATAATATGCTGTGAAACATATGTTAAGAATTTTTTATGCATCACACGGGTGTCTATGAAAATTTCTATGCACTATATGTTTGTATACATAAAACAAAAAGTGTTGTAAGGCAAAGCCTGCCATGTGTTTTAATGATTTTTATAAATCATGTATCAATGCATACATTTTACCAGTATGGTATATTTATTGCATAAATAAGCAACCCTAAAGTCCCATGTTTGCAGAAAATTGTTTCTGTTTCAATCAGATTTTAATGTTTTTCCAACAAAAATTATAATAAAACATATATACATTTTTCAATTCTGTTAAATCTTCAACATAAGGTAAAAAAAGCATATATAGAACAATGGTATATATAAATATAAACCAGTACAAATATTAAATATGCTAAAAAACGCAGGATAGCTACATATGGAAATCTATCACAGGGACTTAAAGCATAATCTTCTCTTCTACCCCACAGTAACACATACAGTATCTCACAAAAGTGAGTACACTCCTCACATTTTTGTAAATATTTTATTATATATTTTCATGTGACAACACTGAAGAAATGACACTGTGTGTAAATGACAAAATGAAAACATTATTGCCAAATTATTAGGCCTAAAGCATAAACATTGATCTGGTCCATAGATGCTGCATGGGTGTGTTGAATTGAAGTTGTTAAGAATAATTAGGTATAAAAATGTCAATGCTCAAATGATCAAATGTATCCCCATACCAGGATTACTGAGGGGTGAAGTACATGCCTGAAGGTAATTGATGCTGAAACTTGGATAGAAATCAGGACTCCTCAGATGTCTAGAATACTTAAGGACAGTTAAGTGTTTCTATTTGATATGTAACCATTTTCATTCATATGTGAATCATTTAATAAATGTATATGCTTTTGCTTTGTATCTGTGTGTATTTTTCTTTTTACACTTAGCACGAGATGTTTGCCCCTATAGATAGTACACTGAAACATGAAAAGAAAATTATGGCATATTTACTAATCCATTTTAATTTCAATATTTTTTATTGGTTTGTCAGACATAAAAAAAGCAATACGATACATTCCAGTGCATATATCATATAGTGTTGTCTTGACATTTTTAACAGTAAGTGAATTCAGAACATAGAAAAACAAACAGAGTAAGCTATTCATCAATGTGTAACTATAAAAGATTAGTAATCATACTTTATTTCTCTACCTGATACCTTAGGGGTTATTTATTTTATACCAGTTAGTCCAGGTTTTCCACTTCGTCAAAGCTTGTGGGAGGCGATTTTGTGTACTTGCATACATTAATTTGTATGTGGCGTGGGTGTTGGTGGTTAACACTACCTCACGTAAGGAGGGAGCTGGTTGCTTTTTCCATGTCTGGTCAGTGTTAGTCTTGCACTCATAAGTATATGTGTTAGGACTGTCCTATGTTCTCCCGGGACGGATTCAATGGACAGGGAGAGAAGAGCCAACTCAGGGGTTGTGTTGATTGCTAGACCCAGGACCTGGTTGGCAGTCTGGAAGACTGCTTTCCAGTATTGTTTGATAACCGGACAAGACCATAAGATGTGGTATAAAGTTCCCACCTCACCGCATTGTTGCCAGCAAAGGGCGGTGGAGTGGGGTGTGAACTGTGCGATTCTGTGTGGAGTTAAATACCAGCAGAGTGATATCTTATGTGATAATTCCCACAAGTTAGCACTCTTGGTTGACAAATGATTCACCTTGAAAGCTTTTTGCCATTGCTCTGGAGTAAAGGTTTGGCCTAAGTCATTCTCCCAGCTTGACATTGCTGGAGTTTTATTGAACATTTCTTTGTTGTTTAACATTTTGTAGAATAATGTGATACCTTTGATTTTTGTAGATGTGCTTCTATAGAATTGATTGAGGTTCCATGGGATAGTCAAAGGTATGTAAGGATTAGTATGTAGGAAGTGGGTGATTCGGAGATAGGTGTAGAAATCGTGTGGGAGGAGGTCATATTCTATTTGTAGGGATCTGAAAGTCTTGAGTGTGGGTCCAATCCTTAAGTCGTCAATCTCATTTATCCCTTTTTTAACCCACCCGTCGATGTTCAGGTCTGGGATAGGTATTTTTAGACTTTGTAATGGTATTGGGATAGTTGTTGGAATCGTTTGTTGGAACGAATGATTTGTCAGAAAATCCCAGGCTCGTAGGGATGCTGTCATAGTCGGAGATAGGGAGGTATCTTTTAAGTGGATGTGTTTTTGTTGGAGCAGTATATGGTATAGGTTGTGGTGTTGCAGTTGTGCTTCCTCTGTCTCTGTCCACCTGTTGGATGCTTTATGAGGGAACCACGCTTTTAATTGTGTAAGAATTGTGGCTAAGTGATAATCTTTCAGATTAACCATACCTATTCCACCCACCCCTCTGGAGGGAATCAAACGTGCATAGGCACATCTCGCTCTTTTCCCTTGCCATATATATTGGTTGATCATTGAGTGTGCTGTATTGAAGAAAGCACTGGGTACTGGGATTGGAAAAGTTCTAAACAAGTAAATCAGCTGGGGCAGAATAGTCATCTTGAAGGCGGCCAGTCTCCCTGTCCATGAAAGCTCAGTTTTTGCTAGTCCTAGCAGTTTGTTCTTTAGTGTATCTAGAAAGGGTGCGTAGTTAAATTTATATAGGTCAGCTGTGTTAGGGGTGAGGGTAATGCCAAGGTATTTAATTCCTGATTTTTCCCATGTGTATGGATAGGTATTGTCTAGTTTCTCTTGTAGGGGTGGAGGTATGTTCAGGCCTAATATGTAGGATTTTGAGTCATTCACCTTATAGTAAGACAGTTCGCTGAATTCTTTTAATACTAGGTGTACCGAGGCCAGGGATTTTTCCACATCTGTCAACATTAAGATGACGTCATCTGCAAAGAGGCTTATTGTATGCACAGATTTGTGTGTGTTGACACCAGCTATACGTGGGTGGCTGCAAATGTGACACGCCATGGGCTCCATTAGAAGGTTAAATATTAAAGGTGAGAGAGGGCATCCCTGGCGTGTCCCGTTCGTGATAACAAATGGGGTTGACAGAACTCCCGAGGTAAAGATCTGGGCTGAGGGTTTAGTGTAGAGAGCCATAATTGCCGAGAAGATAGAGCCCGAGAAGCCAAATGCGGTCAGGGTTTTGGCCAGATATCCCCAGTGAATGCGATCAAACACCTTCTCTGCATCCAAGGCTAGAAGCAGAGAAGGCGTTCCGGACGCACCGGTGTTGTGTATAACATTTATCAACCTTCTGGTGGCATCAGAGGTCTGCCTGCCTCTGGTGAAGCCTGACTGGTCAGGGTGAATGAGATCAGGCAGTATGTTTGTGAGTCTTTGGGCAATCAGTTTGGCGTAAATCTTCAAGTCGTTATTTAGTAACGAGATGGGCCTGAAGTTTTGGGGGACATCTGGATTCTTCCCCGGCTTGGGAATGGTTATAATCAAAGCTTTAAGCATTTCTGAGGGGAAGGAAGCAGAGGCAGCGGCGCCATTGATAACTCTCAAAAGGTGGGGGGCCAGGATGTGACTAAACGTTTTGAAATATTCCCCAATGAAGCCGTCAGGTCCAGGGGATTTGTTGGAAGGCAAAGAGGCTATCGTTTTGTAATGTTCTGGGAGGGTGAAGGGTTGATTTAACTGAAGAAGTTGATCCTCAGTAATTAGAGGTAAGGGTAGTTTAGCTAGAAATTTGTCTATGGCTTCTGGGTTTGGTTGGGGTGTAGTTGGATCATTCTTCAGATTGTATAGGGAGCTATAATATTCGCTGAAGGCATCCGCTATGTCTTTTGGATGGTATTTTTTTATTTTGGTGGTTGGATGGATGATGTAGGGTATTTTCGTTTTGAACCTAAGACCTCTCAGGCGTTGAGCTAGGAGTTTCCCTGCTCTGTTGCCGTTTGCATAATAGTTCATGCGTAGTCTCCTAGTCGACTTTTCAAAGTCGCCCAGAAGGCACAGCCTCAGTTCGTGTCTAAGTTTGGAAATGGCTTCTGTGGTTGAGGTTATAGGGTGGAGTTTGTTTTGGGTCTCTAGGACTCGGATGCCGTCAGTGAGTTATTTTATACGTCTCTGCCTCTGCTTCCTTAATTTCGCTCCAATTTGGATAAATATGCCAGTAATGGTGGCGATCAGCGATTTTTATTGTGACTGCGACATTATGGCTGACATGTCTGACAATTTTGACAAATTTTTGGGACCATTGGCATTAATACAGCGATCAGAGCGATTAAAAATGCATTGATTACTGTAAAAATGTCACTGGCAGTAAAGGGGTTAACCACAAGGGGGCAGTGTAGGGGTTAAGTGTAACCTATGTGTTTTTTTTACTGTAGGGAGCGTGGCTTGGCGTGTGACATCACTGATCGTCTTTCCCTATGACAGGGAACAGATTATCAGTGACAGCCTCACTAGGAAGCACGGGGAGAGGTTTGTTTACACTTACCTCTCCCCTTTCTTCAGCTCTGTGACCCGATCGCGGGACACCGGCAGCGTTTGGGTCCGCGGGTCCCGCGGCCACGGTCACAGAGCTCAGGACCGGGTCGCAAGTGCGCCTGGGCCCAGCCGTGCCATTCTGCCGACGTACATCGGCGTGAGGTGGTCCTTAAGTGGTTAAGAGATTGTTCTCCGTTTAAAGGGTATCCTATATTTATAGATATTATTGGTTCAGAGCACTTTACTCCTGATGATTGGCATGAGACCTGAAACGTGCATCGAGTATATATCGAACTGATGCCCAGACAAGTTTGGCTCACCATGAGCAATTGTTTATGTTCATTGAACTTTTATGAATGGATGCGTGTTTTATGTAATTGTATCGCTAACTATGTTGTATTTTATTTTGTATAATTATATATTCATACAAGTGTATCATAGTACATTGTGTCCTGTATCACAGATTGACACTCTTTACAACGTGATTTGTAAATTTGTAATCAATAAATAATTCTATGAATGATATGAATAAGGTATCTATTCAGTGACATGCCTTATACAAAGTCCCATTTCTTTCTCTTTTCTGCTGGTTAATACATATTAGGGATGGAGGCTTGCCACTGCTACAATCAGGTTGTGTCAGGTCGTACTAGTATATTGCCCTAGGAATTTTGTTGACCATTTCTAAGGTATGCTTGTACACCCAAGGTCCACAGTTTGATGATGAATGCATACTATACAACACATGCCTTCATTTATCATTGGAATTGTGAAGGGTATAGAACTGTGCATTTGACTGCCAATGCAAAGGAAGTTAACCAACACAATCTTTGGGACATGAACTCCTGTCCTCCTTCTAACCCTCTGTATGCGCCTATTCTATAGTGGATTACACAATACTGCAATCATTGTAAATTAAAGGCACTCTCTGACTTTAGCACAGGTTCTTTTTTACTGGATAGCATTAGTAGCTCACTGAATGGTTTTACTTTTAGCCTGGGGTTATATATTCTATATATATACAGTGGTGTGAAAAAGTGTTTGCCCCCTTCCTCATTTCCTGTTCCTTTGCATGTTTGTCACACTTAAGTGTTTCGGAACATCAAACCAATTTAAACAATAGTCAAGGACAACACAAGTAAACACAAAATGCAATTTGTAAATGAAGGTGTTTATTATTAAAGGTGAAAAAAAATCCAAACCATCATGGCCCTGTGTGAAAAAGTGATTGCCCCCTAAACCTAATAACTGGTTGGGCCACCCTTAGCAGCAACAACTGCAACCAAGCGTTTGCAATAACGTGCAATGAGGCTTTTACAGCATCCTGGAGGAATTTTGGTCCACTCATCTTTGCAGAATTGTCCTAATTCAGTTACATTAGAGGGTTTTCGAGCATGAACGGCCTTTTTAAGGTCATACCACAACATCTCAATAGGATTCAGGTCAGGACTTTGGCTAGGCCACTCCAAAGTCTTCATTTTGTTTTTCTTCAGCCATTCGGTGGTGGACTTGCTGGTGTGTTTAGGATCATTGTCCTGCTGCAGAAACCAAGTTCGTTTCAGCTTGAGTACACGAACAGATGGTCGGACATTCTCCTTCAGGATCTCTTGGTAGACAGCAGAATTCATAGTTCCTTTTATCACGACAAGTCTTCCAGGTCCTGAAGCAGCAAAACAGCCCCAGACCATCACACTACCACCACCATATTTTACTGTTGGTATAATGTTCTTTTTTTGAAATGCAGTGTTCCTTCTACGCCAGATATACTTGGACACACACCTTCCAAAGAGTTCCACTTTTGTCTCATCGGTCCACAGAATGTTGTCCCAAAAGTCTTGGGGATCATCAAGATGTGTTGTGGAGAAATTGAGACGAGCTTTGATGTTCTTTTTGCTCAGCAGTGGTTTTCTCCTTGGAACTCTGCCATGCAGGCCATTTTTGCCCAGTCTTTTCCTGATGGTGGAGGCATGAACGCTGACCTTAACTGAGGCAAGTGAGGCCTGCAGTTCCTTGGACGTTGTTGTGGGGTCTTTTGTGACCTCTTGGATGAGTCGTCGCTGCGCTCTTGGGGTAATTTTGGGCGGTCGGCCACTCCTGGGAAGGTTCACCACTGTTCCATGTCTTCGCCATTTGTGGATAATGGCTCTCACTGTGGTTCGCTGGATTCCCAAAGCTTTGGAAATGGCTTTATAACCCTTTCCAGACTGATAGATCTCAATTACTTTCTTTCTCAATTGTTCCTGAATTTCTTTGGGTCTCGGCATGATGTGTAGCTTTTAAGGATCTTCTGGTGGACCTTACTGTGTCAAGCAGCTCCTATTTAAGTGATGCCTTGATTGTGAACAGGTGTGGCAATAATCAGGCCTGGGTGTGGCTAGAGAAATTGAACTCAGGTGTGGACAACCACAGTTATAGTATGTTTTAACAAGGGGGGCAATCACTTTTTCACACAGGGCCATGATGGTTTGGATTTTTTTTCACCTTTAATAATAAACACCTTCATTTACAAATTGCATTTTGTGTTTACTTGTGTTGTCCTTGACTATTGTTTAAATTGGTTTGATGTTCCGAAACACTTAAGTGTGACAAACATGCAAAGGAACAGGAAATGAGGAAGGGGGCAAACACTTTTTCACACCACTGTATAATATAAAATATTCTAGGCTTTTATACTTTACTGTGTTTTAAACTCCTGACCCTGGTTTATAAGCTGCCATTTAATAATGATTTGGTTTTGTATCCTTTCAATAATGATTTGGCATTGTGCCATTCTGAAAATATTATTTGTACTACTAAATCTCTTATACTTTATATCCTCATATGTACAGTAGCCGATTCGAACTGAGATAATTTTCCAAGAAGCAAGGCAATTGGCATTCTTGAGACAAAACAGAAAACAAAACAGCCAGAAGGATTGGAAAACTTTCCAGTGCAGGTTTAATTTTCATTTCTCAGCTGAGAATCCTTAGCCACTGTCTGCTCTTCTAAAAATTTGCTGCTCTTGTTTCCCCAGCTGCAGATCATGAAACAGAGATATTGGGAAGGAGGTAGCTTCCCCTCTTTTAGCAAAATTTATAGTTTTATATTGGAGAGGCACACACACATAAGCACTTTTATGTTCACAGACTTGGCTTTGAGACACTGGCAGGGCTTAGAGATGCATGTCCCTAAGGAAATGAGCTTGTTGGAAATGCTTAAGTGTGTTTATCTGGCATATGGCCATCCACTCTTTCCTTATTCTGCTCTTCATCATTCTGGGACGATGGCATAAATGTGCAAAGCTGTAATTTAGAGGATTTCATTCCATATGCCAAGGATATCCTGTGAAGACAAATCATTTGGAAGGAAAATATGTTTATAGTGCATAGAATTCTATGTGGAAACATGTTAAACTAACTTAGACACTTAAAGGCTGGATACAATTCTGTTTATTTATTTATTAAATTATCAATGTAATATTTTTACTTCCATATTAGGTATGCCTAACATTTAATATACTTTCACAATTTAATTATGTTTTCAACAACACTACTGTTTTTTGTATATCAGCAGTAATTAGAGAACTAGTAAGTCGGTATCTTAAAGGGCATAACTACTTGTATCCCCTTGTCTAACAGTCATGTATTATGGCAAGAGTGTCATTAGCTGTCTTGTTGGAATGCACTTCTTGGGTATATATGTATTTTAGTAACCACAAATAAATGTTTTTCAACTTTTGTAAAATATATATTCTGTTATTAAAGTCAAACTAGCTATTTTTTTTATAGTTTTAATATAATTAGTAAAAAATAGAACTTCTGTCAACTGTTTATTGCCATCTGTGCTCTCATTAGTATGAACTCACTTCACTTCCTGTCATGTTGACAGCAGAACAAAAATGAGAGGGTGTGGGTATTATTGGGACAGTAAGAAAAGAGTTCAGTAAAAACCTGACAGATATTCCACAACAAATATACAGTGTCTTAAAAAAGTATTCATGCACATTGAACATTTTCCACATTTTGTCATGTTACAACCAAAAACGTAAATGTATTTTATTGGGATTTTATGTGATAGGCCAACACAAATTGGCACATACTTGTGTAGTGGAAGGAAAATGATAAATGTTTTTCAAAATTCTTACAAATAAATATGTGAAAAGTGTGGGGTGCATTTGTATTCAGTCCCCTGAGTCAATACTTTGTAGAACCACCTTTCGCTGCAATTACAGCTGCAAGTCTTTTTGGGTATGTCTCTACCAGCTTTGCACATCTAGAGAGTGAAATTTTTGCCCATTCTTCTTTGCAAAATAGCTCAAGCTCTGTCAGATGGATGGAGAGCGTCTGTGAACAGGAATTTTCAAGTCTTGCCACAGATTCTCAATTTTATTTAGGTCAGGACTTTGACTAGGCCATTCTAACACATCAATATGCTTTCATCTAAACCAGGGGTCTCCAAACTATTGCCCTCCAGTTGTTCAGGAACGACAATTCCCATTATGCCTAGTCATGTCTGTGAATGTCAGAGTTTTACAATGCCTCATAAGACGTGTAGTTTTGCAACACCTAGATGGTCGTAGTTTGGAGATTCCTGATCGAAACCATCCATTGTAGCTCTGGCTGTATGTTTCCAGTGTAGCTCTGGCTAGAAGGTGAACCTCTGCCCCACTCTCAAGTCTTTTGCATACTCTAACAGGTTTTCTTCTAAGATTGGCCTGTATTTGGCTCCAGTCATCTTCCCATCAACTCTGACCCTGTACCTGCTGAAGAAAATCATCCCCACAACATCATATTGCCACCACCATGTTTAATGGTGGGGATAGTGTGTTCAGGGTGATGTGCAGAGTTATTTTTCCGCCACACATAGCATTTTGCTGTTATGCCAAAAATTTTAATTTTGGTCTTATCTGAACAGAGCACATTCTTCCACATGTTTGCTGTTTCCCTCACATGGCTTCTTTTTCACAAACTTAAAATGGGATTTCTTATTGAAAGAGAATAAGTCATACAAAGTAATACATTTTCAACAAGTTTGTACAAGAACATCACAATAACAGAGTGATATACATTTAACTGTATACAGGTCGTATTTGCATTGCTTCGCTTATATACTATTAAGTGGTAACTCTGGAACGTCCCTTAAATGGGCTCGTTCCTTAACTTAGTCCCTTATGCTACAGTAAATACAGGGAGTGGCTGACCTGGGCCCCCGGGCGCCCCTAAGGGAACACACTGCGCCCAGAGGTCCGGCCGCCCCTCCATATTCATACCTTCTTTAGGCGGGACAACAATGATTACATGCCAGTTGAGTTACACTGTGATAATCTTATAGAACATCTATAACGAATACTCCAACAATTTGAGTATTTCAAAGGAGGTAGGTAAAAGGAGGGTGAGGATAAGAGGAACTGAGAGTAGAAAGATAAGAGAGTAAAGAGAAAGAGAAGGAAAAGAAGAAGGAGAAGCTCAGCTTAGTTAGTAAGTTTTGCACTTATATATACCTGCAGAGATTATTACTCATATGTAAGCAAATCATTTTCCAGTTTTGGAATATTGTGAGTGCCATTCTATCCATGGTTTCCAGACCTTATAATGTAAAGGAAGTTTATTTTGGGATGCTAAAAACATAACTTCATTGTTGATGTGTAAGTTGGTAGTTCTGATAACACTTGTTACGTTCGGGATTTCAACGTTTAACCATCTTTTAACTAATTCTAGGCGAGCCCTTAAAAGAATGTGGGATGTAACACTTCTACAATGAAAGGGAATATCATCAATCTCTAGGGATAGTAATGCTAGACCCGGCCTCGGCGATACTCGAACACCAGTAAAGTTTTGTATGAGCTTAAAAATAGCATTCCAATATTTTCCTAGTTTTGGGCAAGCCCAAAGGATATGTAATAGTGATCCTCTATGGCCGCATTGTCTCCAGCATAAAGGGGATTTGTTTGGGTCAAATCCAGCTAATCTCGTTTGGGTTAGATACCACCGAAGCATGATCTTTTGATATACCTCCCATAGGTTGGCTCCCCTAGTGGCTTTATATGTTGATGCAACTGCGTGTTCCCATTGTTCGAGAGTCCAGGAGGATTGCAAATCAATCTCCCATGTGCGCATTGAGGGGGTTTTTGTAAAAGTGTCTTTTTGGTGCAAGGTGCCATAGAATAAGGAGATGCCCTTAATGGTGGTATGAGGATTATGAAAGTAAAGGTGCACTCTCCAAGGGACATCAGTAGATGTGAGTAAGTTAGTTGAAAACAGATGTGAAATTTGTGTGTAAGCGTAATGATCTTTATTAGGTAGGTTATATTCAATTTGTAGAGATCTGAAAGATTTCATGGTGGGGCCAATTTTAATATCCTCAATGGTGGTTATTCCCATAGATTCCCAATGGTTAATATGTAAATCAGGTATTAGTAATTTTAGGCCTGAGATGGGGTGTTGAATGAGTTTAGTTATTGAGCCTGGTGGAGAGGCGTCAAGAAATTGTATCCATTTTTGAAGTGAGATTACCATGGTAGGGGATAGATCTGATGGGAGTTGTTTCATAGATCTGCTAGTTAATAGTAGATCATATAGTTTGTGAGTGGGGGATTGGTGGGATTCCAGCTCTTTCCATCTAGTGTCGTGTGACCCTGGGAACCAATATTTCAGCTGAGCTAAAATAGCCGCCGAGTGGTAATCTGTAAGAAGGACATGTCCCACCCCTCCAGCTAGTTTGGTTTTAATCAATTTCTGGAAGGCACACCTAGCTTTCTTCCCCTGCCATAAAAATGTATTTATCATGGATTGCGCCGTACGGAAGAAGCTAGCTGGCACTGGGATAGGGAGTGTTCTAAACAAATAAATGAATTGTGGTAGTAGCATCATTTTAAAGGCCGCCAGGCGACCTGACCATGACATTTCTATCTTATGTATATTTTGTAATTTGGTGGCGAGTCCTCCTAAAAAGGAGGAGTAGTTAGCCTTAACTAAATGTTCTACTTTGTCTGTTAGGGTTACCCCTAGATACTTGATTCCATCTCTTTTCCAGATATAGGGAAATCTGGCTTTAAGTTGTGTAATAACCGAATTGGTAAGGCCAAGTCCTAGAATATATGATTTATTATCATTGACCTTGTAGTATGACACTCGACTGAAGAGATTTAATGTTTCGTGAGTTGCAGCCAGGGAGGGACCCACCTCAGTCATGATTACGACTACGTCGTCTGCAAATAGGCTTATGGAATAAGTTTGAGACCCTGCGGTGAATCCTGTGATGTTGGGGTGAGTTCTAATACAAGTGGCTAAGGGTTCCATCAATAAATTAAAAATAAGGGGGGACAGGGGGCAACCTTGCCTTGTCCCGTTCGTTATATCGAAAGGAGTCGATAGGATGCCTGAAATATATACTTTAGCAGAGGGTTTAGAGTACAAAGCCATTATGGCGGACACTATGGGACCAACGAATCCAAAGGAAGCCAGTACCTTGTTTAAGTAGGTCCAGTGTACTCGGTCGAAGGCCTTCTCTGCATCCAAAGAGAGAAGCAGAGAAGGCCTTCGCCTCGCCTGTGCAAGGTGAATAATATTAATCATGCGGCGTGTGGCATCTGAAGTTTGTCTATTTTTTGTGAACCCAGTCTGGTCTGGGTGTATAATTGTAGGAAAGATATCCACAAGTCGCATGGCAATAAGTTTTGCATACAATTTCAGATCTGTGTTCAATAGCGATATTGGCCTAAAGTTGGACGGGGTGGTGGGTTCCCTCCCTGGCTTAGGCAACGCAACTATTAATGCTTCAAGCATTTCTCGTGGAAAAGAGGCAGAGGCAGTTGCTGAGTGGAAGACTTGCAATAATATTGGAGATAGCGTAAGTTTAAATTCCCTGTAGTATTCTCCACTAAATCCGTCTGGGCCAGGTGATTTGTTTATTGGTAAGGAGTCAATAGCTGTATTTATTTCTTCCTTTGTAAACGGAAGGTTCAGTGATTGTATTTGGTCTGGTGTCAATTTGGGTAGAGGTAGTTTACTTAAGAATTCATCGATAATTTCTGGGGTGGGTTGTGCAGTCTGGGGGTCGTCTTTTAAGTTATACAGTTTACTATAGTATAGGCTAAAAGCGTCAGCAATTTTTTGTGGATGATACAGCTTTTGGTTGGTGGTGGGATGTAGTATGTATTGAACTTTATGTTTGTATCTGTATCCTTTAATAGTTTGTGCTAAGAGTTTCCCTGCTTTGTTACTTGTTGTGAAGTAGTTCATCCTGAGTGTTTTGGTCGCCCTTTCAAAGTGTTCTAATAAATGTAGTCTAAGGTCAGCTCTTAGTGTCGTCAATTTTTGGGAGTTAGATTGGGAAAACTGTTGTTTATTTTGTCCTTCTAGCTCTCTGATCGATTTTGTCAAGTCATTCAACTTTTGCTGCCTCTGCCTCTTCATCCTGGCCCCTATTTGTATCATAATCCCTCTTATAAACGCTTTGTGCGCGTTCCACAATACGAAAGGGTCAGATACCGAACCCTCATTGTCAGCTAGAAAGTTTGACAAGTGGGTTTGAATTTCTGCCTTTATAGCAGGTTGTTGCAGCAAGAAAGTGTTGAGTCTCCATATTGGAGTTGCCCCCTGATTAGAATTGCCCATTACAGATAGGGTTATAGACGCGTGATCAGACCACGTTATGGAGTTCACACCAGTCGATTTGGTATGCATGAGTGTTTGTTGGTCCACTAAAAAAAGATCGATTCTGGTGTATACACCATGAGGTGGGGAGAAGAAGGAAAAGTCCCTCTCCTCCGCGTGCATACACCTCCATGCGTCGTGTAAGCCCCATCTGCAAATAGGTTCAAGAAGTGCTTTTTGATGTCTAATGGTAGTGGTAGTGGAGTCTATATGAGGGTCTGGGGTAATATTAAAATCCCTGCACACTATTACTCGCCCTTTCTTGCATGCCTCAACTTTACGCATTACCTTGTTAAAAAAATGTACTTGACGTTTGTTAGGGGAATAAACATTGGTTATGGTAAAAGTCACAGAATTCAATTCACATATCAAAATCAAGAACCTGCCCGAAGGGTCTGATATTTGTTCAATAAGTTTAAATGCTACAGTGTCTCGGATTGCTATGAGTATTCCTTTAGTCTTGGTGTCCGCATTAGCGGTAAACACGTGAGGGAAATTTTTATGTAAGCACTTAGGGGGTGCTTGTTTGCAAAAATGAGTCTCTTGTGCGCATAAAATGTCACTGCGATGTTGGAGCGCTTCATTCCAAAGTGACTTTCGCTTCATGGGGTGATTTAGCCCCTTGGCATTAATTGAGATTATGTTGAGTGCCATGTTTAAGTCCAGGGTGTGTGCTTTGGCTTTTTAACTGTGGTGCCAGAGGTTGTGTGCTTAGATTAGTACTCACAATAGGATGGTTGGATGGGAAGGATTTGTTGAGATTCATCTGCATTCTTTGTTCTTCCAGATTGGGCTGTTGTTCTTGCTTCAGGTATTCTAGTGGTTGCTGTGTGCTGAGCAGGAAAAAAGAAAATAGAAAAAAAAGAATAACAAGACAAACAAAGCAAAAAACAGTAGATGAGGTGAGAGTTGCGCACCTCATTTCCTGAGTAAAGGAAGGGTCAAGCCCTTCAAAGCAGCACTAGGCCGTAACAGATGGTTGGGGGTCTAGTTCGGACCTGGTGAAGGGTTTGCCCTGATCAGGGACATAGGGTAATGAACTGATTATCTCGTCAATCATGAGATGTGGCAGTCTTGCTTGTCACCTGTTTCCATTCTAGATCCACTCTGCGTGGGGTGCTCGTAGACAGTTGGTCAGAGTCCTCTGCTGGAAGAATGTTCCATTCTCTAAGTAATTCAATACCTTTCTCCACGGTTGTGATGGTGAAGGAGCGATTTTCTTTAGTGATGGTGAGTTTAGTGGGGTAACCCCACCTGTAAATAATCTTATGGTTACGTAGTACCTTGGTAACCGTGTTGAGGCTCTTCCTTTTCTGTAGGGTGTATTGTGATAGGTCACTGAAGAACTGTATTTGTTGGTATTGTAGCGGAACATCTTCACGCTTCCGCATAGTCATCATCAGCTGTTCTTTTATATGGAAAAAGTGTAGTCGTAATAAAACATCTCGGGGTATTTGTTCTGAGAGATATGCCGGTTTGGGTAGTCGGTGTATGCGATCGATCGTTACATCTAGGTCGTTCGCATCTGGGAGCAACGCTTTGAACATGGCGGCTACATGGAGGGACAGGTCCGCTTGCGGGACAGTTTTGGGGATCCCCCTGATCTTAATGTTGTTGCGTCTGGACCTGTCCTCCATGTCCGCCATTTTGGCTTTGAGTAAGTCAATTTCTGTCTCCCGGTCATCGTTGACATCGACTAGGTCGTTTATCGTGCCCGCATACTCCTCCATCTTTGTTTCAATATGGTCCACTCTATTTCCTAAGTCCAGCATGTCATTATTCAGTCTTTGCATATAGGTGGCCATGTCAGATTGTAATGTACTGCGCAGGGAGAGGAGCATATCTTTTAGAACCGTGTCTAGCACGGGTTGGTTCTGCGTGGGGTACATTTCAATGGACTCCGGCAAGTCCTGCGTGTCTTCCCCGGAGTCTGAGGCCTGGCTTGCGGCCGGGCTCAATCCGTCCTCATCTAGCCTGGGCTTGGCCTTAACAGGGCTACAGGTCGAAGGGGTAGATGGCGAGGATGGTTTATTTCTAGCTGGACCTTTATTTGGGGCTTTGGTACCTTGTTTAGATGGTTTGTGTTTGGTCGCGGCCTTCTGCGTGTTGTAGGCCTCGGCGCCATCTTGGTCCCCCCTCCGGTCATGCAGCGGGTGGAAGTTCGTCAATCTCTGGGGTCTACGGTAAGACTGACGCTTCCCAGACATTGCCCCGGGTGTTGTGAGGTGTTTCGCCGCTCTTTTATGCGTTAGATTGCCGCTCTGGTGTGTCGTTTTGTGCCACTGTTGTCCCTTCTCGTACGGAGCTCCGGGCTCACGCGTCCATCTGGCTCCGACGTCAGGCCACGCCCCGGTCAGAAATGTAAAACAATTTCCTCCTTGTGTAAAAAAAAAAATGGACCAACTCCAACATTTAATGGGTGTATGAGCCACATCACTTTAAAGCCTATCTCAAATGAAAATTACCTTATGCAGTAGTTTTATATTCACTTCATGTTCCTTTATATTCAATTCAAGTTCATGCCCCTAACTGGCTTAGCTTCTGAATGTCACCCATGCCTCTTCTTGACATCATTACCCCTGAAGTCTAAGAGGATCACACCACAGGACAGCAAATAGGAAGTGTCCATATCACCCAGACTGTGACATGGATACCCTAAAAAGGACCCTCCTCTTCTGCAGAGAAGGAGATAGGCTTTAAATCTAGTCTTGGCCGTGACCGGAAGTAGAGTGTCACCCAGCTCATTCCCGACTCAAGGGTTGAGTCAGTGACGTTCTACTTCCAGTCACGGCCGAGACCGGAAGTTTATGAATAGATTGATGCTGACTACTGTGACATTTTATGTTACTACTTATGATTAAATGTATTTTATTTTAATTACTACACTATGGAGATCTCATTTCCCTTTTTTATGAGTGTTTAATGGAGGAGAGTGGAGAAGCCTAAGGAGAATATATCTAATCAGAAGGAATATTAGTTTATCTTCATCCATTGCCATTTCCATATACTGCAAGGAGAGAATTTCTTAATGGTATGCAGTGACCTGACTCGCCATAAGACTCATTTGTGTCTTTCTTTGAGGTGAGAGGCTGGGGCACACATGTGGTGGATCACAGATACTGGTGGAGGAGATGTTTACCACATATTAATTGAAGTCCACTTTTTACTGCCTTTGAAATACTGCACTTTATCTTGAAATGTCCGTCATTGGACTTTGAAGCTATCTTGCACAATCTGCACATTGCTCTTTTTTGCTTATTTTTTTGCACTTTATATACTTATATTGTTTCTGTGGATTATGGACCATTGAATCTACACTTTTTGGACTTGGATTTATTGCACATGCATTTTGCACTTTATATTTGTATTTTAGATTTTCATTGTTGAGTGAGCGTGCTTATACATTTATTATTATATCATCATAATCATAACTAGTTAGTTATTAATACATATGCTAAATAATATTAATAATATGAAATATACGGATTAATATGAACATTCTACAACATAATATAAATGAATATATTATATTTGGGCTATACAGAAAACATTTAATGTAGATAAAGGTAGGATAGAGAAAAATAATTATTTTGAGTAAATAGAAAAAAAATTATCATATTACCTGACAGTTATTCTGATCTTTTATAACAATTTATAATATTCAATGTTTCTAAATGTAACATAATGCACCTAGGGAAAAAGAATCCCCTGAGAGAGTACAACATTGGGGGTACAGTGTAATGCCCCGTACACACGATCAGAAATTCCAACGGAAAATGTCCGATCGGACCATGTTGTCAGAAAATCCGTCCGTGTGTAGGCTCCATCAGACTTTTTCCGTCTGAATTTCTGACGGAAAAAAAAATTTGAGATCCTGCTCTCAAATTTTCCGACAACAAAGTCCGATCGGACTTTTTCCGATCGTGTGTAGCGAATTCCGACAGACAAAGTGCCACGCAGGCTCAGATCAAATTACGAGACCAAAACTATTGGCTACTAGCCTCTACGTAGTTCCGTTGTACGCAACGAATGTCACCACGTTCAGAATGATCGGATTTTCCAACAACTTTGTCCGACCGTGTGTATGCAACACCAGTGTCAGACAAAATCCATTGGAAAAAATCAGACGGATTTTGTGGTTGGAATTTCCGACCGTGTGTACGGGGCGTTAGCCAACACTACAGAAGAAAAAGATATGGAGGTGCTTGCAAAATTAGCAAACAGTGTGACCAGGCAGTGGGAAAAGTGAATAGTATTCTAGGATGCATTAATAGAGGGATCACCAGCAGGAGGATGGAGGTCCTAATTCACTTACGGTATATGGCTCTTTAGTGAGACCTCATTAAGAATACTTTGTCAAGTTCTGGAGACCTCACTTACAGCAAGATATTGATAAGATAGAACGAGTCCAAAGATGGATAACAAAAATGGCAAAAGGTTTGGGGAATAAAAAACATCAAAAACATCTTCAGGAACTTAATATGTACAGTTTTGAAGGAAATAAGGGAAAGAGGAGACATGAATGAAACCTTTAAATACATCAGGGGGGTGAATCAGGTTCAGGAGGGTCATTTTTCAATATGAAACCAAAATTGAGAACACAGGGACATGACCTCAAACTAACTGGAGGAAAGTTCAAAACGAATCTTAGAAAGTATTATTTTGCTTAAAGGATACAGGCATACCCCACTTTTAAGTACACAATTGGGTTTATTTACTAAAGGTAAAAAGTGCAAAATCAGGCTCACTTCTGCATAGAAACCAATGAGCTTCTAACCCCAGCTTGTTCAATTAAGCTTTGTTAATATAACCTGGAAGCTCATTGGTTTCTATGCAGAAGTGAGCCTGATTTTGCACTTTCCAGCTTTAGTAAATAAACCCCTTGTGTACTTGATGCTTACACTACCAGCAGCGGTAGTGAGACAGTCAACAGTAAATGGCTTCAACCATGTTTGGAACAAACATAGATTGATAGTGAGACAATAAAGTTAGTGAAAAGAAAAGCACAAAAAAAAACAATAACAAAAAAAGATCGGCAGACTCGATGGACTACTCTGCTTTTTTCTGCCATTACGCTTCTATGTTTCTAAATTCTGCTCAGGATCAAGGAGAAAGGTACACATTATAGGAAGATATGCTTTTTTTTATTTAGTGTTTCAAAGGTTTACAATCACTGTAAAGGTGGGAGGCAAAAGTTTTTATTTTAAATATATTTAATTGTTCATATTTAATTGAAATATGGAGACTTGAGAAAGGAGGGCATGCCCTCTGAAGCATGCTGTCATAGCAACCATTAGTATCACTGTTCAGCTGTTCTAGCTTGTGCATTGGGTGTCTGTGGAGTCCAGTCGGGTTCTCTTATCTCCGGAGGATTTTTGCTGTGTGTGGGCGGCCCACGTTCAGTTTGTCGGCGGCTGTACGTCATCCTACTGGGACTACTCATCACCGCTCGCTCCAAATCCTGCCTGCAGCCCTGTGTGCCAGAGCCAAATCACAGCACAATCACAGATGCTTCTGTTTTAAGAACACCATGTGAGTGTTTAGTGTTTCTTTGTTACTTTGTATTTCTATTTATTAAACGGTGTTGCACTAGGGGCTCATTCCCGCTGGTGGATGGAGCAGCATAGCATGGTGCACGCCACACCAATTTAACCCCTTCATTGGTGATCCATAGAGATTTGAAAGAATATTTTAACCCTATAAGACCATATCCATTCTTGGTGGATTTTTGGTGGAACTTTAACTATTTTATGCTTTTATATATTCTTTGGTTTTATTTTAAGGACTTCCTGGACTTTAGCGCTAGCATGCTATTTTTGTTTTATATTAAAAGTAAGTGCCTATACTATTTAACATCCAGTATTGCATGGTCTCATCTTCAGTTGTTCTCTAGTCTTGGCACTGTACCAAAAATCTGAGCTAATAGAGGCCGGTCTGCTGACAGCCTATAGATTTACTGCTGCCCAGGGGCTCTGGGTTTCAATAACATGGCAACTTCTGGCAAGAAGAAATAGGAGCAATTCTGGAGACAATTTACAGTACACACTAATTTTGGTAGCATCATTATTCATGTGCAATGTATGTTCCTTGCTATAGAGTTGGCATGGGTAAAGCTCCTCTTTAAGAAGAGCTTTATTCCCCCTTTGATGCTACTTTGTGATGCACAGTTTGCATAAATTGTTAGCATTGTTGAGTTGATCAAATGCACTGTAGCACATTTAAGTCAAGTTGATGAGTCTACTTGGTAAAAAAAAACACTTTCTCACAGGTTTGTGATGGCTTTGACAGATGTTGCATTCACCTGTGTAAGCATTTGATGCTTGTACACTAATGATCTGATATCCTCGATGATTAATTTTGGAGAGAATATTAATTTTGTATTTAGAAGACTCTCCAGTTTTAGTAAATCAACCCCAAAAATGTATTTTTCCAGCTAAAGTTCTTCTTAGTGGAAACAACAGCAGAGAGAGGCAGGCCCCTATAGCTTCAGATTTCCAGTTCAGCATGGCTCACATGCAAACACACACTCTAATACAGCTCAGCGGAACCTATCAGCTTCTGCTACAAGGTTGTATTTGTTTTAATGGTGATTGTAGAGAAATTGTACAATCATATTGTAACAAGTGTGATTAGTCTTGCTCATTAGCATCAGGATGATCAGTTTGGACTGCATTTGACAGATTTTTCAGGAAGGTGTCACAGACACACAGAAAAGAACTGCTCCAAAATATCTTGTGAAATATGTGAAATGCAACTTCTAGGATGTGTTTTATTTTTTTTATTTTTTTACTGGGTTCAGGTAGGAATGCATGAACTGAGTTTTTGCTCAGTTTGTGGTCTATGGCTTATTGGTCTTGAGTAGTGTTGGGCGAACGATTCGGGTCGAGCAAAAGTTCGGCCCAAACATTGCGAACACCCAAATTGACAGAGCGTTCGACCATTTGTTCGGGCCGCCGAATGCTCCACAATGCACTGTGCGCCACCCAGTGCATTCTAAGGCCTGATTGGCTAAAGCAATGCAGGCTTTGCCCAACCAGGGCACAGAGCAATATTAGAGCCATGATTGGATAAAGTCATGATGACTTAGCCTAATTATGGCTCATTGCTCATAGACCCACCCCACACTATAAAAGTTTCCTTCCCAGAGGAGCCATTTGCAGTGTGATATTGGAGTGGAGATGGATAAAACAGGGCTCTGTTCTTTGCTACTAGTGAGTTGGTGTGCTATAGTGGGTCATTGTGAATCTATTGTGAGTGTAGCGTGTAGTGTGCATATAGTGATAGTGAAGGGTCAGTGTAGTGTGTCTGTGCAGTTTTACTGTAGTGTCAGTGTAGTGTGTCAGGGCAGTTTTACAGCAGTGTCAGTGTAGTGCTTAAATGCAGATTTACTGCATTATATTGAAGTGTGTCAGTGTAATGTATCAGGACATGGGCAGTTTTACTGCAGCATATTAAAGTGCATCAGTGCAGTTTTACTGCAGTATATTAAAGTGCATCAGTGCAGTTTTACTGTAGTATATTGTAGTGCGCCAGTGCAGTTTTGCTGCAGTATATTGTAGTGTGTCTGTGTAGTGCAGTGTTTAAATACTGCATTACATAACATTAAGTGCTGTATATAGTGCTGTATTCCCCACTTTTTTGTGTAGATGCATGTTATTTATTTATTAATTTTTTGTCTCATGCCCGCCCCCTTTTTTAAATTGTGAGCTGCAGTTTTTCTGACTGCGGCGCTGTCCCCCCTTAATTTTTTTATAGTTTTGACATTTTTGTCAGTGGCAATCCTCAAGTTAAAGTGCACAAAACACCACTTTCTATTGAATAAAGTGCATCCAATTATACCATTCCCCAAAGTGTGTCAGTGTAGTGTAACAGGGAAGTTTTACTGTAGTATATTGTAGTGTGTCAGTGCAGTTTTACTGCAGTATATTGTAGTGTCAGTGGAGTGTGTATGTATAGTGCAGTGTTTTACACCACATTTCATAACATTAAGTGCTGTATACAGTGCTGTATACCCCCCTTTTTCTTTATGTTGATGCATGTTATTTTTTTATTTATTTGTTTGTCTCATGCCTGCCCCCCTTTTTTTAAACTGTGAGCCACAGTTTTTCAGACTACAGCGCTATTGTTCCCCCTTATTTTTGTTTTGAAATTTTTGGCAGTGGCAGTCCTCAAGTTAAAGTGCACCAAACACCACTTTGATTCTGATGTTGGTTCTGAATCAGAGGTTGATGAAGGTAGGAACATGGACCTGCAGAGAGGGGAGAACACTGATAAACAACAAATTGGCAGTCATGTTCCCCCAGCTGCAGCATATTGCCAAGTTGACTCCAGTGATGATGAGGATTGAGGAGATCATGATGATGATGGGGTCACTGACATGACTTGGGTGAGGGATAGAACAGAGTATGAAAGTGAGGGTGAGGCACAACTCCAATGAGGCAGGATGTCCTCCAGAGGCAGCCATCATGGAAGAGTAGAGAGCAGCTACGCTATTCCATCAGATTGTGGAGCTGTTATCTCCCAGCCCACTTTCCACAACTTACACATGTGCAGCCGATCGCACCTTTGCAATTTGCAAACTTTGCCTCAAGCAGATCAAGTGTGGCAAAAACACTAGCCATTTGGGTACCACATGCTTGACAAGGCATTTAATGTTCCACCACTCAGCCCATTGGCAAGAGCATTTGAAAGCCACAAAAAAGGATGTAATTATTCTCCTCCTCACTCTTCACCTTTCAGGTCTACCCCCCCCCCCTATATCTCATGACCTCTCAGCAGCCTCCGTTGACAGGGATGATGGTATAGTGAAGGGTGTTACAGGTCCTTGTAGCATGTCTGCCAGCAGTACACCACCATCTGTAGAGTATAGCAGGCAAATTTATCTGCCTCAGCTGCTGCAGGGGAAAAAAAATACAGTCTCTGCTATCCACATGCTCAGCATCTAAATGCCAGCTTGTCCAAGCTGTTGGCATTACAACATCTGCTTTCTGTCTGGTGGATTCTGCCCCTTCTGTGAATTTTCAGAATGTGCTGTACCACAATGGCAGGTTCACAGTTGCTATTTCTTTGCACGTAAGGCCATTCCTGCTCTGTAAAATCACGTGGATTGTAATTTTACGGCATCGTTGGGCAAGATAGTCAGCTGCAAGGTCCACCTTACTGCCGACTGTCCAGCAAGCATGGTCAGGGACTCTATATTTTCTTCACAGCACACTGGGTACTCTGCTTGCAACTAGAAATGATTCAGAACATGGATCAGTGCTGGAGGGGTTATTCAATGAGTCAGGCTAAAATATGCCATGCAGGGCTTCAGCTGGTCTGTCTAGGTGACAAGAGCCACCCTAGAGCAGAGGTTCTTTGAGTTCTGCAGGGGCAGTCCCAGAGGTGGTTGGTGCCACGCTAGCTTGAGTCAGGAATGGTGGTGTGCCATAATGGCATTGACCTCCTTTCCATGCCTGGCACATGTCCTCTATTTGGTGGTGCAGAATTTCTTCAACAGATACCCAGGGTTGCAAGATTTTCTGAAGCAGGCCAGATGAGTCTGTAACCATTTCAGGTGGTCATACACAGCCAGTGTTTGGTTAGCTGAAATTCATCAGGAATTCCACCTGCCTGTAAACCGCCTGATTTGTGACATGTCCACCAGGTGGAACTCATGCACTGTACTTTCACCATTTGAGGAGGCAACAAGGATGGTAAGCCATGCCAATCATGCATTAGTGACAAAATCCCTGTTGTGTTCTTGCTAGAGCAGACTCTGCATGGCATTATGGACAGGGCACTCGAGGCAGAGCAGCGGGAGGAAGAGGAGGACTTCCTTTTCCCTCAAGGCCCGCTTTATGTAGACACCATTCTTGCAATGCCACAGAACACACAAGAGAAGAGGGAGAAAGAGGAGGAGAAGGATTCTGGCAGTTTTGAAGGCATTAAGCAGTGGGAGACATATGTCAAACCTTAAGAGGTGGTTTTCCAGCCCCAGAACCCTTGGGAGTAGTACGTGGCTGGGAGGAGGCAGTTCCAGATACTGTAATGCTCAGTGACCCCGAGGACTCTGCCTGTCTTTAATGGCTCTGCAAACTTGCGGTTCATGGGCTCCCTCATTCTTCAAAGCCTGCAAAAGGACCTGAGAATTTGTAGCATCAAGGAGAAGGATCATTATCGGTTGGCAACCCTGCTTGACCACCGTTACAAGGGAAAAGTCTCAGAACTCATCCCATCCCCACAGAGGGAGCAGAGCATGAAATATCTGGAGGACACCTTAAAGAGGAGTTTATGAAATGCCTTTTCAGACTCTGGTAGGTTACAGGCTCATGGAGAAGCCAGTTTTGGGGCTTCTGTTGGTCAAAAGAGGAGCAGTGGAGAAGGGGGCCGCCTCAGTTGTGCATTTCACATTTTTATAAATCATTGGCGCTCAGGGCTGTCAGCTTCCACATCCGATCGGCAGTGCCTGCATCATATGGTGGGATATTATCTAGGGGTGAAAGCAGACACGGAGAGCTTTGCAGTTGGCGATCCACTGGGTTACTGGGTTACTGGGTCATGAGAATAGGCCCTGCATCCAGCGTGCTTTCCAAATGGGCATTTAGTGCTGCTGGAGGTTTTGTGACAGATAAAAGTGCGCATCTGTTCACAGACTCTATAAAAATGTATCATTCCTGGAATAGCATCAGCTATCAAGCCCCTGATGCTGATGTCTCCAATTAAGTGTTTTTGGAATGTGGAATCTCTGTAAAGCCCCATACACACGCGCGGATTATCCGAGGACCAGGTCCGTCGGATCATGTCCGTCGTACTTTGTCCGATGTTGGTTTTGCGTACACACGGTCGGACAAAGTTGTCGGAAAATCCGATCATTCTGAACGTGGTGACGTTTGTTGCCTACGACGGGACTACGTAGAGGCTAGTAGCCAATAGCTTTGGTCTTGTAATGTGATCTGAGCATGCGTAGCACTTTGTCCGTCGGAATTCGCTACACACGATCGGATTTGGTGTGATCGGACTTTGATCGGACTTTGTTGTCAAAAAATCTATCCAGCAGGAGATAGGACTTTGTCCGTTAGACAATCCGATGGAAACTGTCCGATGGTGCCTACACACGGTCGGAATTTCCGACAACATTGTCTGATAGGACAGAATCCATCGGAAAATCCGACCGTGTGTATGGGGCTTAAGAGTGTCAAGGCTGCTTAGCTTTGTGGGTCTTTATTTTATCTGGAAGAAATTTTTGGTATAGGTTTCATGGGCACAATTAACACCCAAGGGCCAATTTTTCCGTAACTGTTTCATTGGGACATATAATTAAAACATTTTTACAGCAAGGCAATTTCTTGCTTTCATCAACAATATCTCTATAGGGTTACAGTGTAAAGGCACCACCAACACCCAAAGCCCAATTATTCCGCAACTGTTACTTCTATCCAAAGTCTGCAAACCAGAATCTAGCCAAAAATCTATAGTCTTGTTCCAAGTGCACTAAATTGTGGCCTCATTTTTTTTCTTTATAAATGTATTTTTTTGCTGCAGCAGGTTATATACATGGTACAGATGTGCCGCTTTACAGGCAGACTATATTTAAAGGAATTTTTCCTTTTTATTGTTTTACTTTAAGCATCATTAAATCACTGCCCATTTAAAAATGATAATTTAAAAGATTTTTTGCATTGATACATGTCCCCCAGGGCAGTACCCAGACCCACATCATCTTTGTATGCCCAATTACTTGCATATAAGCCTTCAAAATGGGCACTTTTGATTTTTCCAGTTCGGGACCCATAGACTTTAATTGGTTCATTGTTTGGCTCCAAATTTTGGAGAGGTAAGAAAGTTCTGGCGCAAACCAAACCAGGGGGTGTTCGGCCCATCTCTAGTCTTGAGTGGTGTAGCTTGACCTGGTACCTAGTTCAAGATATTAACCAGGGCTCATATGCTTCAAACCAGTATCCTCTGCGCCATACTTAACTTTCAAACATCCTTTAACTCTGCTGCAGCTTACTTTCCCTTGGATTATCTCTGTGCTAAAATCCCCAACATTAATAATCCCCACTCTTCACCTGACCCACCAACTACTGTAACCACTCCTTTACACTGAACCTACTAACTCCCATAACTCCTTCTCTGCACTGACCCCTCAAACTTCCCACCACTGCACCTGACCCACCAACTCCTATAATCCTTCCTTCATACCTGACCCAACAACTCCTCTTTTGTACCTGTCTCACCAATTCCTCTAACTGTACCACTGCACCTGACCTTCTAAATGTTGTAATCCCTTCTCCACACCTGACCCACCAACTTCTATAACCCTCTTCAGCACCTGACCTGACTTCTCCTACAACATCACGTCTGCACCTGTCCTGCCAACCCCTATAACCCCTTCTTTACACCAAACACACAAACTCCTGCAACTTACCACTGTACTTGACCCACTAACTTCTATAACTGCTTCTCCACACCACACTCACTGCCTACTTTAATCTCACCACTACACCTGACCCACCAACTCCTATAACCCCCCTCCCCTTTGCACCCATCTTGCTAATTCCTATAACTGCACTACTGCACTTGATCTACTAACTTTTGCAATCCCTTCTTCTCACCTGACCCACCAACTCCTATAATCCCTCCTCCCAACCCGACTCACCAAATCTGTAGCCTCTCCTTTATACCTGAACTACCTACTCCTATAACTCCACCACTTTACATAAACCACTAACTCCCATAACCCCTCCTTCACACCTCATCCACCAGCTTCTATGACCCCACCACTGCATTTGACCCATCAACCCCTATAACTCCTCCTCTGCATATGACCCACTAACTCCTATAACCCATCCTCCACACCTGCCCGCTGACTGCTATAATCCCACCACTGCACCTGACTAGTCAACTACTATAATTCCTCCTCTGCACCTTATCTACTAACTCTTATAACTCCTCTATGGCCCTTTTCACACATGCAAACCGTTCAGGTCCACCTGTAAGTTTTTCAGGTGGACCTGAATGGACGTTCCATACGAGCGACGAATGTCAGCAGTGACATGTCCGCTGACATCCGATCCGCTAAATCCAGAGGGATGGGAAATTTTTGAGTGTAGCCTCAAATAACAAGGCCTAAACCTCCCCTACGGCAGACATGTGACTGCCCTGGTGAGGATGGTTTCCCCTGTGGGAACCACCCCTCTTTTGCGCTGCCTAAGTTTTGGGCTTTCCAGCTCATTTGACATAGACATCGCGTGCTTGGGCAGTAGCGTGTTAATTCACACCTGTGCAGTGCGGGGAGCCAGACCCGATGACGTCACATGTTGCCGTCAGGATGCGTGTGTATGGCTTCCAGGTTGAGGAGCTAATTTAGCAGGCCTCAGCCCACTAGTGAGCACCGCAGATGTTTCTCTCCAGGGGGGTTGTGACCGGCAGCTAGGAGAAAGGTAGGACTGGGCTCCTTGCGGCCAACCCTGGGTGGACATACTCCCTACTCCCTGCCCCTTTTTTTGCATCAACGCTTTATTCGTTTTACTCGGGTACTCAGATGGGCTGTAACAAGTACTCGGGTACTCAGATGGGCTGTGACAGGTACTCAGGTACTCGGGTACTCAGATGGGCTGTGACGGGTGATGACAGGTACTTTGATGGGTGATGACAGGAACTTTGATGGGTGATGACAGGTCCTCTTTATTAGGGGGGTAATCAGTGTGTGTTGTTGTACACTAAGCGGTAACGAGATGTTACTGCAATCTCCTCCTCACACACATGATCGGGTGTGAGGAAGAGAACCCGGTAACATCTCGTTACAGCGGTTTGTAGACATTCTGTGGTCAGCTGTGATTGGACACAGCCGGTCACGTGGTAAAGAGATAATTTCATTGGCTCTTTACTGTGATCAGGGTTGGGCTGTGTCAGGGTGAGAAGCCTTGTCCCGATCGCC
This sequence comes from Lithobates sylvaticus, assembly GCA_028564925.1. Taxonomy (NCBI): domain Eukaryota; kingdom Metazoa; phylum Chordata; class Amphibia; order Anura; family Ranidae; genus Lithobates; species Lithobates sylvaticus. The sequence goes on along the minus strand of CM053033.1, from coordinate 61,360,394 downwards.
GCTCTGCACGCTCCCTAGAGGCGTGCATGAGCGCTGTGCATGTAGCCAGTAAATGTGACCGGCTGTGATTGGATACAGCCGGTCACGTGGATCGGGGGTGGAGCGGGAAGGCGGATCACACAGATCGGGATGGGCTGTGTCCGAGGGCCATATGATGCCCACCCAGGATGGGAGATCCCATCTGTGGACATCATATGACTATGGCCCAATATTGAAGAGGTTAATGAACCTTCAGCTTGCAACTAGGGATGAGCCGAACACCCCCGGGTTCGGTTCGAACCAGAACCTTCGAACGGACCGAAAGTTCGCGCGAATTTTCGAACCCTATACGTTATAATGGACGCGAACGTTCGAAATCAAAAGTGCTAATTACAACGGCCAATATGCATGTTAATGTCATAAAACAGGTTTGGGGACCCGGGTCCTGCCCCAGGGGACATATATCAATGCAAAAAGAACTTTTAAAAACTAACGTTTTTTCGGGAGCAGTCATTTTAATGATGCATAAAGTGAAAAAAAAAAAGTGAAATTTTCCTTTAAATATGGTACCTGGGGGGTGTCTAAAGTATGCCTGTGAAGTGGCATGTGTTTCCCGTGTTTAGAACTGTCCTTGCACAAAATGACATTTGTAAAGGAAAAAAAGAAGCCATTTAAAACCACTTGCGGCTTTAGGTTTGTTCTTAAGTAGAATCTGAACAGGTACATTATGAAGTGTAGCTCCATCCCAAAAAAATCTATTTTTAAGCTTTTTGGAGAACATAGGGAGGGGTTATCACCCCTGTAACATTTGCTGTCTTTGCACATCTGTTCAGAACATGTCACCTCACTTTCCGTCCCAATGACAAATGTTTTTGGAAAAGTGGGGTTTTAATTGAAACAAGGATTGGTGATAAAGTATCAGTAGAGAGGAGATACCTTTTTCCCAAATTAAATCTAACAGGATAGAATTTCCCTTCCTAGGGGTAGATTTCCTCTCACTTCCTGTTTTCTCTTTCCATTTGCAAGTAGGAGTCGTTTGTAAGTTGGATGTTTGAAAGTAGGGGCCTGGCGTATATACTCTGCAGAAATTTGCCCTATTAGATGTTGGTGTAGCCACAAGACTGGTGGGCACAGGAATGGGCCCTGCTATGAGTTAATAGATCAAGATTTGTAATTGCATGCACCTGTTGAACAGGGCAGAAAAATTGGGGGTGGTGGTGGTGGTGGACGGTGTTGCCACAAGACTGTAAGCTCTCACAGTTACTCTTGGTGGGCGCAGGAATGGGCCCTGCTGTGAGTTATTAGATCAAGATTTGTAATTGCAAGCACCTGATGAACAGGGCAGAAAAATTGGGCCTTTGGCGGTGGTGGTGGACGGTGTTGCCACAAGACTGTAGGCCCTCATAGTTACTCTTGGTGGGCGCAGGAATGGGCCCTGCTGTGAGTTATTAGATCAAGATTTGTAATTGCAAGCACCTGATGAACAGGCAGAAAAATTGGGCCTTTGGCGGTGGTGGTGGACGGTGTTGCCACAAGACTGTAGGCCCTCACAGTTACTCTTGGTGGGCGCAGGGAATGGGCCCTGTTGTGAGTTATTAGATCAAGATTTGTAATTGCAAGCACCTGATGAACAGGGCAGAAAAATTGGGCTTTGGCGGTGGTGGTGGACGGTGTTGCCACAAGACTGCAGGCCCTCATAGTTACTCTTGTGGGCGCAGGAATGGGCCCTGCTGTGAACTATTAGATCAAGATTTGTAATTACCCGCCCCTGTTAAACAGGGGCTGAAAAATTGTGCCTTAGGCACTGGTGCTGGTGCCACAACACTGCAACCCGGCCCTCACAGAGACTGTACTTGGAGCACAGCAGTCACACGTGTTGCGAAGCATTTTTTTTAAAAATTGTAAGTACCCGCCCCTGTTAAACAGGGGCTGAAAAATTGTGCCTTAGGCACTGGTGCTGGTGCCACAACACTGCAACCCGGCCCTCACAGAGACTGTACTTGGAGCACAGCAGTCACACGTGTTGCGAAGCATTTTTTTAAAAAATTGTAAGTACCCGCCCCTGTTAAACAGGGGCTGAAAAATTGTGCCTTAGGCACTGGTGCTGGTGCCACAACACTGCAACCCGGCCCTCACAGATACTGTACTTGGAGCACAGCAGTCACACGTATTGCGAAGCATTTTTTTAAAAAATTGGAAGTACCCGCCCCTGTTAAACAGGGGCTGAAAAATTGTGCCTTAGGCACTGGTGCTGGTGCCACAACACTGCAACCCGGCCCTCACAGATACTGTACTTGGAGCACAGCAGTCACACGTGTTGCGAAGCATTTTTTTAAAAAATTGTAAGTACCCGCCCCTGTTAAACAGGGGCTGAAAAATTGTGCCTTAGGCACTGGTGCTGGTGCCCACAACACTGCAACCCGGCCCTCACAGATACTGTACTTGGAGCACAGCAGTCACACGTGTTGCGAAGCATTTTTTTAAAAAATTGGAAGTACCCGCCCCTGTTAAACAGGGGCTGAAAAATTGTGCCTTAGGCACTGGTGCTGGTGCCACAACACTGCAACCGGGCCCTCACAGATACTGTACTTGGAGCACAGCAGTCACACGTGTTGCGAAGCATTTTTTTAAAAAATTGGAAGTACCCGCCCCTGTTAAACAGGGGCTGAAAAATTGTGCCTTAGGCACTGGTGCTGGTGCCACAACACTGCAACCCGGCCCTCACAGATACTGTACTTGGAGCACAGCAGTCACACGTGTTGCAAAGCATTTTTTTAAAAATTGTAAGTACCCGCCCCTGTTAAACAGGGGCTGAAAAATTGTGCCTTTGGCACTGGTGCTGGTGCCACAACACTGCAACCCCTCACAGAGACTGTACTTGGAGCACAGCAGTCACACGTGTTGCGAAGCATTTTTTTAAAAAATTGGAAGTACACGCCCCTGTTAAACAGGGGCTGAAAAATTGTGCTTAGGCACTGGTGTGGTGGCATGGATCATTGAGGAGGAGGAAGAGGATAGTCAGTGAACATAAGAGGACAGTCACTCAGCATCAGCATAGGCAGTCTTGAAGGGATGTGACATTAAAAATTATTCGGTTATATCCGCCTCAGGTGCCTGGTAGCTGGTGGTGATCCAAGACTGATTCATTTTGATGAATGTCAGTCGATCAACCGAGGCGGTGGACAGGCGCACCCTATGATCAGTCACAAATCCTCCAGCAGCACTGAATGTGCGTTCGGAAAGAACGCTGGAGGCAGGACAGGCCAGTAGCTCAATTGCATACTGTGCAAGCTCTGGCCAGTGATCCATCCTCAGGACCCAGTAAGCCAGAGGATTTTCAGTGGGAAAGGTGTCCAAGTCTGACCTTGCCCCAAGGTATTCCTGCACCATGTATATCAGACGCTGGCGATGGTTGGAACCGATCATACCTTGGGGCTGCGGACTAAAAAATTGTCTGAACGCATCGTCAGACGTCCACCTTCCCCACCGCTCCTTCTGCCACTGACCGAAGCCTCAGCAACTCGTCGCCCAGGACCAGGAGTTTGTAGCCTCCCAGTTTCTGGGAACGCGTTGCACAGACCTTTCTGCAAGGCCTCCCTGAGATGTCTCATCCTCTGCTCCCTCTGCGACGGCAAGATAAGGTCCGCACCTTACCCTTGTACCGCGGATCAAGGAGAGTGGCCAGCCAGTAATGGTCCCTCTCCTTGATCCGAAGAACACGAGGATCCTTCCGCAGGCTTTGCAGGATCAGGGAGGCCATGCAGCGTAGGTTAGCTGAGGCATTCGGTCCGGAGTCTTCTGGGTCACTGAGGATGACATGATCGCCAGCCACCTCCTCCCAGCCACGTACAAGTCCACTGGTTTGTTGGGACTGTACATCATCCCTAAAAGACTGCTGCTGCTGATGCTGAGTGCCAGGCTCCACCTCCATGCTCACACAATCCTCCTCTCCTCCTCCTCCTCCTCCTCCTCCTCATCCTCTTCCTGTGTGATGGGTGGGACAGAAGGAACACTGTCCGGATAAAGGGGGCCTTGAGAGGCAAGGAAGTCCTCCTCTTCCTGCCTCTGTTCTGCCTCAAGTGCCCTGTCCATTATCCCACGCAGCGTATGCTCCAACAGGTGGACAAGAGGGACAGTGTCACTGATGCATGCACTGTCACTGCTCACCATCCTCGTGGCCTCCTCAAATGGTGAGAGGACAGTGCATGCATCCCTGATCATGCTCCACTGACGTGGGAAAAAAAAAACAAGCTCCCCTGACCCTGTCCTGGTGCCGTAGTCGCAAAGGTACTCATTGATGGCCCTCTGCTGCGTGTGCAGTCGCTGCAGCATGGCCAACGTTGAGTTCCACCTGGTGGGCATGTCACATATTAGGCGGTTCTTGGGCAGGTTCAGCTCCTTTTGCAGCTCAGTCAGCCGAGCACTGGCATTATAAGATCGGCGGAAATGCACACAGACTTTCCTGGCCTGCCTCAGGACATCCTGTAAGCCTGGGAACCTGCCCAAGAACCGCTGCACCACCAGGTTGAGGACGTGAGCCATGCAGGGCACATGGGTGAGCTGCCCTGTCGCAGGGCGGAGAGGAGGTTGGTGCCATTGTCAGAAACGACCATTCCTGGCTTAAGCTGACGTGGCGTCAACCACCTCTCGGCCTGCCCCTGCAGAGCTGCCAGAACCTCTGGCCCAGTGTGGCTCCTGTCCCCCAAACACACCAGCGCAAGCACGGCATGGCATCTTTTTGCCTGCGTACTTGCGTAGCCCCTTGTACGCCTACGGAGCACCGCTGGTTCCAAGGACAGAGCACTGGAGGAAGAAGAAGAGGAGGGGGTGGAGGAGAGAGGTGTGTCACAACCAGTAGCAGTAGTCGCGTTTTGGAGGCGTGGTGGCGGAACAACCTCCAACACTACTGCACCTTGTCCTGCATCCCTCCCAGCTGCCAATAGAGTGACCCAATGGGCCGTGAAAGAAAGGTACCGTCCCTGTCCATGCCTGCTGGACCATGAGTCAGCGGTAATATGCACCTTACCGCTGACCGCCCTGTCCAGCGAGGCATGGACATTGCCCTCCACATGCCGGTAGAGAGACGGAATCGCCTTCCGCGAGAAAAAGTGGCGTTTGGGAACCTGCCACTGAGGAACCGCACATTGAACAAACTCACGGAAGGGGGCCGAGTCTACCAACTGAAAAGGCAGCAGTTGAAGTGCTAGCAATTTAGCAAGGCTAGCATTCAACCGCTGGGCATGTGGATGGCTGGGAGTGTACTTCTTTCTACGGTCCAGCAGCTGGGGCAGGGAAATTTGCCTGCTGCAATCGGACGTCGGTGTACTGCAAGTACTTGGTTGTGACACACCGAATTCTACACCTTCAGTCCTCTCAGAGCAGCTTTCAGAGAGGACTGAAGGTGTAGTGGGGATGGAGATCCCAGCTGAGGAGGAGCAAGGAGAGGTCCGCTTAGTTCTTTGGTGTGGGTCTTTTATGTGTGCCTGCCAACGAGCTGCATGGCAGGTCGCCATATGTCTGGTCATGCTTGTCGTGCCCAAGCGGCAGATGTTTTGGCCACGCGAGATACGCTTGAGACAAATATTGCAAATAGCAGTGGTGCGATCTGCTGCACTCGTCTCAAAAAAGGCCCACACCAAAGAACTTTTCTGATAACGTGCAGAGGCAGCGCCCTGCACAGGCGGAGCTCTGCGGTGTTGTACAGTTGCTGTGCTGGCCTCTACCTGGCCTCCAGGGGGCATCCTGCCTCGTTGGACATGTGACGCCGCATCCTCCTCCTCCTCGTCCTCCTCCTCATCCTCTCTCCCTTGAGGCACCCACGTGGAGTCAGTGACCTCATCATCCCCTCCCTCTTCACCACTAGAGCAAACCTGGCAGTAAGCTGCAGCTGGTGGAACAGTACTGCCAGATTCCTCAAGCTGGGTATCGTCATCCGAGCCTTCGAATCGTTGGGCATCCTCCTGGAGCATGTACCCAACACTGTGCTCAAAGAGTTCGGGGGGACTCCTCAGGAGGACATGGTGGGTCTAGGAAGGGGTGGCTGATGATGCTCTGTCAGTACCCTGAGCCTGGGTGAGAGAGGATGAGGAGGATGAGGAGGGCTTGGTCATCCATTCTACCAAGCCTTCAGCATGATGCGGCTCCACATGTCCAGCTGCCGAAAACAAAGACGCGCGTGTCCCATGGCCACGTGCTGATGACGATGCACGACCACGTCCACGTCCACGGCCACGTCCACTAGAAACAGAGCCTGCCTGCCCTGTGTTCTTGGCTCTGCACGCTCTGCCTCCCCTTGGCGGTCTTCCAGCCATTGTAGTCGGTAGTCCTGTGGGTGCTGCTGAGAAGAAAATATAGGAGCTCTGTGTGATGCCACTAACACACTAGAAGTCCTATGGGTGCTTCTGCAAAGAAAAAAGAGGAGCTCTGTGTGATGCCACTAACACACTAGAAGTCCTGTGGATGCTTCTGCAAAAAAAATAGAGGAGCTCTGTGTGATGCCACTAACACACTAGAAGTCCTGTGGGTGCTTATGCAAAGAAAATAGAGAGCTCTGTGTGATGCCACTAACACACTAGAAGTCTGTGGGTGCTTCTGCAAAGAAAATAGAGGAGCTCTGTGTGATGCCACTAACACACTAGAAGTCCTGTGGGTGCTTCTGCAAAGAAAATAGAGGAGCTCTGTGTGATGCCACTAACACACTAGAAGTCCTGTGGGTGCTTCTGCAAAGAAAATAGAGGAGCTCTGTGTGATGCCACTAACACACTAGAAGTCCTGTGGGTGCTTCTGCAAAGAAAATAGAGGAGCTCTGTGTGATGCCACTAACACACTAGAAGTCCTGTGGATGCTTCTGCAAAAAAATAGAGGAGCTCTGTGTGATGCCACTAACACACTAGAAGTCCTGTGGGTGCTTATGCAAAGAAAATAGAGGAGCTCTGTGTGATGCCACTAACACACTAGAAGTCCTGTGGGTGCTTATGCAAAGAAAATAGAGGAGCTCTGTGTGATGCCACTAACACACTAGAAGTCCTGTGGGTGCTTCTGCAAAGAAAATAGAGGAGCTCTGTGTGATGCCACTAACACACTAGAAGTCCTGTGGATGCTTCTGCAAAAAAAATAGAGGAGCTCTGTGTGATGCCACTAACACACTAGAAGTCCTGTGGGTGCTTATGCAAAGAAAATAGAGGAGCTCTGTGTGATGCCACTAACACACTAGAAGTCCTGTGGGTGCTTATGCAAAGAAAAATAGAGGAGCTCTGTGTGATGCCACTAACACACTAGAAGTCCTGTGGGTGCTTCTGCAAAGAAAATAGAGAGGAGCTCTGTGTGATGCCACTAACACACTAGAAGTCCTGTGGGTGCTTATGCAAAGAAATAGAGGAGCTCTGTGTGATGCCACTAACACACTAGAAGTCCTGTGGGTGCTGCTGAGAAGAATATATAGGAGCTCTGTGTGATGCCACTAACACACTAGAAGTCCTATGGGTGCTTCTGCAAAGAAATAGAGGAGCTCTGTGTGATGCCACTAACACATAGAAGTCCTGTGGGTGCTTCTGCAAAGAAATATAGGAGCTCTGTGTGATGCCACTAACACACTAGAGTCCTGTGGGTGCTTCTGAGAAGAATATAGAGGAGCTCTGTGTGATGCCACTAACACACTAGAAGTCCTATGGGTGCTTCTGCAAAGAAAATAGAGGAGCTCTGTGTGATGCCACTAACACACTTCAAGTCCTATAGGTGCTCTGGGAAGAAAATATAGCTATAGCTCTGTGTGTGTGATGCCAATATAGCTCTGTGTGTGTGATAGGACTAACACACTAGAAGTCCTATGGGTGCTTCTGGGAAGAAAATATAGAGGAGCTCTGTGTGATGGGACTAACACACTTCAAGTCCTATAGGTAGCTCTGTGTGTGTGATGGGACTAACACACTTCAAGTCCTATAGGTGCTTCTGGGAACAAAATAGCTCTGTGTGTGGGATGGGACTAAAACACTTCAAGTCCTATAGGTGCTCTGGGAACAAAATATAGCTCTGTGTGTGTGATGGGACTAACACACTTCAAGTCCTATAGGTGCTTCTGGGAACAAAATATAGCTCTGTGTGTGTGATGGGACTAACACACTTCAAGTCCTATAGTTGATTCTGGGAACAAAATATAAGCTCTGTGTGTGTGATGGGACTAACACACTTCAAGTCCTATAGGTGCTTCTGGGAACAAAAGGTAGCTCTGTGTGTGTGATGGGACTAAAATATAGCTCTGTGTGTGGGAACTAACACAGCTCTGTGTGTGTGATGGGACTAACACACTTCAAGTCCTATAGGTGCTTCTGGGAAGAAAATATAGCTGTGTGTGTGTTATGGGACTAACACACTTCAAGTCCTATAGGTGCTTCTGAACAAAATATAGCTCTGTGTGTGTGATGGGACTAACACACTTCAAGTCCTATAGGTTCTTTCTGGGAACAAAATATATGATGGGACTAACACACTTCAAGTCCTATGTGCTTCTGGGAACAAAATATAGCTCTGTGTGTGTGATGGGACTAACACACTTCAAGTCCTATAGGTGCTTCTGGGAAGAAAATATCTCTGTGTGTGTGATGGGACTAACACACTTCAAGTCCTATAGGTGCTTCTGGGAAGAAAATATAGCTCTGTGTGTGTGATGGGACTAACACACTTCAAGTCCTATAGGTGCTTCTGGGAACAAAATATAGCTCTGTGTGTGTGATGGGACTAACACACTTCAAGTCCTATAGGTGCTTCTGGGAACAAAATATAGCTCTGTGTGATGACTAACACACTTCAAGTCCTATAGGTGCTTCTGGGAACAAATATAGCTCTGTGTGTGTGTGGGACTAACACACTTCAAGTCCTATAGGTGCTTCTGGGAAAAAATATAGCTCTGTGTGTGTAATGGGACTAACACACTTCAAGTCCTATAGGTGCTTCTGGGAACAAAATATAGCTCTGTGTGTGTGATGGGACTAACACACTTCAAGTCCTATAGGTGCTTCTGGGAACAAAATATAGCTCTGTGTGTGTGATGGGACTAACACACTTCAAGTCCTATAGGTGCTTTCTGGGAACAAAATATAGCTCTGTGTGTGTGATGGGACTAACACACTTCAAGTCCTATAGGTGCTTCTGGGAACAAAATATAGCTCTGTGTGTGTAATGGGACTAACACACTTCAAGTCCTATAGGTGCTTCTGGGAACAAAATATAGCTCTGTGTGTGTGATGGGACTAAACACACTTCAAGTCCTATAGGTGCTTCTGGGAACAAAATATAGCTCTGTGTGTGTGATGGGACTAACACACACAAGTCCTATAGGTGCTTCTGGGAACAAAATATAGCTCTGTGTGTGTGATGGGACTAACACACTTCAAGTCCTATAGGTGCTTCTGGGAAGAAAATATAGCTCTGTGTGTGTAATGGGACTAACACACTTCAAGTCCTATAGGTGCTTCTGGGAACAAAATATAGCTCTGTGTGTGTGATGGGACTAACACACTTCAAGTCCTATAGGTGCTTCTGGGAACAAAATATAGCTCTGTGTGTGTGATGGGACTAACACACTTCAAGTCCTATAGGTGCTTCTGGGAACAAAATATAGCTCTGTGTGTGTGATGGGACTAACACACTTCAAGTCCTATAGGTGCTTCTGGGAACAAAATATAGCTCTGTGTGTGTGATGGGACTAACACACTTCAAGTCCTATAGGTGCTTCTGGGAACAAAATATAGCTCTGTGTGTGTGATGGGACTAACACACTACAAGTCCTATAGGTGCTTCTGGGAACAAAATATAGGAGCTCTGCCTGCCTGCCACGAACACACTACAAGTCCTATAGGTGCTTCTGGGAACAAAATATAGGAGCTCTGCCTGCCTGCCACGAACACACTACAAGTCCTATAGGTGCTTCTGGTAACAAAATATAGGAGCTCTGCCTGCCTGCCACGAACACACTACAAGTCCCTATAGGTGCTTCTGGTAACAAAATATAGGAGCTCTGCCTGCCTGCCACGAACACACTACAAGTCCTATAGGTGCTTCTGGTAACAAAATATAGGAGCTCTGCCTGCCTGCCACGAACACACTACAAGTCCTATAGGTGCTTCTGGTAACAAAATATAGGAGCTCTGCCTGCCTGCCACGAACACACTACAAGCCCCTCTTTCTCAATCAATCTTTGTAACTGAATCTATCTAACTCAATTTCTGTAAGTGAATCTCTCTACCTAACTAAATCGAGCAGAGTGTCACAGAATCAGCCTGCTCAATCTGCGCCGGAACAGCATGTGACCGGCGCAGACGGCGTGGCGGCCTTTTATAGGGGGGGGCGTGTACTACAGCCCCTGAGCTGTAATTGGCTACAGGCGTCCTGCCTGTAGCCAATTATGGCTCTTCGAGTTTCCGGGGCTGTGATTGGCCAAGCATGCGGGGTCACAGTGCATGCTTGGCCAATCATCAGCCAGCAATGCACTGCGCCGGCCGCGCCGGCCGCAATGCATTGCGGGGCCGCTCGCATCACACGAACGTGATGCGAGCGGCCAAAATAGTTCTGGGCTCGCCGAGCGAGCGAACGCCCGGTGCTCGATGCGAACGTGGGTTCGCATCGAGCACCGGGCCCATCCCTACTTGCAACTACCCACTGGTGATTTAGGGTTACAACATATTCCAGCCACGACCATCTGAGATACCTTATATATGGTCTCGCTGCTTGCATTCCCTCTTTCTGCCTGCCATGCCCTCTTTTTTTCCCCCTGGAGCTTTGTACATATATTTTGATTAGATATTTAAAGATATCTAAGCAGGTAGGTTTTGATTTGTTAACTATCAGGTACATGCACTTCCTTTCCTTCACAACCCATTCCCCTCAACCCCCCGCCTTCTCCCCCCCTCACATCATCATCCAACAACCTACCCATCCTTCCTTCCAACTGTTCCCCCCCTTTTTTTGCCCTCTCCTCCCCCCTTCCTCCTTTCCCTCGGGTCTCCCCTCCCCTTTTTTCCCCTTTTATCCCCCTTCCCTCCTTTCCCCTTCTTTCCCCCCTCATTACCCCCCTTTCTTCCCCCTTTTTCTGCCTCATTCATCTGATTCTTTACTCGTTTTCACAACAAAAGCATTGTCTCACCATACTTAGCAGTAAGGTCACATGCTGCCAGGTAAGAGGACATCTGGTGGATGGGAGAATATTGATCTAAAGCACTGCATGGAGGTGTTAATTGAATACATATGAAGAAAAGCACCACTGGTGTATAGAAGACAGATATATATCTTTCTGGGACTGCACTGAATCTTAAGAGGACTATATTGGTCTTACATGTTTATGATTCACGTATATTGCCATTTTATAGTTTGGTTTGCACATTTTTAAGATATTGTGGTTTTGTACACAGTTGGAAGAAGCTTCAGATGAGTCTAACACTCTTCTATTTGCACTATTCATTTATTTATTTAGTGTGCATTTATTTGGTTTGTTAATATTACACTGGATTGTGGTTACCATGGTAGATGTGTAGCATAAGCACGTCAAGATAGCAATTTGTTTGTTCACACAAATAAGTCCCAGATACAGATCACACTAGGTATACGCAGTTCACATATGTTAGAGGAGCGCAAGTTGCGCAACACATGTTTTTGTTTTTTGTTAGAGAAATTTTTGATTAGGTAGGGAATGCTGACAGGTTGTTTTTGCTGTCTTTGTTACCATTTGGGATATGCAGATAGCAACTGTTATGCATTTAGCAGTACTGTCCAGAGAGAGGTGAGGAGGTGATGTAACACTCTCTACCTCATGAATTTAGAGAATGCTTTGCATTCATTTACCACTTCAGCCCTGGACGGTTTTACCCCCTTAATGACCAGAGCATTTTTTTTGCGATTCGGCACTCTGTCAATTTAACTGACAATCGCGCAGTCGTACAATGATGGACCCAAACAAAATTTACATCCTTTTTTCCCCACAAATATAGCTTTCTTTTAGTGGTATTTGATCATCTCTGCGGTTTTTATTTTTTGCGCTATAAACAAAAGAAAAGGGTAAATTTTGAAAAAAACACTATATCTTTTACTACTGCTATAATAATAATCCCAAGTTTTTAAAAAACAAAACACAATTTTTCCTCAGTTTAGGCCCATATGTATTCTTCTACATATTTTTGGTAAAAAAATTGCAATAAGTGTATATTGATTGGTTTGCGCAAAAGTTATAGCGTCTACAAAATAGGGGATAGATTTATGGCATTTTTATTATTATTATTTTTTTACTAGAAATGGCGGTGATCAGCAAATTTTATCAGGACTGCGACATTGCGGCGGACAGATCGAACACTTTTGACACATTTTTGGGACCAGTGACAATTATGCAGCGATCAGTGCTGTAAAAATGCACTGATTACTGTATAAAGGTCACTGGCAGGAAAGGGGTTAACACTAGGGGGCATTAAAGGAGTTAAGTGTGTTCCCTAGGTGTGTTCTAGCAGTGGGGGGGATGGGACTGACTAGAAGGAGAGAGAGAGATCGGTGTTCATACTTAGTATGAACAAACAATCTGTCTCCTCTCCCCTGAGAGAACCGGGATCTGTGTGCCCGCCGGGCACTCGCATCAGCTCCGGCGGGGAGCCGCAGGCGCGCATGCACCACCTAGTGGCCAAAAGGTGCACGAGCGTGAGATAATGTAATTTTGCCCACCCGTGCCATTCTGCCGAAGTAAAACTGTGGCAGCTGGTCGAGAGCTTGTTACAAAAATGCAAAGCATTCTCTGAATGACACTGTTGCCAAATGGCTAACCTGTGTTCACAATGCAGCAGGGCAGCTGCTTGGCATGGGACCTTGAAGTTGGTGGAGTTTATTGTACTAGGGGTGCCTACTACAGTGATTTCCAGATTCTAAAGGGATTCCACAAGTATGATATATACATAGGTACAGTGGTAACTTCCCAGTGCTACTTGACTACTTTGACTACTTCGATATACACTTTTGTTGCAGCTGCCAATCATGTTGGACATTGAGGGACATCAAGGGTTACACTTTTTGGCCCCCATGTTATGCTTGCCCTCCATCTGTCCCCTGGTGGTTCTTTGCTGGTTCCTTCCCTTCAACCTCTGGCATAAACACATCTTGCCACCACCTGTTGGCTGATTGGCTTTTGAGCCATTCAGACAACTGCTTATGTTGTTTAGGGTGGAACCTGCCATGCCCTCTAGGGGGTATATATGGAGGGATTAGCATTATGGGATTATTATTTTTTTTTCATGGGCCCACATTCCACATGTTGAGGACACACGTATCATGGTAAGCAGTCTTACTCTTCACTAGCATGCAACACAACACTTGTATTTACACCTGTGCCAATAGAGTCCACATGTCACTTTTTGTTTGCTTTTTATTTTATTTTTCAGCTGCTGTCCCCTTCAATACTGCTTTGCACCTTTACACAACTTCACTCCCCATCTGTCTTCATGCCCACACTTATACTTGATTGATTTGTATACTATGTAGACCTCTTTCATTATTTACTACATACACCTATATACAGTATGGTTGACTTTCCGGGTAACTACTTCATTACCAGACATGTTTACAATATTATCTGATTGGGTCATACATTATATAGACCCTTCTCATATATATATATATATATATATATATATATATATATATATATAGAAAAAAAGATAGTATAAAACATCAAACTGTAATGTGAGAAATCGTATACTAAAACAGCGCTAAAATTCAGTAATAGGACTGTTAAAAAACATCATAAATAAATACGTGTTTACAAATAAGCCCTCAATCATAAATAAGTGAACAAATAAATAAATGTTCCTTGGGTGCAGGAGTAGTGGTAGGTGAGCAGTTCATATAACAGATCAAAGTGACTTCTTCTGTGATTTATTCAGACACCGTATCATCCCGTGTATATTTCACCATGTGAGGCACACTCCCCTTAGGGGTTCAAACTCACCAGACAATAAGATAAAATACGCCTGTCAAAATTTGTCACCAAGGTATAAAGCCTGCTTCCACTTATCCTCTGCTAAGACAGGGTAAACCAGCCTGGTATCAATCAGCATCACCAAGGAAACAACCGCATCAAGGATCCGGGGGGGGTATATCACCAAACAAACTCGCCATGGAAACAGATTAAAAAGTTGCACATAGCGTAATTCTGTTTATTAAATACAAGCATATATCACATTCCCAAAAAGATCCCCTAAAAATTAGCAGCGTACATTTATTATACTTTGAATAGGCATTCAGATAAACTTGCGTTTTTCAGATGGTATAGAAAAAACTCCAGTATCAGCTCCACGCCCTCTGTTGAAGTCGGAAGTGACGAAATGCGTAAGGGCGTGGCTTACACGACGCCGACCGGAAGTGACGCTTGCGCTCCACCAGCACCATACCGCTACCCGGAAGTCAAACGTGTGCCTCCATAGACACACAGTACACTGAGAGGAAGTGCAGGAGCTGATACTGGAGTTTTTTCTATACCATCTGAAAAACGCAAGTTTATCTGAATGCCTATTCAAAGTATAATAAATGGACGCTGCTAATTTTTAGGGGATCTTTTTGGGAATGTGATATATGTTTGTATTTAATAAACAGAATTACGCTATGTGCAACTTTTTAATCTGTTTCCAATGGCGAGTTTGTTTGGTGATATACCCCCCCCCCCCCTGGATCCTTGATGCGGTTGTTTCCTTGGTGATGCTGATTGATACCAGGCTGGTTTACCCTGTCTTAGCAGAGGATAAGTGGAAGCAGGCTTTATACCTTGGTGACAAATTTTGACAGGCGTATTTTATCTGATTGTCTGGTGAGTTTGAACCCCTAAGGGGAGTGTGCCTCACATGGTGAAATATACACGGGATGATACGGTGTCTGAATAAATCACAGAAGAAGTCACTTTGATCTGTTATATGAACTGCTCACCTACCACTACTCCTGCAACCAAGGAACATTTATTTATTTGTTCACTTATTTATGATTGAGGACTTATTTGTAAACACGTATTTATTTATGATGTTTTTTTAACAGTCCTATTACTGAATTTTAGCGCTGTTTTAGTATACGATTTCTCACATTACAGTTTGATGTTTTATACTATCTTTTTTTCTATATTTTTACATTTTAAACGGCTGCTTTATATTATATATATATTTTTATTCACTTATTTATATATATTATCTTATTGGCCCAATCTTTGTCTAGTTGGTTTAGACACTGTATATGTGACATCAGGTGCTGAGCAGTGTATAGTAGGCCCTTCAGATACACTCTTTTATCTATATATATATATATATATATATATATAAACATATTTACGACACATATGGTTGGCCTTCCTAGTATTTATTTAACTACTTAGATATACACTTTTG
This sequence comes from Lithobates sylvaticus, assembly GCA_028564925.1. NCBI lineage: Eukaryota > Metazoa > Chordata > Amphibia > Anura > Ranidae > Lithobates > Lithobates sylvaticus. The sequence goes on along the minus strand of CM053033.1, from coordinate 61,345,023 downwards.
TTGCAGCTGACAATCATGTTGGACATCGAGGGACATCAAAAGTTACACTTTCTGGCTCCCATGTTATGCCTGCCCTCCATTTTTCCCCAGGGGGGTCTTTGCTGGTTCCTTTCCTTCAGCTCCCAGGACAAACACACCTTGCCACCACCTGTTGATTAATTGGCTTTTGATATGTTGGCTTAGTCCATATGTGAGTATGGGATCTCTTTGTGTAAGGTCCCTCAGATCTGCTTTATGGCATTTATCTTTATGTTATATATTTCTCATTGATATTTTTTTCTGTAGATACATTGCATTTATATCTACTCCTGAAGAAGCGAGCAGTGAGTCACAAAATGCGTTGAGTTTTATGATGCCTGTGTATTACTGTACATCAAAAATGTTCTGTGTCTATCACTGCCAAGTGGTTTGGCACCTCTGTTTATACATTTCATATATGATGAATGTTATACAATTTTAACAGATTTCTAAACTAAGTTTACTATGTATACTCTTATTGACCGTTTTGTGTTCACCTCTTTTAAAGTACCACTGTGTAATTATTTTTGTTGTAATCAAATTATGAATGTAGGTGTGTCATTGGAAACACCAGAACATTTTCTCTTTGCATAAGACACAGATACAGATCACACTAGGTATACACAGTTCACATATGTTAGAGAAGAGCAAAATATGTTTTTGTTTTTCATTAGAGACATTTTTGATGAGGTAGGGAATGCTGAGAGGTTGTTGTTGCTGTCTTTGTTCCCATTTGGGAGATATAGATACCAACTGTTCTGCATTTAGCAGGACTGTCCAGCTTTTTTTGGAAGAGGCAAGGAGGTGATGTCACACTCTCTACCTCATGAATTTAGAGAATGCTTTGCATTCATTAAGATAATGCAAAACATTCTCTGAATGGCACCCATGCCAAACGGCCATTGTGTTCACAATGCAGCAGGGCAGCTGCTTGGCATGGGACTTTGGAGTTTATTGTACTAGGGGTGCCTACTACAGTGATTTCCAGGTTCTAAAGAGATTCCCCAAGTATGATATATACATAGTTACAGTGGTCCAAGCTGAACCTCTGTAATCATGTTAAAATATTCATACCTGGAATTCTTCTTTAAAAATATTGGAAATCACTTTTGAAAAATGTTACCGTGTTAAAGCTTATATGAACTATTAGTAATATCAGTAAGTGAATTTAGCTATAGCTTAATTTTAGGTTGGAAATGTGCATAGTATATACAACATTATATTATTTGAGTTGCTTCTTGTGTTTTCAAAGCACTACATGTAGAAATGACTCTTGCTGAGCTTGTGGGTGGAGTTGCCAGGGTGTTACTTTGAATCACTCCTCCTCTGAGGAGTATGCCATGTCACAAAGGACTTTCAGAACAGATATGTGCCTGATAAAAATGAGTCGTTGTTTTATTTGAGAGATGGGTCCACTAAAATGTCTTCACTGAAACTGTCTATTTCCTATAAATGTTACTTGCATTTAGGAATGAAATCTGCTTTTTTAAAAACAATATACTGAGCTGAAGAAAAAAGAGGAGAATGTCAGACTTTATATGAATCATGCAGCCAAGGAGATAACACGACAGGGTGTGTCTGGTGGATAATACATAATTGATAAGAACCACACATGTTACATAATAGCATGCTGCAAAAGTAAATATATAGAGTAAGTAGAGTTTGATACATACAGATAGATAACATGGTAATAACATAGCATGGCAACATGTAAGTTCATATTGTAGGCAAGGATAAAAAACAAGCTCATTGACATGTATCTCCATGGTAAAAAATATTAAAATATTAATTCAATCGGTACATTCCAATAAGCCTAGCATAGGTAATAATGATGAATCGGTACACTCCAATAAGCCTTGCATATGTGATATTGGTAAGATGGTAATCTTGAATTGTATTAAGAAAGGCATCCAATAGCTCAACGTGTTTTGTGGCTGAACGCCACTCATCAGGAGCAGAAGAAAGGCAGGAGTCTAAAGCAATGATATTTAGAATTACATTTTTACAGTAATATAGGGGTAGTTATAATAAATCCATCTAAATAAAGAAAATGGAAAAGATGGGGATGTATGTATATGTCCAATCATACCTAGAGACCAGCAGTGGATCTGGGTGCAAGCATGGGAGGCCAGACACCAGCCAGAAGGGTCACCAGCCACGGGAGCTGAGCTAGCATATCCCACGGCAACTAGATGGAATTGGACAGCTGAGACCAGCAGTCCCCGGTAATGATACCCAGTATGTAAATTGTGTCAGCAAATACATCTATAACAAATGTAAATAATGTAGTATATAAATAATGTATACAGTGGGATAAAAGTAACTGATAAACATGCGAAAGTGGATATGTGGGTGCTGTGGCCAGGGCAAGAATGAATAGGTAGAAAAACTGTGCCATAGAGTGAGAATAAGGTAGTAGACTGGTGAAAAATATATATGATTTGTAATATAATATATCCCATAGAGAGGGGTGGGCCCAATCTAAAATCCAGGGCACAATGATGCAAAAAAATGGAAAGCAAGGTAAAAAAGAGAGGAAAGGGAAAACTACCAAAGTAGTGATACCTGTATGGACAAGAGTCCATATGGTGCACGGTGTCCATGGGAGGATAAAACAAGGGAAGTATCTAGGTATGCTGAAGGGAGTATATATACACCAAACTGGCCAGAGGTATGCCACCAACGTCACACCAGCGGCCAATGGGAGAAGGCGCCAAAAATCGAGGAGCAGACCACCGCTCGACAGCCAACGCCAACCCCCCTCATGGAGGATGCAAAGGGGGAATCACAGCGCCGACATACTCATGCCACCAAAGGGTGATGCCGCACATACGACGCCGGAGGCGTGGCGTTGGTGCGATGCGGGACGTCCGCTCAAACCCCCACGCAAACCACTAGGGGAGGAGGGAAGGGGAGGACTCACGGAGCGCATCACAGCTCCCGGGACTGGGAACAAAAGCAGCCAGACCAACCCACCACACCGCCATCAGAGCAAAGGATCTGCAAGGAGGGGATACATAGTAACCCTATATGTAATAAATAATAAAAACTAAAGATATAAAATAATAAATGCACTATATGGATATTGTAGTGAACAGTCCCACATTCTTTTTTTCTTCATATACTAGGGATGGAGGCATTTGTTCAAAGCCTCATATAAAGTCCCAATTGTTTCCTTTTCATCAATATACTGAGCTGGCCAGAACTAGTTCTTGAGGGAGTCTATTCCACATTTTCACAGCACCAACAGTGAAGAAGTCCTTTTTTAGGTGGAGGGTAAATCTCTTTTCCTCCAAACGTAAAGAGTGTCCTCTTGTCTTATGTAATGACCTTAATCTGAATAATTCTACATCAAATGTATGGACCACGTATATTTGTAAATAGTGATCATATCCTCCCTAATCACCAGTTCTGAATAGAGAATAAATCAAATTCAGCTAATCTTTCCTCATAGCTGAGCCCCTCCATGCCTCCTATTAGTTTGGTTGCCCTTTTCTACACTATCTCCAGTTTCACAATATCCTCTTTGTGAATTGGTGCCCAAAACTGAACTGCATATTTCACATAAGGTCCTATTAATGCTTTGTACAAGGGCAAAATTGTCTCTCTCTCTGGAGTCTATAACTATTTTAATAAAACAAATTTGGTTTGCTTCAGAAACTGCAGCTTGGCATTGCATGATATCATTAAAGTATAACTAAAGAAAATTTTTTTTTTTTAAATTTTTGGTTTGAGTGGAGAGGGATTAGAACACCTGTCAGTTTTTTTTTTTTTTTAATGCTGTCTGTGTCCCCGTTAAGAAGATTCACCCTCTCTATTTGTCCTGTTTTTGAAAGTGAAAGTAAAAGAAAATACAAAATTTTGAGTTGTCCCCAGAAAATATTCCAAAGGGGGCAGTTCTGGTGACCTGGGAGTCTCCAAAGAATTCTCTTAATTTACATGGATTGCCTCTCACTTCTTATCTGGCTATGGGACAGGAAGTGAAGACAAATCTCTGCAATGGGACACAGATGGCACAAAAAAAACTGCCAGGGATTATAACCCTCCCTTACTCTAAAATGAAAAAAAAAAAAAATGTTGCCCACAGTTCTACTTTGAGTTTATGATATACCAAAACACCGAGATCCTAGTACTCCTCCTGGAATGCATGCATGTTTGTAGCCACTGAGTGCATAACTTTCCATTTATCAACATTAAGGTGACACTAAACACTCTTGTTTAAAATAAAATCTATTTAAGTACACAGTCTTAACTCAAAAAGTCCCTTCTATCGCTTTCAGCCTCCTCCAATTTTTTTTCTGCTGCTTTATTCTGATTTGGACTTGGTCCTAAAATGGAATAAGGCTTATCAACTATGGGGATTTGTACTGTGCAAAGAGCAGTGCAAATGGCCCCAACTAATATGCACTGTTTGCTTTAACCACTTGCCTACCAGCCACGAACACCTCCTTCCTGACCAAGCCATTTTTCAGCTTTCAGCGCTGTCGCATTTTGAATGACAATTGCGCGGTCATGCAACGCTGTACCCAAATAAAATTTTTATAATTTTTTCCCCACAGATAGAGCTTTATTTTGGTGGTATTTGATCACCTCTGCGTTTTTTATTTCTTGCGCTATAAACAAAAGAAGCGGGACAAGTTTGAAAAAACATAATATTTTTTACTTTTTATTATAATAAATATCCAATTTTTTTTTTTTTAAACAAATTTTTTCCTCAGTTTAGGCCGATACGTATTCTTCTACATATTTTTGGTAAAAAAAATCGCAATAAGCGTATTTTGATTGGTTTGCGCAAAAGTTATAGCGTCTACAAAATAGGGGATAGATTTATAGCATTTTTATTATTATTTTTTTTTTACTAGTAATGGCAGCGATTTGCGATTTTTATCGTGACTGTGACATTGCGGCGGACACTTCGGACACTTTTGACTCATTTTTGGGACCATTCACATTTATACAGCGATCCGTGCTATAAAAATGCATTGATTACTGTATAAATGTGACTGGCAGGGAAGGGGTTAACGCTAGGGGGCGCTGCAGGGGTTAATGTGTACCCTATCTTGGTGATTCTTACTGTGGGGGGAGGGGACTGACTGGGGGAGGAGACCGATCGGTGTCCCTATGTACAAGGGACACACCATCGGTCTCCTCTCCTCTGACAGGACGTGGATCTGTGTGTTTACACACATAGATCCACGTCCTGCTCGATTACCGGGCAATCGCGGGTGCCTGGCGGTCATCGCGACCGCTAGGCACGCGCACCGGGGCCCCAGCTACGCGGCGCGCGCGCCTCCCGCGGCGCGCGCGCGACCCCCAGTGGCCAAATTGTAGACGACGTCATATGACGGCGGCCCGCCACAGTAGCTGCACCGTCCCGCCGTCATTTGACAGTGGGCGGTCAGCTAGTGGTTAAACAAACACAATTGAGGAGGAAAACTATAGGTTTGGGACCTCATGGAGGACATTACAATAAAGCAGAAAAACTATTTCCTGAAAAATAGATTACAGGGGCATTAAGTAGTAAATATGTATAGATTATTTTTGGAGAATAATGATAGTTTTGTGTCACTTTAACTGCTTGCCGACCAGCCGCCGCAGTTTTACTGCGTCAGAATGGCTCGGCTGCGCGAATCACCTTCATGTTACGTCGCTTCTTATTGTGGCCACTAGGGGCACGCACGCGCCCGCTGCTAATCCCCGGAGCCGATGCGACCGCTGGGCTCCTGCCATCGCTTGTGACATGGCGAGAACCGGGATGTCTGTGTGTAAACACAGAGATCCCGGCTCTCTGAGGGGAGAAGAGACAGATCGTGTGTCCATACAAAGTATGAACACCGATCTATCTCTTCCGCTAGCAAGTCCCATCCCCCTTCAGTTAGAACACGTAGCAAGAAACACAGTTAATCCCTTGATCGTCCCCTAGTGTTAACCCCTTCACTGCAAGTGACATTTTTACAGTAAGCAATGCATTTTTATAGCACTGATCACTGTATAAATGCCAATTGTACCAAAAATGTGTCAACATTGTCCGATGTGTCTGCCAAAATGTCACAGTCATGATAAAAGTTGCAGATCATTGCCATTACCAGTATCAATATACACTTATTGTGATTTTAATTACCAAAAATATGGAGAATACATATCGGCCTAAATGGAGAAAAAATTTCCTTTTTAAAAAAAAAATGGGGATATTTATTATAGCAAAAATTAAAAAATATCGGGGCTGAATTACTAAGACGAATGTGCTGCGCCAGTTCACACCTTAATTGGTGAGCCAGATAAATCATGAATTGAGCGTGTGAACTGGCGCACGCATAAGCGCAACAGCGATAATAAATATGCCATTGATAATAGCGCACGCCGTATCATTAACAGTCCATTTACACAGGGGCAACACGACTTCCAGTGTGACTTTGGGAGGCAACTTGGACACGACTTGAGTATGAATCACAGCGCAACTTGGGGCGATTTACAACTCGACTTGGGGCGACTTACAACACGACTTTAAGTCGCCCCCAGGTCAGGCAACTTTAATTTTAAATAAACAACACCATATTTCTAATTGGCAGTTCATTTACATATAGTGTTGTTCAAAAAAACGGCATTGGGTTCCCCTCCAAGAGCATACCAGGCCCTTCAGGTCTGGTATGGATATTAAGGGGAACCCCGCGCCCCCCAAAAAAATGGCATGGGTTCCCCCTCAAAATCCATTCCAGACCCTTATCCGAGCACGCAACCTGGCAGGCCGCAGGAAAAGAGGGGGGATGAGAGAGCGCTCCCCCTCCTGAACCATACCAGGCCACATGCCCTCAACATTGGGAGGGTGCTTTGGGGTCACCCATGTTGATGAGGACAAGGGCCTCATCCCCACAACCCTTGCCCAATGGTTGTGGGGGTCTGCGGGCGGGGGGCTTATCGGAATCTGGAAGCCCCCTTTAACAAGGGGACCCCCCCTGTGTGAAATGGTAAGGGGGTACCCTAGCATTTCACAAAAAAAGTGTCAAAAATGTTAAAAATTACAAGAGGGGGACCCCCACGCCATTTTTTTTTTTTTGGCGCGTGGTTCCCCTTAATATCCATACCAGACCTGAAGGGCCTGGTATGGAATTTCGGGGGACCCCCATGCATTTTTTTTTTCTTAATAGTGTTTGTTTTTTATGCTAACATGACCTGTGTGCAAATATCCTTAAAAAAAAACATAAAAGTGAACCAGCGTAAAAAAGTAAAGTTGAGAGGTGCGCCCGCTCAATTTATGCAGATGCTTACGTTGCTTGACATTTACTAAGATTTTGCCGACGCAGTGAACCAAAGCATTTTAACGTGCGCAAATGCCGCTTGCACATGCGCAGTGCATAAATTGACCTCACGCAGTTCTAAGTGTACTTGCAGGTGCAGCAGGCTTGTTAGGAGAAAGTTACTTTCTCATTCTATTTTGGGCATATTTGTTACTTTGACAGTTATAACTATACTTCCTCACATCACCCCACATCAACCCCATAATATTGGCATTTCCAGCTTCAAATTCTGAGTTGAAGATGCTGTGCGCCATGTCTATAGTGGCGCACCGATCACCGCCTCCCGTGCGCCGAGAATATAATAGTAAATGGGGAATTGCGCTGTGTTACAGGCGCAAATGTTTTGTAAATACGAAAACAGCCATTGCGCATCACAGTGCGCAGCAACTCATGGCGCAAACCGTTTGTAAATCAGTCCCATTGTGTTTTTTTTAAATTGTCGCTATTTTTTTGTTTATAGCGCAGAGATGATAAAATACCACCAAAAGAAATCTCTTTTTGTGGGAAAAAAGGACGTCAATTTTGTTTGGGTACAACATTGCACGACCGTGCAATTGTCAGTTAAAGCGACGCAGTGCCGAATCGCAAAAAATGGCCTGGTCTCTCAGCAGCCAAATCTTTTGGGGCTGAAGCTGTTAAACCTCATGTGCAACATAGTTACCTGATCAGAAAGTGCATTAACATCTGCTTGAAAGTTAGAGACATTATGTAAGGACATTATTCAACTCCATAATTTGATGTCATCAGCAAACACAGAGAAGAACCTGTTGATACCAAACCCTATTTAATTTATAAACAAGTTAAAAAGAAATGACCACAAAACTAAACCCTAAGCTAGACCATTAATAATCTTAGACCATTCAGACTTGGAATCATTAATCGTCACTCTCTTCTTTTAAATGATGTAGTTTAATCCATGTTTAAAAAATAAATTCTGTTTTCATCATTATTTACAGATATATTTCTTTATTTCATATATTATATAATAGATAGATAGATAGATAGATAGATAGATAGATAGATAGATAGATAGATAGATAGATAGATAGATAGATAGATAGATAGATAGATAGATTTTTTTTCTCATTTATACTGTACAGGCATCCCTTTTCTACAATTTCAATTTTTGAGAATATTACAAGAAACATTTTTCAGCTATACAAAAATCATAATTGTAGCTTAAGCTGGCCACGGACTAGCACATTTTTAAATGAACATTCATATGAATCTTAGTATGAACATTTATACAAAAATTCTCTATACATTCAATGACTTGCCAAATGTCATTTGAAAGTATTTAAAAATTGTATTTGCTTTTAACATATAATTTTGCAATGAATATAATTTCCCAAATGAAAATCACATGCACTGTTAGGAGTTTATTCACTCTAGAACATTTTTTTGATTCTGCTCCTTCAAAATTTAGGGCCACCATGGTTGAAAACAAATGTCAGTTTGACTCTTCTAATGAACATTCTTAAAATTAAAAATAATGACTGAGATTCTACTAGTGCATGACCAGCCTTATTTAACAAAAAAATCTGTTTATGAGAACAGGCATCATATTTGCTGAAATGAAGAAAATGTTTATATTTTAAATGATTAACGATAGTACTGATGCTTTTTATATACCTTATCATAATCAATTATGAATCTGTCTTATCTATCAATGCTTTTAATTCCTGTAAGCAAAATTACAGCAGTTACTAATTTTATTGGATGGCAAATAGCAGGCCAAGTGTGTCAAATTGTTACAATTATCCTTACCATAAACAATATACAGTATATACACATTATGAAGCATAAAAATACAGCATTAATTATATATTTGTCACAGCAGTGTAGTCTCTACTCTAGGCCATTGTGAGTCAATATGCTGTAAATTAGTAATTAGTAGTTGATCGTGCTGATCTACCCAACAGCTACTGTACAGGAAATGGATCATTAGTTCATAAAAATAGAAGTAGATGGAGCACAAATAATAATAAATTGGGTAAGTACCATCAAAGCCTAAATACAGTGGGAAAACAAAATTGGAGGAGTTGTCTATGGCAGCCAATTGTATAATACTTGTTACCTTATCTGTAGTCCAATTTGTACAAATTGAACCTTAATATATTCTCTAAAGGATGATTTAGGAAAATTTAAAAGAGCACACAGATTCTACTAAACGATGTGCTTAGCTAGCCAGTAATATAATTGACCTATAAGATTTAGGGGGGGTAATATTAGCCTAGGTTAACACTAATGCGTGTTTTAAATTGTGCGAGTTCAGCTGAACTCGCGTGATTTCAAATCGGCAATGCAGTCTGACTTTGGGGAGCGATTTGACTGACATCTGTGCGAGTTCATGCACAGATGTTTATTCAAATTGCCCCTGAAGTCGCTAAAAATAGTACAGGAACTACTTTTGGAAAACGGTGCGGCGTGGCACAAATTAGGACAGTGCCATTGCCGGCAATAGACATGTCAAATCACATGCCAAATCAGCCCACTGTGAACATGGGCTTAATTTGTGTTTTAAATGCAGTTACCAGAATTCTATTAATCTGTAAAGCTTTGCTCTTTGATCCCCAGTGTCATAGGACAGACTTTATTTTCCATCACCATTTCTCAATTATATCTGAATGCTATAGAGCCCAGATAATAAATCAATCTGAACAGGGGGTCCTCTGAAACAATACAATAGCCCTGATTATCTCTGTAGTCCCTAGGGTCCTATGTTTTAATACAATCAGGTACAATTAACAGAACAGGAGGAGATACAGTATACAAAAAAAAGAAGAAAGAACTACAGCATCATGTTTATTACATTGCCTGTTCTATTAGGTTATTTTTTAAGGATCAAAATACCTAACTGAGAAGAAATGCTGGGAAGCTGATTATGCAAACAACCCTTAACCACCTCAATACAGTGCACTTACACCCCCTTCCTGACCAGACCAATTTTCAGCTTTCAGTGCTCTCTCAATTTGAATGACAATTACTCAGTCATGCAACACTGTACCCATATGAAATTTGCGTCCTTTTTTTCACACAAATAGAGCTTTCTTTTGGTGGTATTTAATCACTAGTGGGTTTTTTATTTTTTTGTGCTATAAATAAAAAATACCATAAATTTTGTTTAAAAAATGCATTTTTCTTTATTTCTGTCATAAAATTTTGCAAATTAGTAATTTTTCTTCATAAATTTTGGCCAAAATTTATACTGCTACATATCTTTGGTAAAAATAACCCAAATTAGTGTAAATTATTTGGTCTTTGTGAAAGTTATAGAGTCTACAAACTATGGTGCCAATCACTGAAAATTGATCACATCTGATCAAGCCTTCAGTATATCGGGTGTATCTCATATCTTGAGACACTAACAAGTCAGGAAAGTACAAATACCCCACAAATGACCCCTTTTTAGAAAGTAGACATCCCAAGGTATTAAGTAAGTAGCATGGTGAATTTTTTTAAGTTGTAATTTTTTCCCACAATTCTTTGCAAAATGAAGATTTTTTTTATTTATTATTTTTTTTTTACAAAATTCTCATATTAACAGGTTATTTCTCTCACAGAGCATATGCATACAACAGATTACACCCCAAAATACATTCTACTACTCCTCCTGAGTATGGCAATACCACATGTGTGGGACTTTTACACAGCCTGGCCACATACAAAGGCCCAGCATTGAAGTAGCACCTTCAGGCGTTCTACGAGCATAAATGACACATCTCATTTCTCAACCACCTATTACACTTTTGAAGGCCCTGGAGCACCAGGACAATGGAATTGTCCCCAAAATGACCCCATTTTGGAAAGCAAACACCCCAACGTATAATCTATGAGGCATAATGAGTCTTTTGAGCGGTTCATTTTTTTCCAGAAGTTTTTGGAAAATGTGGAAAAAAAATGAAAACGCATTTTTTTTACACAAAGTTGTCCATTTATCAGATATTTCCAACATATAGCATGTGCATAGCAAAGATGACACCCCAAAATACATTCTGCTACTCCTCCTGAGTATGGCGATACCACATGTGTGAGACTTTTACACAGCCTGGCCACATACAGAGGCCCAGCATTGAAGTAGCATCTTTAGGCGTTCTACGAGCATAAGTGACACCTCTCATTTCTCAACCACCTATTACACTTTTGAAGGCCCTGGAGCACCAGGACAATGGAATTGCCCCCAAAATGACCCCATTTTGGAAAGCAAACACCCCAACGTATAATCTATGAGGCATAATGAGTATTTTGAGCGGTTCATTTTTTTCCAGAAGTTTTTGGAAAATGTGGAAAAAAAATGAAAACGCATTTTTTTTACACAAAGTTGTCCATTTATCAGATATTTCCAACATATAGCATGTGCATAGCAAAGATGACACCCCAAAATACATTCTGCTACTCCTCCTGAGTATGGCGATACCACATGTGTGAGACTTTTACACAGCCTGGCCACATACAAAGACCCAGCATTGAAGTAGCATCTTCAGGCGTTCTACGAGCATAAATGACACATCTCATTTCTCAACCACCTATTACACTTTTGAAGGCCCTGGAGCACCAGGACAATGGAATTGCCCCCAAAATGACCCCATTTTGGAAAGCAAACACCCCAACGTATAATCTATGAGGCATAATGAGTCTTTTGAGCGGTTCATTTTTTTCCAGAAGTTTTTGGAAAATGTGGAAAAAAAAAAAAAATGAAAACGCATTTTTTTTTACACAAAGTTGTCCATTTATCAGATATTTCCAACATATAGCATGTGCATAGCAAAGATGACACCCCAAAATACATTTTGCTACTCCTCCTGAGTATGGTGATACCACATGTGTGAGACTTTTACACAGCCTGGCCACATACAGAGGCCCAGCATTGAAGTAGCATCTTTAGGCGTTCTATGAGCATAAATGACACCTCATTTCTCAACCACCTATTACATTTTTGAAGGCCCTGGAGCACCAGGACAATGGAATTGCCCCCAAAATGACCCCATTTTGGAAAGCAAACACCCCAACGTATAATCTATGAGGCATAATGAGTCTTTTGAGCGGTTCATTTTTTTCCAGAAGTTTTTGGAAAATGTGGAAAAAAAAAATGAAAACGCATTTTTTTTACACAAAGATGTCCATTTATCAGATATTTCCAACACATAGCATGTACACAGCAATGATGACACCCCAAAATACATTCTTCTACTCCTCTCGAGTATGGCAACACCACATGTGTGAGACTTTTACACAGCCTGGCCACATACAAAGGCCCAACATCCAAGTAGCACCATCAGGTGTTCTAGGAGAATAAATGACATATATAATTTCCTGGCAACCTATCATTTTTGAAGGCCCTTCATATTTCTAACACATAGCATGTACATACCAAGAATTACAATTCAAAATAAATTTTATCGCGGAAAGGGTAAAAAAAAAAAAAGCATTACCTGTGCTTTTAGTAGTATCCACAGAGGAGAGCACTGGTCCAGGCAGCAGGTAGGGATGTGCTTAGCGACAGCAATGGTAATTATCCAGGCAACAGGCAGGAATATTGTCTATAGTCAGCACAAGGATATTGTCAGCACAGCAGTCCATAGAAATTGTCCAGGCAGAGACAGCCAGCACAGCCATAATATTGGTCCTGGTACACTGTTACCTGCATACACTCATTGTACCGCTCTCCAGCCCTTCATAAACATACTGCCTCTTGCTACAGATAATTATTTGCATAGTCCAGGTAGCGGTGTGGTCCGTTCATGCGGCAGGCAGAGGCATGGTGGCAGTAAGTCAGCAGCAAGCTGAGGGCCGCAATCAGGTAAGACCTGTGCACAGGTGCACAGGGGTAGAGGCTTCGACCCACCCAAATCTCTATGAAGCCTCCGGGCTCCAGACCCTAATCCGAAAACCGGAGAAAACAAAAACAAATTGTTTTCTCCATACGGAAAAACAATTCTGGAGCCCCTCACATATGTGAGACCCCTGTGTACTACAGTAGCAGGGCAATAGATCAGTCCAAGCGGTAGGCAAAAGCATAGTCTGTAAAACAGGCCAGGGTCAGTTCACGTGCAAGCAGTCCAATCGGTAGACAGTAGCGTAGTTAATAAAACAGGCCAGGGTCAGTTTTTGTGGAAGCAGTCCAAACGGTAGGCAGAGGCATAGTAAAAAAAACAGGCCATGGTCAGTTCACGTGGAAGCAGTCCAAACAGTAGGCAGAGGCATAGTCAAAAAAACAGGCCAGGGTCAGTTCACGTGGAAGCAGTCCAAACAGTAGGCAGAGGCATAGTCAGAAAAACAGGCCAGGGTCAGTTCACGTGGAAGGCAGTGGCATGGTAATTTGGGGAAGCATGGAAAATGGTCAGCACTGAAAATGGGGAAATGGTTAATATTTTAGGGATGTATGACAAAGTTGGAAGCATTCACCGATGCAAAGGCCAGGTTGGGAGGGACACTGGGGACAATGGACGCTGGTATCTGTCCGAAACCCTCTTTTGGTGCACATGCGACATTTTTCTTCTTCTTCGGCCTGCTTCAGATGGTGGAATTTTGAAGGGGAAGTGGCGCTCATAAAGTCGGCAAACAGTCTCAGAGCGAAGGTCTTCTGGAGGGGGTCCTTGGTGATAGGTGAGGGACGTGACAATTTCTTCTATGAATTTTAGAAAGGGGGCGTGGCTTTCCATGGATTTGGTGTAGACTACATAGGAATTATAAATGGCCAAATGGAAGAGATAAATTGCTACCTTCTTATACCAGAATCGGGACCTCCTTATTGACAAATAGGGCTTGATCATTTGATCATTGAAATCCCCCCCCCCCATGTAGAGATTATAATCTTGGACACATTTTGGCTTTTCAATGGGACCTTGTCTTCTTTGAACCTCAATTGTAGTGTCCTCATGGATGGTGGACATCATGTGCACGTCCCTTTTATCCTTCCACCTCAAGGCCAGCACTTCATTGCATCTCAATGATGCTCTTTCCCCCCTCCGCAGCTTTTTATTCGCCAGTGATTGTGGGAAGCCCTTCCTATTTTTTCTGGAGGTTCCGCAGGCCAGGGTTTTTGCCAGGTACAAGTGTCTGAAAAGGGGCAGGCTGGTATAAAAGTTGTCAAGGTATAGATGATATCCTTTGTTCAGAAGTGAGTATGCCAGGTCCCATACAATCTTTCCAGTTGTGCCCATGTAGGCCGGGCATTCAGGGGGCTGGAGCTGGGAATCTCTTCCTTCATATATGCGGAACGCATACAAATATCCCGTGGCTCTCTCACACAGTTTGTATAATTTGACTCCGTATCTGGCCCTTTTGCTAGGAATATATTGCTTTATTCCTAGCCGGCCAGAAAAGGGTACCAGGGACTCATCGACACATATATTCTGCTCGGGGACATAAAGTTCTGCAAATTGTTTGGAAAGGAAATTTATCAGTGGGCGAAGTTTATATAACTTGTCGTAATTTGGATGATTGTGGGGAGGGCACTGGGTGTTGTCGCTGAAGTGAAGAAAGCGCATTATGATGTTGTATCGGGACCTGGACATTATGGCAGAATAAATGGGCACGGCGTGCATGGGTTGGGTGGACCAATAGGTATGTCCTTCATTTTTTTTTTGTAACCCCCATGTTTAGGGTGAGGCCCATAAACACTTTGAACTCATTCAAATTCAGATCTCTCTACTGAAACGGACGGGCATGTGATGATCGGGGGTTATTGGCAATATGCTGCTGGGCGTATAAATTTGTCTGGTCCACAATAAATTGCAGAAAAGTGTCGGGCAAAAATAAATGAAAGAAATCCATCTCTGAAAAATTTTGGGTGTTGGCCTGCACACCTGGCTGTGCTGTGAAAGGGGGAATAATTGGTGAAGCCGAGTCGGAAGGCAGCCATGTTGGGTTGGCAAGACCATCTGGCATATATGTAGAGGCCCTGGCTCTTGGGGGATGTGACACTCCAGTATTTGGATTAGAATTTCCTGGGCTGGTACTCAGGCGTGATGTGGCAGCACTGGTTCTGGGTCTGGGCATTTGTTGGTGGGGCCCATCGCCGGCAGCAGCGATGGTACTGGGCATTTGTTCCTGGGGCCTAACGCTGGCGGCAGCGCTGGTACTGGGCCTGGATATTTGTTCTTGGGGCCTATTGCTGGCGGCAGCGCTTGTACTGGGCCTGGGGATACAATCCTGGTTTCCAGAGTGCCGTGCCCTTTTAGGAGGGACCCATTCTTCTTCCGAATCATTTGCCGATTCACTATTCGGTTCAAATGCAGATTCGGAATCGAGATTTGATTCGGAATCGGGATTTGATTCGGAATCAGAATTTGATTCCGATGAGAACTCCCCGTTGCTCTCATCGGTCATGGAGAGGATCTGGAACGCCTCCTCACTATTGTAAAGCCTTTTGGACATGGCGCTGATGGCTGGGTGACAGGTGGCAGGTGACGGTCACTGATGGGCTCTGTGATGGGTAGCAGGTAACTTTCACTGATAGGTGATGACGGTGTGACAGGCGATGGTCACTGATGGGTGACAGGCCACGGACAGTGACAGATAATTTTTCACTGATGGCTGGCGGTCACTGATGGCTGGCGGTCACTGATGGGTGATGGCTGAAGACTGGCGGTGGCTGATGGCTGGCGGTCACTGATGGGTGACAGGTGATGGCTGATGGGTGACGGCTGGCAGTCACTGATGGGTTACAGGTGATGGCTGGCGGTCACTGATGGGTGATGGGTGATGGCTGGTGGTCACTGATGGGTGACGGCTGGTGGTCACTGATGGGTGACGGGTGACTGGTGGCGGTCACTGATGGGTGACGGGTGACTGGTGGCGGTCACTGATGGGTGACTGGTGGCGGTCACTGATGGGTGACGGGTGACAGCTGGCGGTCACTGATGGGTGACGGATGACTGGTGGCGGTCACTGATGGGTGACGGGTGACAGCTGGCGGTCACTGATGGGTGACGGTTGACAGCTGGCGGTCACTGATGGGTGACGGGTGACTGGTGGCGGTCACTGATGGGTGACGGGTGACAGGCGCACCGCTGACGGTCACTGGTGGCAGTCTCCTATGTGACAGGTGCACTTTATGGGGTGACTGTTGGGTGACAGATGACAATGGGGGGGCGATCTGACAAGTGTGGTGTTGGTGCAGACACTACAGAACACAGATCGGTAACTCACTGCTCCAGGCTCTTCACCGTTTCTAGTGTGAGGAGAGAAGCGCTGGTAACAGCTCGTTACCGCGCTGTGTTTACATTTAGTGATCGGCTGTGAAAGGATCACAGCCGATCACGTGACTAAACAGCCAGCCAATGGCTGTTTACCGGCGTCAGTGACAAGCCGTGTTCCCGGGAACACGCCGTCACCGACGTGCACGCGCAGCGCACTCGCGATCGCGCGCATGCGCCGTGCACATTGGGGGTGGAACCATTTGTGATCGGCCGTGACTTCATCACGGCCGATCACGTGGTAAACAGCCATGACGAATGGCTGTTCACCCTCTTCGGTGGCGAACGGAGTCTCCGTGACACGCCGCCACCGAAGGAACGGGAATGCGTGCGCTCGATCGCGCGCATTCCCTGTTCAAAGGCGAGGACGTCATATGACGCCCTGCCGGAACAAGAGAAGCGCCGCCTGGCCGTCATTTGACGGCCGGCGGTCGGCAAGTGGTTAATGCAGATGTGCAAAACCTTTGTGTTCCACAGGAGCAATAATCATTGCCTCAAAATACATTCCAGAAACATATCCTGGTAGGGGTAATGACCGTGCACCCCCTCCTGAGCCTTGAAAAAAACACCTTGTCCCTATGTTGATGAGGACAAGGGCCTCTCCCCTACAACCCTGGCCCAAGGGTGTGTGGCTGGGTAGATTATTATAAGCCCTCTTTAACAATAAAGGGTCCCCAGATACTGGTCCCCCAAGTAAATGAGTTCCCCAAAAAAAAAAACATTAAAAAATAAGCACATATTTTGTTAAATCTCTTAATGAAAAAAAAACCCTAAAAATGCCTTGCAGTGTACAGTATAAGTGAAACTTTCAAAAATGTAAAATGTATTTAGATAATGCACCTGGGGGATGCTCTGAACCTGTTTGTGATCTGGGGCATTTGTACTTTGAAAATAACCTACTATAGCAAAACTGACATTTACAAAGAAAAAATATACAGGTTAATGCAGATCTTCATTCTCCCCCTCCCATCTTTAAACCCCTGCTTATCAAGGGTTGTCTTCTTCACAATTCAGATACTCACCTACACCCAGCAGATTTAGTGTTGACCCACTGAGATCCTCCTCTGTTTTGCCACTGGTTGGTCCCACACCACCATGTTTTCTGTGATGTCATTATTAGCCGCTGGGATTTCAGGGTCCAGCCAGTAAGCCTACCAATGACACACTGCTAAGCCCACCCCCTCCTCCTTTACTGGATGAAGGACAATGCCTACTGGGATATGTGACGTGCATATCCCAGGAGGCAAAGGTTTCACAATGCATGTCATTCACCTAGGCAAATAATGTTCACCTTTTAAATTAAAAAAAGTAAAAAATAAATAAAATTAAAAAAAGCACTATTTCTGGAGAGGAAGGGAAGAAGAGTGGACAGAAGAGATGATAGCCTGGAGTTAGGGGCAAAAATGTTTAAGTTGCTGAAAAATGACAGTTTCTGGCTGTCCTTACTTCTGTTTGTAAACAAAGCAGCCAGGGATTACTTTCATCTATACAAGACCCTTATCTGAACATGCAACCTGGTAGGCCAGAAAAGAGGGGAGATGAACATGTGGAACCCCCCCTGGCAAAACTGTTTTTCATGAAACCCCAAGGAAGCCCCCTGGAATCAACAGCTTGAGGAAGACAATGGTCTTTTCCTTTGGGAGCAACAGCTGTGTCCACATCCCAATTCACAATAAATGGGGTGTACGCTATAGTATGCCCATGTGAATAAGGCAAAAAGAGCACAGTAAGTTACTAAAAAGAGGAAAGAGGCTGCTAGTAGATTTAAAACCAAATGAGGAGTTAAAAGAAACAGACGAGCAGCAACGGATTAAAAGCTAAAAGAAAAAATAAGAAGAATTTATATAAATGAAAAAAATGTAGCGCTAGGACATATACACTATGTGAAAGTGAATATTATATATAAAAAAAATATATCGAGCATGTATACAAATACCCACAATGAAACGTGAGTATTACCAATAGTGTGGCATAAAAAATAAGTGCCAGTAAGGAATGTGGCATATGCTAAATAAATAAACAATAAGTGCCAATGAAAAGCAACAATGTAATACAGAGTCCGTGTCAAGTGAAACACTGATAACAACGAATCCTTCAGAGTAACTCAGGAACAGGAAAAGACTGGATAAGAATGACTATGAACCGGCTTGACTGATGATATAGAAAGATTGGGTACTCTTACCGCAGATGTTGGATACAGCTACCATACGGTATTTGTATCAAGCAGGCTTAAACGCTGAACCTCTTGCGCCAATGGGTACCAAATCAGGCAGGCGGGAACCGAAGGTAGACACCTCGACAGGCAGGAACCAAACAGCATACACCGCCACCGATAGACCTCTTATCAACAAGTTGTAAAGTCACCAACCAGTCCACTCAATGCGATCCCACAAACCGGGGAAAAAAGAGAAAAATGGAAGCGACTCCAATGGTGCAGGTCAAAAAAATATTTAAAATTTATTCACATTGGCATGTGACAAATAAAATCTCGAGAGTATAAAAAAGGAATAGGTCAGCAATGTGAGAAGTATGAGACAGCTGGCCCGACGCGTTTCGACACAATTCGGTCTTCTACTGGGGCATATCTCTAACCTCCCCACATTGCCAGAAACAATTTATAAACTAAGGACCCTCATGACCCCACCCCCTTGGTCCAAAACAGGAAGTACACACCTCTAGTTCAAACCAAGTGGGATAGGGGAAAGAGACGCCCACATGATACAAATGAAATGCACATTGGACTCTACATAATCATGAAAGACACAATTTATAATTCACAATTAAAAATAGATACTGAATGTGAGATGGATCATATGGTCAGCAAATAACTACAAAAGCTGGTGTCACTAAATCCAGAATAACTTACCCCCAATAATGGACCAGCCAGATGCACAGACTATGTAAACCAATCAGTGGCAATAGCCAGATTGCCGCCAAAATCACTGACGAATCGAGAGTGCTGTTATAATAAGCCCAACTTGGATAGGTTAGACTGTCAGCAATATCAATAATATGCAAACATACATGTCCCCAATAGGTCACATACCAAACAGCACCACCTCCAAAGGCAAAAGTGGTCAACCATGTGATCGCCCAAAACGCCCACCACAGCGATCGGCGTCACCATGATCAACCCGAAACTGTATTAAGCATAACGGATATGACCAGCGTTTGTACCATTGGGCCGGCGAAGCCCGGAAGCCATAGAAGGCGCATCGCGCCATCACATCCTGCGTGACTGGAACGCAACGACGTGTAACATCATTGGACCAGTGCGCAGTAGCGTGAAACTCCGGTCACGCGTTACGTCATCACGCTCCGCGCAACTGGAATGCAACGGCGTCCAGTGCGCAGCCGCGCAAATCACGTGACACAACAACCAGAAGTCATATGCGTCCCAGAGAGCGGCGTCAAGTGCGCAGTCGTGCAAATCACGTGACACACCAACCAAAGATTCTGTGCGTCCCAGAGTCTGCTAGCACACAAACCAGGACAAACCACATAAGGCATTGTTCAAAAGGGGGGCAGACATCAAAACATAGACCAATCAAAGCCAAAACAAAGCAGTATGAAAGCAGCTCCATAATTAATATGGAGGGTACAAAAAGACACAACATTAAACTGCACGTGTGTATGAATGGGGGAGAAGAAAGGAATAATAATATAACTATTAGACATAAAGCTCATGGGACAACTCACATAGATCCATCTCACATACAGTGTACAATACAGTATAAAATAAAATAATAAAAATCGATATATTCAATAATACATATTACATATTATTAGAACTGACACTGGTCTTTAAAAACCAAAAAGGTCACTATTACCCAACCATAAACTTCAATCATGAAAATAGGATAACCTGAGTGTGGTTACGTCACTGAACCCTAAAAAACTATATTTAAACCGTCATGACACGAGTGAAGTGCTACTCACCCCCGGTTAATGAAACAGTTGATGTCCCACTCAACGTTCATACCAAAGGGCGAGTAGCACTTCAACTCATAAATCCAATAGGTCTCTAATCTAGAGACTCTACGTACGCAGGAATCACCGCGCCAGTGAGGGACAAATTTGTCAATCACTTTGAACTGGGTACCTGTAGGGTCTTTATTGTGGTGTTCAAGATAATGGCGAGGAACGCTATGTTTGATGCACCCCTTCTTAATTTTAGCCAAATGCTCATTTGCACGTATCGAAAACGTACGGATAGTATGTCCGACATATTGTAACTTACAAGGGCAAGTAATCAAGTACACAAGGAACCTGGTGGCACATGTTGTAAAGTGTCTCATAGTATGGTTACGTGAGGTAACTGTAGAAGAGAAACTATCCGTCATGCGTCTGCCCAATGTATTGTGTAGGCAGACATTACATTTCCTACAAGGAAAGTAACCCTTGCATTGTTGAAAGAATGAGACAACTTTGGGAGGGTCTACGACATTGGGAGCAATGTCGCCCTGGACGGAGCAGGCACCCCTGAAGATGATGTCCGCCCGTTCGGGGAGAGAAGGTCCCAAGACACGGTCACTCCGCAGGACCTTCCAGTGTCTGGCCAAAATCTTCTTAACCTCCTTATGTTGAGTCGAGAAGGACGTGAAAAAAGACCACCTAAACTTGTTGTCTACAAAAGGCTTGGGATTGTCCACCAGTAGAGTGTTTCTATCAACCCGTGACACGAATTAAATATCCATGTATAGGGTCGCAGGACAATATCCCTTTTCTACAAACCTCTGCCTAAGGACCTGGCATTGTTGAAGGAAGACAGAATCTCTCGTACAATTCCTACGAAGTCGAAGGAACTGTCCTCGAGGAACAGATATGAGCCAACGATCGTGGTGACAACTACCGACAGGAATGTACCCATTCCTGTCGGTAGGTTTGAAATAAGTTTTGAATTCAAAACCTCGACCAGTGGCCTCAATCTCCAGGTCCAAAAAATGAACACTAGTAAAGCTAGCTTCATAACTGAGAATTATCCCACGGTCATTAAGATTAAGGGTGGCCATAACATTTTCTAAGGATAGCATATCCCCCTTCCATAGGAGGAGGACGTTGTCTATATACCTAGCCCATAAGACCAACTCAGGTCGTTTAAGGGCATAGACAACGTCCTCCTCCCACTGGGCCATAAAGAGGTTGGCCACACTGGGGGCGTACTTAGCCCCGATAGCCACTCCCTTGACCTGGGAATAAAAAATGCCCTGAAACCAAAAATAATTGTGCTCCGTGGCAAATTTTAATAAATCCAAAATAAAGTTCCTCTGTATTAAAGAGAGGGATGGATGCGGAGATAGGTAGAATTCTACTGCAGCAAGGCCCAATTGATGGGAAATACAAGTGTGCAAGGCGGACACATCCACCGTAACCATAATAAGGCCTTCTTGAAACTAGTGATGGCTTGCCGCATGCAGGTGTCCTACCTGCTGATATAAGGGGACAGCAAAGCCAACAGTTGGTGAAAAACGGGGTCCGTCATCCTGAAAAAGTTCCTGAAATCATCAGGATTATTCTCCTGGATCTCACGAAGCAAAGGCATGTGCGAGAATTGGTCACGCTGGCGCAGTCAAATCTTGCTCCATGAACTCCTCCTCATGCTGTTCATGGACTGGGTTTGGGTCAAAGCTAAAAGCTCAACACCAAGCCCCTGCACAGCACGAACTCTACAATGAGTACATACATGCAACATGGCTTCAAAACGGTCGGCTGGTCAGAATGGACTAACAGAAAGCACTGACAAACAGCAAGGCCTGAAAGAATGAACTGAAAACCAGAAACGAGCGGACAATAAGCACTGAAAATCAAAGCGTACTATATATAAATATAGGCCGCAATGAGAAACAAATGCGAACTGACTACACATACTGATAAGCAGATATGCACCGACAAGCAGAAACTGAAGAGCAGTAACGATCTGAAGCACAAGTCTGAAAAGTGCACACGCGATAAACACAAGATCAGCAGAAGGAGCCCAAAGGGTGCCGCACGTGGTGCTGAACTTCCCTTTTATAGTTCCGTCGTACGCGGTTTACGTCACCGCGTTCTTGACAATCGGAAATTCCGACAAATTTTCCGACCATGTGTGGGCAACACCAGTTTCGGACAAAATCCGTCGGAAAATATCGGACGGATTTTGTGGTCGGAATGTCCGACCGTGTGTACGTGGCATAAGACATACCATACCTGCAAAGCAAGTACAATAAAACATAGTAAAAATAAAACATTACATTTCTAAAATGCAGTAACAATAGATATAGAACAATAGAGAGCAAACAATAGAGAGCGAACATATAAGAGCGAACAATAGAGAGAGAAGAAAAATAAAACCACAACTATTTTTGGCTTTTTAATTTTTTTATTTTATTTTGTGTTTTTGTGTTTTTTTTCCCCTTTTTATAAACTGTAAACTGTAAGCTTTCCAGATTAGGGTCTCTCAAAATGTGATGGCCATCTCATCTTTGGAGACCCTGCGTAAGTGTACCTTAGGTCTGTGCAATGCTGTACCCTATGCTAATACTCCACTAGTGTGTGGTAGGCTGGTAGCGTTCGAAACATTCACCAATGCAAAGACCAGGTTGGTCAGGACAGGAGGGACAATACAAGCAGATGTATACGTGATGGCATTGCGCTGTGTGTGGTATACAAATGTGTATCGACTCAATATACAAAGTATATAAAATACCATGTGATGAAAAAATAAATAAAAAAATCTAGAACCAAATATATGAAATCTATATAACAAAATGTGACATTGAACGAATAAGTGGACAAATGAATAAACAGTGTGATAAAGTCCAACATGCACCACTGAGTGTGCAATATAGCTGGATAAAATCAATATAGTCCGGTAGTGAGAGTGATAAAACAAGAAACAAATTCCACTGTAACAGTCTGAAATAATGTTCCACACAAATAGTGAATCCCTCCACTGTGAGCAATCAATTGATTGGTGCCCAGCTAATCTTCTAATGGTGGCACCTCTGTGTGCACAAGCCTCTCACCTTACTGCCATAAGGTATATGGCATATAAGGAATTATAGGTGATGTTCAAATGTCCTTTTGACCAGCTCCAGTGAACTTAAACAATCGTGGTCTCAGTATGTGGGGTTTAGATAAAAAAAGAAAAAAAGACAGCCCATAGCGTAATCCCATATGAGGTAGTTTATGGTGACACGCATAATAAATAAACTCACTTATTATATATAATGGCTGGCATCAATCCACGAGTGCCGAGCTCATATCCTTCTGCCCAGATTTTGTAGTTAGATGTTCAGGTCTCTCTGTTAATATCCTCAGTATGCAGGGGGAGTTTTAGGCACAAAGAAAGGAAATGCCCATAGTGTAACCCCGTATAACAAGGTTTATTAAACACAAGCAGAGTAAAAGCAAACACTAATTTTTAAAAGCAGTAAAATAGCAGCAATCCACGAGCACCGAGCTTGTATGTACAACCAGTTCCTGGTAAACCTATTCCTCCAATACTGATGCGTATCGTCACATCACATGACTTCATCAGATCCTTTGAATTGGAGCAATAGGTTTACCAGGAACTGGCTGTACATATGAGCTTGGTGCTTGTGGATTGCTGCTATTTTACTGCTTTTAAACGTGAGTGTTTGCTTTTACTCTGCTTGTGTTTAATAAACCTTGTTATACGGGATTACACCATTTGAATTTGGACCGCCGTGTCTGTGCGAAGGGTGGACAGAACGAAAACATTCTTATTAACCCTCCACTTCACAGCAAGCAAATTATTACATTTTAAACAGGCTCTCTCCCCCAGTCGAAGATGGGAATCTACAAGTGGCTTGTGTAATAATTGTCCACATACAAGTGGTACCCCTTTCCGAATAAGGGTGACACCAAGTCCCACACAATCCTACCAGCACTCCCTATGTAGTCTGGGCAGTTCTCCTGCTCTACGTAACTATCTCTTCCCTCTTAAACCATAAAACTATATGTATAGCCTGTTGCCCTCTCACAGAGCTTATACATCTTGACACCATATCTGGCACGGTTGCCGGGAAGATACTGTTTGAATGACAAGCGGCCCTATATACTCTGAACAGCAGTAGACAGGCGGTCCCCGGGTTACAAACAAAATAGGTAGGTTTGTTCTTAAGTTGAATCTGTTTGTAATTTGGAACAGACACATTAAGTGTAGCTCCAGCCAAAAAATCTATTTTGAAGCTTTTTGGATAACATAGGGAAGGGTTATCATAACCCCATGTAACATTTGTTTTGCTGTCTGTTGCCCCTGTTCAGAAGATTTAACCTCACTTTCTGTCCCAATGACAATTGGATTTAGAAAATTTGGGGTTTTTAGGGAATCAAGGATTGGTGATAAAGCATCAGTGGAGACACCTTTTTCCCATATTAACTCTTACAGGAGAGAATTTTTCTTCCTAGGGGTAGATTTCCTCTCACTTCCTGTTGTCTCCCTCCGTTTGTAAGTAGGAGTCATTTGTAAGTCAGATGTTTGAAAGTAGGGGACCGCCTGTATATACTATATGGCCTGCCCTATACACTTTGCAGAAATTTGGGCCTTAGGTGTTGGTGGTACCATAACACTGTAAGCCCTCACAGTCTCACAGTTTCTCTTGGTGGGCGCTGGTGGGCTCTCAAAAATTGTAATTACACACCCCTGTTAAACAGGGGCAGAAAAATTGGGCCTTAGGCACTGGTGCTGGTGCCACAACACTACAACCCCTCACAGATACTCTAGTTGAGCGCAGGAACGAGCCCTGCTGCAAAATATTATAGCACAAATTGTAATTACACGCCCCTGTTAAACAGGGGCAGAAAATTGGGCTGGTGCCCAGAACCAAAAATGTTCTTAGAAACTATCAACATGAACATTGAGGAGGAATAGGATAGTCACTCAGCATAACAGGATATTCACACAGCATCAGCATAGGCAGTCTTCAAGAGATCTCACATTCATAAAAAAATGAATCGGTTACATCAGCATCAGACGCTTGGTAGCTGGTGATCCAAGACTGATTCATTTTTATGAAGGTGAGCCGATCAACCGAGTATGTGGACAGGCACACTCTGTAATTGGTTACAAAGCCTCCAGCAGCACTGAATGTGCGTTCAGATAGAACGCTGGATGCAGGACAGGTCAGTAGCTCAATTGCATACTGTGCAAGCTCTGGCCAGTGATGCATCCTCAAGACCCAGTAACCCAGTGGATTTTTGGTTGGAAAGGTCTCCAAGTCTGATCTTGCCCCAAGGTATTCCTGCACCAAGTACGGTAAATCAGATGCTGGCGATGGTTGCTGGAACCAATTAGACCTTGGGGCTGCGGACTAAAAAATTGTCTGAATGCATCGGTCAGACAGCCACCTTCTCCACTGCTCCTTCTGTGACTGACCGAAGCCTAAGCAACACGTTGTCCAGGAGGACAAGGAAATTGCAACCTCCCAGCCTCTGAAAACGCATTGCACAAACCTTTCTGCAAGGCCTCCCGAAGATGTTTCATCCTCTGCTCCCTCTGCGAAGGCTGGATAAGTTCCGTAACCTTACCCTTGTAATATGGATCAAGAAGGGTTGCCAGCCAGTACTGATCCCTCTCCTTGATACCACGAATCCGAGGGTTCTTTCGCAGGTTTTGCAGAATCAGGGAGGCCATGCAGCGTAGGTTTTCTGAGGCATTCGGTCTGGAGTCCTTTGGGTCACTAAGGACAAAATGATCTGCAGCCACCTCCTCCTAGCCACGTACAAGTGCATGGGTTTTTGGGGACTGAAAATGATCCCTTGAAGACTGCTGCTGATGCTGAGTGCCAGGCTCCACCTCCATGCTGACACAATCCTTCTCCTCCTCTTCCTGTGTGATAGGCGGGCCTGCAGGAATACTGTCTAGATAAAGGGGGCCTTGAGAGGTAAGGAAGCCCTCCTCTTCCTCCCTCTGTTCTGCCTTTAGTGCCCTGTTCATGTTTCCATGCAGTGTGTGCTCCAACAGGAATACAAGAGGGACAGTATCACTGATGCATGCACTGTCACTGCTTACCATCCTTGCGGCCTCCTCAAATGGTGACAGGACAGTGCATGCATCCTTGATCATTAGCCACTGGCGTGGCGAAAAAAAGCCAAGCTCCCCTGACCCTGTCCTGGTGCCATACTCGCACAGATACTCATTGATGGCCCTCTGCTGCATGTGCAGCCGATGCAGCATTGCCAACGTTAAGTTCCACCTGGTGGGCATGTCACAGATGAGGCGGTTCTTGGGCAGGTTGCATTCCTTTTGAAGGTCAGCCAGCCGAGCACTGGCATTATATGACCGGTGGAAAGGCCCACAGACTTTTCTGGCCTGCCTCAGGAGATCTTGTAAGCCCAGGTACCTGCACAAGAACCGCTACACCACCAAATTAAGGACATGAGCCAAACAGGGAAAATGGGGTCAAGTGTCCCTGTCGGAGGGCAGATAGGAGGTTGGTGCTATTGTCGATGGCATCAACCACCTCTTAACCTGCCCAGGCAGAGCTGCCAGAATCTCTGCTCCAGTGGGGCTCCTGTCCCCTAAGCAGACCAATTTAAGCACCGCATGGCATCTTTTTTCCTGAGTTCTTGCGTAGCCCCTAGAATGTCTATGGAGCACCGCTGGTTTCCGAGAACAAATCTGCACAGGAAGAGGCCATTGAGGAAGAAGCAGAAGAGGGGGTGGAGGAGAGAGGTGTGGCAGAATCACCACTACCAGCATTTTGGAGGCGTGGTGGTGGACAAGCTCCAACATTACTGCACCCTGTCTTGCTTCCTTCCCAGCTGCCAGCAGGGTTATCCAGTGCACCGTGAAAGAAAGGTAACTTCCTGTCAATACTTGCTGGACCACGAGTCAGCGGTAATATGCACCTTGTCCAACGAGGCCAAGACATTGCCTTCCACATGCCGGTAGATAGCTGGAATGGACTTCTGAGAAAAAAAATGCTGTTTGGAAACCTGCCACTGAGGTACCGCATATTCCACAAATTCTCGAAAGGGGGCAGAGTCTACCAGCTGAAAAGGAAGCAGTTGGAGTGCTATCAATTTAGCCAAACTAGCATTCAGCCGCTGAGCATGTGGATGGCTGGGGCCAAAATTATTTAGACGGTTTAGCATATATATATATATATATATATATATATATATATATATATATATATTGTGACAGCAGGCAGGTAAAATCACCTGGTTGTATCCAGGATGGAAAATATGTATGCCCTAGATTCAGGCTTTATGCTGACTTATACCACTAGAGGGGAGTGCTGGGAGTCCTACAGGGGAAGAGTTAATGAGCCCAGTTGAAGTATGTGGGCTCATTAAGACCTCTACAAAAACCCCAGCATGCTTAGGTAGATGCTCCATCCTGGAACCAGTTCTGTGTTTGTGTAGACTGGGGAGTGTGGTATCTGCCATGTGTGGTGAGTCAACGCCTGTGTGGCAAACATCTAAAACAGAGAGATAGGAACGGGGCAGCACCAGGCTGTACCTAGTTGTTAGATAGATAATCTTTGTGTGTAGTAAGCGGTCAAGCTGACCAGGATTTCTTTTCATGTTTCTTTTTGTTTTGCTGTTATATTTTTCACTGCATACAGCATAAATAAACAGCACCTTTGTTTTTTTCACCTACAAACGCTGCCTGCTGTGCCTGAGGTGAACCCATCCAGGGGGTCACACACACCCCCTGCCGAGCTAACCCCCTCACAGTATATACAAAAAAGAGGGGAATTAAATATTTTTAACCCCAGATTAAAGATTAGATAATGTATATTGAAAATGTATAAATCATTTATTCCAAAAAGATGATAATAGCATACACATAAATGTATAAAAATAGAGTGCTTAAACAGTATTCAAAATAAATACACATACAGAATATGAGATAGATATAAAGAAAGAAATTGCGCTAGGTGAAAAATTATTAGTGACAAAATATGTTAATGAAAAAAATGAATAAAAAAAACGTGAAGGTGAGTCCTGCAGCTGAACACTAATAACCCCGGTATAGGGCACAAGATGAATACATATAAACAGAAAGTGCAGCGCTGGGTAGTGAAAAACTGTAAATTACCAGTTGATAAAAGTAACCCAAAATAATTAGTGAAAATAATGAGTGTTCAAACAAAGTTCATATGTGAACTCAAAATATCATAGAGTCCAAAAAGTTCAAGTGAAGTGAAACAAATAAGTTCATAAACTTCTGTGAACTTAATCCAAGGTGTATGTATTGATAGCAGTATATCCCATCACCACAGGGGTCAAAGATGAATAAAAGGGGGGGGGGAGGCTTACCAGAAAGCCAGTGACCGCCCTTATTCAGGGGGGTCAAACAAAGCTTTGGACGAACAGCCTTGGTGCTGTTGGGGATTACCAGCGTCCCGATGGATATCCAGCAGCAACGAATCTCCAGCAGCAACAAATCCTCCAATTTGGCAGCTCCTCCCAGATGGTCCTCATATATCACCTAAGTTCCTATGAAACAATCCCACTTCATAGCTGCTTTCTCTTTGAAGACTTTACTGTTTGTCTCACCTTCCGTCTCACACTGATTTCTCAATGGGAAGTCCTCTACTCATTCTAGGCACCTGTTGACTTCTCTGTTCTATGTAGGAGAGCTGCAATATGAATATGAATATGTATCATAATCATTATTTCTCACACCCGGCGCGTTTCAGAGATTTGTGGTTTCCTCCTTGTTCAGGGGTGAGAATATGAGAATATGCTAAAAAATCCTATTATAGAGAAATAATGATAAAGCAGTATGTCAGGGTACATGTTTTCGTACATATAAGTGCACAACGGTAAGCAATGTAAAAAGAAAAGGGACTTACAATAATTCGAACACTGTATGCAAAAACACTCAAGATGGTTTAAAAACAAGGTCTGGGTGGAGGAGCTTCTTCACCTTCTTCTTTCCTAGAAAGCATGCATGGACAGAAGATTGACGCCCAGTAGCAGCCAAAAGGCCCCAAGGCTTTCCTCCAATAGTAGGAGGGTAAGTACATGTGTCGCAGTAGATTGAGGGGGCACCAGAGAGGGCACACTGGGGTCAGACAACAAAGGGAGAGCCCTATTGGAGCAAAACATATATATGCATATATGAGTATTCAATCATTTTAACAGTTTCTTTGAGTAATTTTTGTGTGTTTGGAATTTTTTGTTCATTATAGCATGCCTAAATTCCTGTAAAGATGAACTGTTTACCTACACCGAAGGTCTTGGAGTCTTTCTACAGTATATATGCTGGTATTGGGCAAGAGCTCTAAAAGAAAATATATATAATAGAGGGTTTTTAAAAAAATTAAAAAAAATTTAATAAATTTAATTTAAATATTTTTACAGAATTTTTGATGTGTCGCACATTTTATACAGTTAAACAACTGGCAATAGTGAGACTAAGTGCAAAAGTAATAATAATGGTATATATTTATGCATACGTTGTCCTTAGTAAGGTAAACACATCAAGCAGTTATATAAATAGAATTAATATGGGGTAAATAAGAAAACACCAACAAGGAATGGATTTGTATATTCAGCAATCCCAATGGGCCTATTGGGATTGCTGAATATACAAATCCATTCATTGTTAGTGTTTTCTTATTTATCCCATATTTATTCTATTTATATAACTTCTTGATGCGTTTACCTTACTAAGGGGGTGTGTGTATAGTATGCCTTTTATGACTTTTAATTATCCAAATCAACAGATTTGGGGACGGTTGTTTTAAAAAAAAAAAAATTAAGTCTGAAGTTAATGTGGCTGAGCTGGGTTTATATATGAGCGTCCATAACCCCTTGAGGGCGGCCTTGACTTATCAGTTACAGTTTCAGATCTACCCCTCAGATTTACAGCGACTCCACTTGTAAGTGGAAAAGTGGAGACGTGGATTTGCCTTTGGTAAATAACTCCCATTGTCTTTTGAAATAAAACCAATGATAATAGACGGGGCCAAATATTTTTATAAAAAAAATAAAATTGTTGATTTAAGAAAAGACTATGTTGTGTGCGGTGTGCGGTGTTGTGTTTTATTTATGTTCAGGCCATACTGTCTGTGATCCCATACAAGGAAAAGGAGGGTAAACCTGTTTTAAGGCCCCCCTTTTCCTTATGGGATCGTGACAGGAATTTGTTTCAAGTCCCCCGCTGATTTAAAATTCTAGAAACAGGCCCCCCGCCCATTTCCTATAAGCTAAAAAAGATCATATGACCCCATGGAAGGTTCTAGAATTAAAAGTGGCCTCCTCTCTTGGTCTGGGGCCAGTCGG
Organism: Lithobates sylvaticus; assembly: GCA_028564925.1. NCBI lineage: Eukaryota > Metazoa > Chordata > Amphibia > Anura > Ranidae > Lithobates > Lithobates sylvaticus. Next base: position 61,314,263 of record CM053033.1, on the reverse strand, counting down.
CTCAGGGAAGACCATCTAGCAGAGCTTCCCCCCCCCAACACCCCCATCGGAGTTTTGTTATGTGGTCAAGTCCCTTTTGTTTTAGTCAAAAGGAGACAGTTGTTTTAAAAAACATAAAATTTAAGTCTGAAGTTTATTTTAGCTTGAGTCTGAGTGGCTAAGCTAAATATTTTTATCCAAAAAATGTAATTGTTGATTTAAGAACAGAGTATTGTGGTGTTGTGTTTTATTTATGCTCAGGCCATACTGTCTGCGATCCCATACGGTTTCACTGGTGCTGTCCCTGAGAATAAAGTTTTGTAAAACCAGGTGCATCTTTAAGGCTCCCACTAGGAGGAATTTAATGTTTTTAATGTTGCTCTTTAAACAATTGCCACCTGGCCACGGTACATTTACTGCAGGCGGGCAGCAGCTCCAGGCTAAGCGGCGTATGGGTATGTCGTGGCTTACTCCCTGGTTTATGGGTGCGTGCACGAGCTGTCTGAGTAAAAGTAAGATAAGTAACAAATACTACAGCATTGAGAGATAGGACGCACATCATTAGAGTAAATTATTTTTACTGTGCAAATGGCCACAAATTATTTTTGCCCATACTTCAGATTTAACTTCAACAAGCAGGAATAATAAGCAAAAAAGTGCAGGCAGAAAATTGTACTCCTCCAACTAGCTATCAGAGTCTTACTGTTTTTTGTCTCCAACACAAATGTTCTCTGAGCTCGCCTGTGCTTATTAGGCAGTTCTGAAGGGTAAGGACCTCCCTTCAGTATTAACACTCTAATAGCCCTACCCCAGGCTGACACCCTACAATGATTATTTGATTATCTTAAAGGTAACATGCACAAAGAGAATTGAAGCTGACATTGTTGATCTCCCTCTGTAAAAATGTGTGTAAATGACTTGCAAAGCTAAAGTTGACTCACTATGAACAGTCCCTGAGATCACATCTTTGTTAGCGTTCCCATTGGCCTCCCTAGAGTGCTGGCAATCATCAATTCTGTCCCTATTATAATCCACCACTCCTTGTTAGTAAATGGCAAGGGTCAGATAAAATGCATCTCTGGGTTAGTTCCTATAAAAAGATCAATAAAGCAGATTAAAAAAATCAGTAGTAAGTATGACGTCATACTTTACGTAAATGTGTTTTTAAAATTATTTGGTACTAATTAAATGACACCTAGTGTTACAGATATTGTATAAAATAAGACATAGAAGAGAGAATCTCGGTTGTTTGTTGCCTTGGAGACTGAAAGGAATGACTTATATTTCAGTGATGTATGCATTATAAATAAAAAAGAACAGTAGACCAAATTCAGTGAGAACACCTTGCAGTAAGCATATGTGTTATATAGATCTGTTATTATATTTTACAGTGACATCACTAAATTCTGATCATATAGGCATGGGATAATCAAATGATAAAGCCAACACCACATATCTGAATTATTGCAACACAAATTCCTGCAGTCTAATGGGCCGTACACACGCTCGGATTTTCCGATGACCAGTTCCGTCGGATCATGTCCGTCGGACTTTGTCCGATGTTGGTGTTGCGTACACACGGTCGGACAACGTTGTCGGAATTTCCGGTCTGCAAGAACGTCGTGACGTAAGTCGTCTTCCACGAGACTAGAAAAGGGAAGTTCAGCACCACGTCCTGCACCCGTTGGGCTCCTTCTTCTGATCCCGTGTTTATCGCGAGTTAGTTGAAGTTTGGGGACTTACGATTCGCGCTTCTCAGTTTTGTGACTCAGATCGTTACTGCTCTTCAGTTTGTGCTTGTCGTGCGTATCTGTTTATTAGTGCGTGTAGTCAGTTCACATTTGTTGGTCATTGCGGCCTATATCTTGATATAGGACGCTTTGATTTTCACTGCTTATTGTCTGCTCGTTTCTGGTATTCATTTCGTTTTCAGGCCTTGCTGTTTATCGGTGCTTTCTGTTTGTCCGTTCTGACCAGCCGACCGTTTGTGAGCGATGTTTCCCGTACGTACTCGTCGCTGAGTTCGTGCTGTACGCGGAATTGGTGTCGGGCTTTTAGCTTTGAGCCAAGACCCGTCCATGAACAGAGTGACGAGGAGTATGTGGACCAAGAATTGGTTGCTTCAGCGTGATCAGTTCTCGCACATGCCTTTGCTTCGTGAGATCTGGGAGAATAATCCTGATGATTTCAGGAACTTTCTCCGGATGACGGACCCCGTTTTTCACCGTCTTTTGGCTTTGCTGACCCCTTTTATCAGCCGGCAGGATACCTGCATGAGACAAGTCATCACTCCGGAGCAGAGGCTTGTTGCCACGTTGAGGTACTTGGCGACAGGGAGAAGCCTTTAGGATTTGAAGTTCTCCTCAGGTATCTCTCCCCAGGCTCTGGGAATCATTATTCCAGAGACCTGTTCTGCCATCATCCAGGTCCTGCAGGAGGACTATATTAAGGTAACATTTCTACTTTACTATTCCCTTCTATGTATGCTCTGTTTGCTAATGTCTTGTATTTTTGACCTCCTTCCCTAATTACCATGATTGCAATATGCTCTAATATGCTGTGCCCCTTTTCTCCTTCATGCATTTTTCCCTTCACTTACCTCCCCAGCATGCTCTTCTGGCCCAATAGACACCTATGGCCTAGTCACTTAAGCAATGTATTTTGTCTGCTGCATAGTATTGTTTTCCCCCAAACACCCCTTAAAATATGCACAAATGTTTGCTGTGTGTTTTACTTCATGCAGAGCCCCTTTTGTTTCCCTTTTTTTTTGGGTGGGGGTGCCAAACTCATTAGGAACCCCCTCCCCCTACTGCTCTGTCAGATGCTACCAATCCTCTATCTGCTGGCTTTCCCAAGGCCAATACACACTATATACCTACCTCTTTATAGTGGGCATCTTTAGGGATGAATTCAGCAAAGCATGTAGTGCAAGGGGCTGGCTCCCTACTTTCCATTTCATACTTTTTTGTGTTCTTTCCCTCCTATTAGCTTGCTAGGTAATTGCAGAATGTCCAAATGTGCTTCCATAATTTTTTTGGGGTGGGGGGTGTTATTTGGAATGTTGTTTTAGGTTTCCTGTGGGCTGCCAATAGTATTTTGTTAAGGAGGGTCTGGCCAAACTAGCACACATTATTGAGCCATTTGGCAATCAATGAAGTGGAGAGGGTTACCTGTCCAAAGCCCCCCCCCAACCCCTAGTTATTGTCAATGGCCCCTCAGAAGTGGGGGGAATGATGGGGGGTGAGTAATCTGCTAGGGGGACCCTCTACTTTTGGGTGCAAATACTTTCCAGCTTACAATTTTCAAGTCTGATCTTGTTCCAAAATGTTATTGTCTAATCTGCTTGCAATGTTTATGTGCAAAGTGACTAATTTTTTTTTCTTGTTTCACTCCACAGTTCCCTTCCACGCCACAGGAATGGCAGACTGTGGCCTCCCACTTTGCCAGCCGTTGGGACTTTCCTAACTGCGGAGGTGCAATTGATGGGAAACACGTCCGCATCGTCCCTCCCCCCAACTCGGGGTCCTACTATTATAATTACAAGGGGTTTAATAGTGTAGTGATGTTGGCGGTGGTGTCGGCGACATACGAGTTTTTGTATGTGGACGTGGGGATGAACGGCCGGATCTCGGATGGTGGTGCCATTGCACATACAGAGTTCTATTGGCGTCTCCAGAGTGGCAGTCTGTGTTTGCCACCTCCAGAGGAGAATGCTGAAGGACTCCCCTTCGTCTTTGTCGCAGATGAAGCGTTTGCGCTGACTCCCCATCTGATGAGGCCCTTCCCGATGAGGACCCTCACCCCAGACCAGAGGGTCTTCAATTACAGGCTGTCGAGAGCCCGCAGAGTGGTGGAGAACACCTTCGGGATCCTGGCCAACCGCTTCCGCCTGTTTTTGGCTATTAACTTGGCGGAATACAAACTAAACCATATAGTTCTTTCCTGTTGCATATTGCACAACTTTTTGAAAAAACACAACAGCAACTATGTGGTGGCCGTTGGCCCAGATGTGGACGGGCCTTCCAATGCCGACCTCACAGCCCTTCAAGCGGCACGTCCAGGCTTGCCCCCTCTAAATGCCCTCGAGGTCCGCGAGCAATATATGGACTACTTTGTGGGTAGGGGGGCCATTGCTCTGCCTGACGATGTGTGAGAGGCATTTTTTAATAAATATATTTTTTAAACATACCTATGATTTCTTGTAATTTCCTGCTTGTGTTGTTTGTAGGTGTATTCTAGCTTATTTGTGTTGGATATTTTTGCCCTTTAGCTTCAACAGTGGGAATGCACTTTCTGGGCAAAAGGAGGTAACAGTCTCTTCTTCCCAAAAAGAATCTTCTCATGTTGTGTGTGTGATACCTAATCTTTTGTCTAGTGAAGGTTTGTAGTGCATAACTGACACCCAAAATACTCCTTTTCATCACCATGACAGAAATGTGTGTATTCACCAAAATGCTGTGCTACGTGTTTTCGTACAAACCACTGTGGGTGTCATTTACCTAAGCCAAATCCACTATGCACTACAAGTGCACTGCAAAAGGGCCCTGGAAAATACACTTGCAGTGCAAACTGGAAAAGCCTTTAGTAAATAACACCCATTGCCCCACAAATAATTTACTTTTGACATAAATAATGCTTTGGTGTTTTTAAAGAAGGAAGCCACACATTTTTTGGTTTAAAATAGTTTACTTACAACACATTCCCAAGTGCCTTTCTAAACTTCGTGGCAAAACTGACAAGATCTTGGTTCTTTAGAACATTGTTTACAAACATTACGCATTTGTTAAAACCAGGTATGGAGCAAAACAGAACAGACAGAACCTAGGAACTTGCAAAGTTCACCTTTCTAAAGTGAAGACAAGATCAGACATGACTATATGTTGAAAGTGTGTTTGATCTTGCCTTCAGCACATGGGGGGGCACCCCTTGAAAAAGGTAATTTAGAACATGCACACAATTTGGGTCTCAAAATGGACATTAGATGGTAAAACACATGCCTAGAATGTTCCAAAGTGCAATTTCCCATCATGGGGATCAATGGACGTGTTTTGGGGGTGCAACCCCTTCACCACACCCACTTTTGTAGTTAGTAAAGTGGTTGCACCCCCAAAACCTTGTCATTCATCCACCATGATCGGAGCTAGCACATGTGGACACAATGTGTGCATGTTCCAAATTTGCCACAGTTCTTAAGTTGCAAATGTTGTCACAAACAGCCACAAATGTGTGTTAATTACTTGGTGCGTTTTCAGATTCTACCTAAAACATCAATGATGTTCTTCAATTTTTGTTGAACATCATTGATATTTTTCTTTATCTCATCTAGATCTCGATTGCAGACCATTATCTCCCCGATAAGTACGTGTGCACTTTCAGTCGTAAAGTGCGATTCTTCTTCCACAACATCCACGTCACCTAAAAACACCAAAACAAAAAATAAAGGCTCTTGGAAATGAGGCAGGCATACATTCATTAGCTTACCAGTAGCTGTGTTCTCCCACACTCACCTGTTGTGGTGACAAGTTCTCCAAGTTCGATGATCTCTCCTTCCTCCTCCTCCTCTGCTTCTGGTTTTTCCCCTTCTTTGGGAGGTGTGGGTTTTCTGGTTTCCTCAGATGTCCTGAGTCTTCGCTCCCCTATGAGAATGTACAAAAGGAAGATTTAGCACCACAATCTATTGAGGGCTGAAATAGGTAATGTCAAACATTGCTTTAAAGTGAGGGACAATATTTTGGGTTGGCCAGTTACAAATTACAACAACATGAATGTAGTCACTTTGTAAAGGTGCTAAACTTACTACCTTTTTGGTACACCCCTCTAGTATCCACTGGAGCACATGTGTGGAACAGCATAAAAAAAAGGGTGTTTGGTTATCCCAGCACTAGTGCTCTAGAGTCCAGATGGGTAAACAGCTACTGAGTAACCTCTCCTTTACATTGATTAAATTTGCTTTACATTCTTGATGACATCTCTATTGAGAACAAAATTCCTTTCCCTCCAAACTTCACCAAACCTCGTATTATAAGTGGCCGAACTATCGAGGTTGAGAACGATCGAATGGACACACACGAACATGACAGTGGCAGAAAGATCGATGTTGAGTACGATCGAATGCACAGACGAGCATGAAAGTGGCCATTTTCAAAGGTACAACATTGAAAAAATCCAAACACATGGAGCAGTATGCAAGCAAGAAATCAAACACAAAACACAACTACTTACTTTTTTGAAGAACTCGCTTGATCTTTCTGTACTGATCGGGCTCCCTCAGTTTCAGGTCTGACCAGCGTTTCCTCAGTTGCTCCTTGGATCGTTGTACCCCAAAATTATTGGACAGCCTCCTCACAACTTTAGACATGATCTTGGCTTTTCTGACATTTGGGTTGAGGTAAGGCCCATACTTCCCATCATAGTCGCTCCTCTTCAATATGTCCACCATATCCAACATTTCTCCAAATTACATATTGGAGGCCTTAAATTTCAGACTCCGGGATCGGGACGTTTCTGCCTCCGGCCTTTCCTCATCCTCCTCCTCGTTGCTGCAATAGTTGGGGCGCACCTGATGTGTCCCCGCCATGTGCTCTCCACACTGCGCCGTAAAGAGAAGGGGTGGGGAATAGACGAGAAAGATCGTCAGGGGAGGGCGGGCGGAGTTTGACGCATGCGCACTGTATATAAAACGTCACACGCATGTGTCGTAGAGACGATCTGTGAGACGAGGGGAGAGAAAGCTCACGCACGAGACGAACGCTAGAACGAAGGTACAATTTGAACTTGGTGCATAACTAGCCTAGACTGATTAGACCTTAACGCTTCTTTATGAAGAAGAGTAGGAGAGTTTAGCCTGACATTATTTATAGTGTTTTGTGTGGTGTTGTGTCTTGCAGAGATTATGGAGGGCTTCAACGATGTGAGTTTTCTCCCCCTCTTCATTGATAAATATAGGGAAATGCCCCTATTATGGCAGGCTAAACACCCTGATTACGGCAGCAAACCAAAGAGGTACGCAGCCATGCAGAAACTTGTGGAATTTGTAAAGCCAAGGATACCCACGGCAACCGTTCGTAAGTTAAGAGTCAAAATTGGCAGCCTGAGGAGTGCGTATTTCAGGGAGCGCAAGAAGGTCCTGAAGTCCCAAGCATCTGGAGCTGCAGCAGATCAGGTCCATGTCCCCAAGCTCTGGTACTATGACAGGCTCCATTTTCTCAAAGACCAGGCTGATGTCATGGAGTCACTCTCGAGTCCTCCTTCCACGCCTGATGAGGCTTTCGAGGAGCAACCTGGGCCTTCCAGTCTGGAAGAGGTGGAGGAGCCCAGCTTGAGCCAGGTATAGTAGTTTTGGAACCATTTTTGAGAAAAATTAATGATGTTCACTTAATTCAGGATCCCCAATTGCTTAGTTCCTAACGTGTTTGACATATCAACAGACAGTAGTGTTGGAGACATTTGGGGCCAGAATCTAAACTGCAGGGCTGAGAATTGTATGATTTTCAATTTGTAAACATTTTGCAACAGTCAATAGATGAAAATAGTGTGTGTTTGATGAACAAATAACTCAAACTATGTCCCTTTTTCATACACAGGAAGACCTCAGCCAGGAGGTGGCTGTGGAATGTGGCAGTCAGGAGGAGGAAGGGGTTAGTGGCAGTCAAGAGGTGGGTAGTGGCAGCCAAGAGGGGGGTAGGCCTAAGAGCCTGACTGTCTCCCAAGTCCCTCCCCTCCGCCTTCCCTACAAAAGGGCGAGAAGGGGGGGTGAGGCGGGAGAGTCAGCGCTCCGGCTGATCAGAGAGGCTTCAGCCTCCCTACATGCCACACCCACCTACGAGGAGGCGTTTGGCTCAGTGGTTGCCATGAAAATGATGGCTATGGAGGTGGGGCAATGCAACATGTGTGAGGATGTCATCCTCAAGGTCCTAAATAAGGGTATGGCTGGGGGGATGACCCCACTCACACATGTTTGACCTTGCTCCGCCTCCTCCTCCTCCTTCTGCCACCCCACCAGCACCACAGCCACAGCGTGCAAGGAAGCGTGGAAGGAAGACAAGAGAGTGACGACCTGGATTCAGTCTGGTCTGAGAGAAGATGGAGCCTCTCGTAGTACCAAAGCCTGGGGACCTAGATGGCATCTGCTGCAGTTCCGGATGTTTTGGACTTCAGGACCAGATAGCACTCCCCTTAAGATACGTACTCCTCAGGCCACCAAGTTTTGAAGCTTAAAAAATGATGTTTGCCGTGGGTGTCCAAGGCTTTGCAAATTCCCCAAGTTTCTCCATCGCTGCGTTCCTCTTTGGTTTGTTGCTGAGACCTAAATAAAGGTATTTTTGAGTTCAAAAAAAACATTGCCTATGTGTTTTACTTTTCTACAATGACAGTTTATTTGTGAGTAGGCAGGTACATTTCCCAAATCATAAAGTATAATTAACAAGGTGCACCAACAACAAACAACCTCCTAGTGAATTTAAGCAACAAATACAAATGATAAGAATGTTGTTTTGCTAAGTTGAGACACACAACCCCCCTCAAAAATCTCAAAAAATTATCCAGAAAATATGTATTCCAAACCAAAAATAAATAATGACAAATCATCCCAAAAATATAACAAACATTCTTTTACGATCTGACGTAAAAAAAACATCTAGCCAAGAAATCCTGAAAAAGAATAAATCAATACGTTTGTGAGAAGTGCGGGTGAATAGAGCAGCTAAAACACGTCATTCTTCTTGCATTGTAAAGAAAAAGAGAATGCGCTGCATTAAAGAAATTTTAACATTGCAGCGTGACGAATGTGCCGTGTCGATTAGGAACGGTAGTTTTACCTGACCGAGCGCTTCTGTCACAGAATTTCTTCTGAGCATGCGTAGCACTTTGTCCGTCAGACTACGCTACACATGATCGGAATTAGTATGATCGGACTTTGTTGTCGGAATATTTATAGAGCAGGAGATAGAACTTTGTCCGTCGGACAATCCGATGGAAACTGTCCGATGGTGCCTACACACGGTCGGAATTTCCGACAACATTGTCCGATAGGACAGAATCCATCGGAAAATCCGACCGTGTGTATGGGGCTTTAAAAGGTCTGTGAAGCTATTTCAATGGTGACATAGGATCATATATAGAACAAATCTTAAAGTGGATTTTTACCTTCCCACACCCTCATTTTTTTAAGCCCTGCTTACCTTGTGGCACCTTTTCCATAGTTCATATACTCACCCAGCGGATCCAGTGTTGTCCTGCCAAGTTCCTCTTCTCAGCAGTCACCACTGGGATCCTGCAACACCATATTTGTGTGTGACATTATCAGGCAGGCCACCGGCTTTCCCAGGGTTCCAAATGACGCATTGCTAGGCCTTCCCCCCTTCCTCTTCTGTGATTGAAACACTATGGCCCCCTGGGATATGTGAAGTACATATCCCAGGAGGCACAACAGGCACAATACACATCATTCCCTAGGCGAATAAAAAAATATAAAAGCGAATAAAAAAAAAAAAAAAGCAGATATTCAGGAAGTGAAGCATTCCAGTGATTTGTTTGTATTTTTCCGCTTTCCTAAAGTGTTCCATACAGAAAAAAATGCAACATGTTCTACCTCTGCTGACTGCACTAGATCCTCTGCACTAGGGCCATTGGAATCCATGTTAAGCACTGTCCATGCTTTTTAAAGCAGAATAAATGTGCACTGGACTGCTTCTGGTGTGAACCAGCTCTAATTCTCAGGTTGGCTGAGCAATGATTCAGATAACCACCCAAGTGTACAATTCACAAATCAATGTTTTCTTAATTTCTTCACTCCAATGCAATTCATGTATTGAATTGTTCAATTTAGGTCTATAGCTGTGGTTTGTGGTAGGATCCATTTACAACTATAATTTCAAAGTAATGTGTGAAATACCGTACAGGATGTGCCTTGAACTTTTGAGCAGTTGGTGATGGTAACAAATCAGTAGCTCCTTTAAAGTGTACTCATTCCAAGACTATGGACATAAAAGGATTTACATTTTATTAACAAGCAGTCAAAAGTGTTAGGACAAGTTCCTATTGATCTTTGTAGCCTTGGGACCATGGAGCAGTCCTTCCTCAAAATTCACAAGAGATGCAATTAAACCACATTTCCTCTTCACTTATTTTCTATGGTAGCAGGGACTTGGCAAACCTTCTATTGCAAACAAACAGCAGGTATTGTAATGCTGTTAGAAACCTATAGAAATCATACTACAGAATCTCTGTTGTAATCTTTGAGGAAGAATTGTATAAGCACGAGCGAGGTTGCCTGTAGTGTTAGTGAAGATGGATGGAGTTCAGGGATTATTTCTTTAAAGCTATTAGGAAGGGGATCTACATTGTATTTAGGAATGGAAACTTAGTTCTTTCCTCTTTTTGATTTTAGGGATTTACCAATGGAACACTGTCAAGGAAGAATTTTCACTGCTTGTAATATTCTGTGTTGGCATCTAATCGGATGTTGTTGCTTATTGTATTCAATACGGCAATTTTTTATTAATAATTTATTAATATTTGGTCGATAAAACTCCAAAGAAAATATGGTTGTGCAGTGTGTTATTTTTAAGCCATCAAGATTTCCCTTTTAATTGACCCTCCTAAAGTCATGATCTATTCCTCTACTAACTTCTTCTACCTTTATGATATTGAACAAAACTATTCCATGCTAAATAAAAAAAATGACTCCAATGTAAAAGTGTAGAGAACAATAATAATGAGCATCTATATATATAAATTAAACCTCAGAAATGTAAGTATATCAACAGAGCAGTGCTGAATATAACCAATAAAAAAGAAAAATCTATAAATCCTTATGTGAAAAAAAATGTTTGTGCAAACAAAACATTCAAAGGAAAAAAATATATATATATATATATTGTATATTTCAAGGCACTGTATATTCCTGTGATGTTACCAGCATTATTCTATTTTATCATCATCACAGCCCTTAAAGCTGAACTCTGAGCATAAAAAATTGTATTCAAAGTGTTTGTTAGTGAGTGTCGGCTGTAACTTTTTTTATCGAGTAGGTTGCTGCAAACTACCTGGCGATCCTACCAGTTCCCTAAGTTCCTGTTTTAAACTGACAACGCATCATGGAAGCAAATCCTACCTAGTGTGGTCAGTTTGAGTCCCTAGCATACCTGCTAGGCAATACAGGATGTCACAATTGGGCATGGCATCCTGTATCTATCTAGTGAGTTTAGTGCCATGCTCCCTCTCAGTCCTGCTGCGTTGATTGACAGTGGAGCCTTGCTGTCAAAACTGCAGTGCAAACAAATGGGGAATGTTCTTTCCCATTGTGCTTGAGCTGTCACCTAATAATAAGACACCCCTCACCCCAGATGGAAGAGGGTCAGTAGAGAATCAGCTTTAAGCAGTAGAAAGTTTGTTATAATATAATGTGCATAAGAAGGGCTACAGGAAGTGATAGAAGTCTTCATTACAGAAGGTTAGGATGAGCTGCAGAATGCCTAGAGTGTCAGTTAGAGTGAATTTACCAGTGTGGCCACAGGGCGATAACGAATGCAGCCAGCACTAATAGGTAGGGATGAGCCGAACACCCCCCCGTTCGGCTCGCATCAGAACCCACGAACGGACCTAAAGTCTGTGCGAGCTTTAGAACGCTATTAGTTATAATGGATGCGAACGCTCGAAATTAAAAGTGCTAATTTTAAAGGCTAATATGCATGTTAATGTCATAAAAAGTGTTTGGGGACCTGGGTCCTGCCCCAGGGGACATGTATCAATGCAAAAAGAAGTTTTAAAAATGTCAGTTTTTTCAGGAGCAGTGATTTTAATAATGCTTAAATTGAAACAATATAAGTGTAATATTCCTTTAAATTTCGTACCTGGGGGGTGTCTATAGTATGCCTGTGAAGGGGCGCATGTTTCCCGTGTTTAGAACTGTCTCTGCGCAAAGTGTCATTTTTGAAAGTAAAAAAGCTATTTAAAATCACTCGCGGCTAATGTGTATTGACGGCTCCCGTAATACAGAGAACAGTCATTCATTGAAACTCATTCATAAAAAAAAAGTCATTGATAAAAAATAAAAAAATGAAGGTCTGGGATGGATATTAAGGGGAACCCCAGCCAAAAAAAAAAAAAAAAAATGGCGTAGGGTCCCCCTCAAAATCCATACCAGACCCTTGAGGTCTGGTATGGATTTTAAGGGGAACCCTAGCCAAAAAAAATGGCGTAGGGTCCCCCTCAAAATCCATACCAGACCCTTATCCGAGCACGCAACCTGGCAGGCCGCAGGAAAAGAGGGGGGACGAGAGTGGCCCCCCCTCTCGCCTGAACCGTACCAGGCCACATGCCCTCAACATTGGGAAGATGCTTTGGGGGTCTAAGACCCCCAAAGCACCTTGTCCCCATGTTGATGAGGACAAGGGCCTCTTCCCCACAACCGTGCCCGGTGGTTGTGGGGGTCTGCGGGCGGGGGGCTTATCGGAATCTGGAAGCCCCCTTTAACAAGGGGACCCCCAGATCCCGGCCCACCCCCTGTGTGAAATGGTAAGGGGGTACAAAGCCTACCATTTCACCAAAAAAGTGGCAAAAATGGTAAAAATGACAGGAGACGGTCTTTGACAATTCCTTTATTAAAATCTTCTTTCTTCTTTCTTCATCCTTCGGTTTCTTCATCTTCTCCTTCCGTCATCTTCTTCCATCTTCTTCTTCCATTTTCCTCTTCCTCCGATCCGCTTCTTCTTGCGCTGGTCTTCTCGTCCTTCTCGTCCGGCATCTTCTTCCGTCGGCATCGGTGTCGGTGTCTTCTTGGGCCGCTCCGCGCAATGGGAGGCTCCCGCTGTGTGAGGCTCCGCTCCGTCTGACAGGTCTTTTAAAAAGGAGGGCACCTGGTGACCCCGCCCCCCTCTGACGTCATGGGGAAAGCCATCATGGAATTCCCCATGACGTCCCCGTGCGTCAGAGGGGGCGGGGTCACCAGGTGCCCTCCATTATAAAAGACCTGTCAGACGGAGCGGAGCCTCCCATTGCGCGGAGCGGCCCAAGAAGAGACAGAGACACCGACACCGACGCCGACGGAAGAAGATGCCGGACGAGAAGGACGAGAAGACCAGCGCAAGAAGAAGCGGATCGGAGGAAGAAGAAAATGGAAGAAGAAGATGGAAGAAGATGACGGAAGGAGAAGACGGAAGGAGAAGATGAAGAAACCGAAGGATGAAGAAAGAAGAAAGAAGATTTTAATAAAGGAATTGTCAAAGACTGTCTCCTGTCATTTTTACCATTTTTGCCACTTTTTTGGTGAAATGGTAGGGGTACTTTTGTACCCCCTTACCATTTCACACAGGGGGGGGCCGGGATCTGGGGGTCCCCTTGTTAAAGGGGGCTTCCAGATTCCGATAAGCCCCCCGCCCGCAGACCCCCACAACCACCGGGCACGGTTGTGGGGAAGAGGCCCTTGTCCTCATCAACATGGGGACAAGGTGCTTTGGGGGTCTTAGACCCCCAAAGCATCCTCCCAATGTTGAGGGCATGTGGCCTGGTACGGTTCAGGCGGAGGGGGGGCCGCTCTCGTCCCCCCCTCTTTTCCTGCGGCCTGCCAGGTTGCGTGCTCGGATAAGGGTCTGGTATGGATTTTGAGGGGGACCCCACGCCATTTTTTTTGGCTTGGGTTCCCCTTAAAATCCATCCCAGACCTCAAGGGTCTGGTATGGATTTTGAGGGGGACCCTACGCCATTTTTTTTTTTTTTTTTTTTGGGCTGGGGTTCCCCTTAATATCCATCCCAGACCTGAAGGGCCTGGTTATTGAATTAGGGGGACCCCTACGCTTTTTTTTGGGGTTTTTTATCAATGAATGACAGTTCTCTGTGTTACAGGAGCCATCAATTCATTAGCCGCGAGTGCTTTTAAACAGCTTTTTTCCTGCAAAAATGACACTTTTTTGCAGGGAAAGTTCTAAGCACAGGAAACCTGCCCCCCTTCACAGGCCACCTATAGACACCCCCCCCCCCCCCAGATGTTATACTGCAATGCTGTTCTAACAGCATGCACACACATATCCCCAGTAGTAAAGCAAATCTTGTCAGCAGTCAGCAACACACTGACACGCTGACACTGTGACTGAAACAGAATATGCGAGGCCGCCGGCACGGCGGCCTCTTATACCGTGGGGCGTGTACTAAAGCCCCTGAGCTATAATTGGCTACAGGCATCCTGCCTGTAGCCAATTATGGCTCTCCTCGCTGCCGGCGCTGTGATTGACCAAGCATGCGGGGTCACAGTGCATGCTTGGCCAATCATCAGCCAGCATTGCACTGCACGGGCCGCAATGCATTGCGGGGCCGCTTGCATCACACGAATTTGATGCGAGCGGCCCCAATAGTTCTGGGCTCGCCGAGCGAGCGAACGCCCGGTGCTCGATTCGAACATGGGTTTGAATCGAACACCGGGCCCATCCTTACTAATAGGTAATGAGGCGACTTGCTTGGAGTCAATATATGCAAATTCCTAACAGATATAGGGCAAATACAGTACCTAAAAGTAAAATGCTAATAAAGGGATAAATAGAGCTGCTTTTACCCTATGAACTTTCATATATAGATCCCTTGCCCTCCTACCAATTAGTGCAGACTGATAGTTGTGAGTCTATATATTGATATATGATTGATATATGCATCATTTTAGCTTTGATGGACACTTTTTTTTTATTTTTGTAATACTTTTGTTTGGCCCTATATAGACAGGTAAGGGGTAAAGTTTCGGAGAAGTTTAAAGCGGGGTTAAGTTATAAAAAAATATCCCAAACTCTGAACATCTCACGGAGCACTGTTCAATCCATCATCCAAAAATAGAAAGTGTATGGCACAACTGTAAACCTACCAAGACATGGCCGTCCACCAAAAGTGACAGGCTGGGCAAGGAGAGCATTAATCAGAGAAGCAGCCAAGAGGCCCATAGTAACTCTGGAGGAGCTGTAGAGATCCACAGCTCAGGTGGGAGAATCTGTCCACAGGACAACTATTAGTCGTGCACTCCTCAAATCCGGCCTTTATTGAAGAGTGGCAAGAAGAAAGCCATTGTTGAAAGAAAGTCAGAGTTGATGGGAAGATGGATGGGGCCAAATACAGGGCAATCTTAGAAGAAAACCTGTAAAGCCCCATACACACGGTCGGACTTTTTCATGGATTTGGTCCGATCGGACAAGGTTGTTGAAAAATCAGACCGTGTGTATGCACCATCGGACAGTGTTCGTCGGTTTGTCCGTCGGACAAAGTCTTATCTCCTGCTGGAAAGATTTGCCGTCAACCCGGTCCGATCACACCAAATCCGAGCGTGTGTACGCTTGTCCGATGGACAAAGTGCTACGCATGCTCAGAAGAAATTCTGTGACGGAAGCGCTCGGTCAGGTAAAACTACCTTTCCTAATCGACACAGCACATTCGTCACGCTGCAATGTTAAAATGTCTTTAATGCAGCGCATTCTCTTTTTCTTTACAATGCAACAAGAATGACATCTTTTAGCTGCTCCTATTCACCCGCACTTCTCACAAACTTACTTCTTTATTACTTTGCAGCATTTATACACTACATGTTTATTTTTACTCAGATCGTAATACAATCTTTGTTATTTTTTTTTTTTTTTGATTTTTTTTTTTTTGGGGACTACATATTTGAAGGAGATTTTTTTTTTGTTTTTTGGAGGGGGTTTGTATGTCTCAACTTAGCAAAACCACATTATTAACATTTGTATTTCTTGCTTAAATTTACTAGGAGTTTGTTGGTTGTTGGTGCCCCTTGTTAATTCTACTTTAGGATTAGTGAAATGTACTTGCCTACTCAAAGAAAAACTGTCATTGTAGAAAAGTAAAACACAATAGTCAATGATTATTTCAAATCAAAAAAACCTTTATTTAGGTCTTAGCAACAAACCAAAGAGGAACGCAGCCATGGTGAAACTTGGGGAATTTGCAAAGCCTTGGACACCCATGGCAACCATCATTTTACAGACTTAAACAATTGGGGGCATGAAGAGTACCTATCTAAATAATAAGGGAGCGCAATCTGGTCCTGAAGTCCAAAACATCCGGAACTGCAGCAGATGGCATCTAGGTCCCCAGGCTCTGGTCCTACGAGAGTCTACATCTTCTCTCAGACCAGACTGAGTCCAGGTCGTCACTCTCTTGTCTTCCTTGTACGCTTCCTTCCACGCCGTGGTGCTGGTGCTGGTGGGGTGGCAGAAGGAGGAGGAGGAGGCGGAGCAAGGTCACTCTCGCAAACATGTGTGAGGGGAGTCATCTCCCAAGCCATCCCCTCATTTAGTATTTTGAGGATGACCTCCTCACACATGCTGCGTTGCCCCGCCTCCATACCCGTAAATTTACTGGTAACCAAGGAGGCAAAGGCCTCCTCGTAGGTGGGTGTGGCATAGAGGGAGGCTGAGGCATCTCTGATCAGCTGGAGCGCTGACTCTCCCACCTCCCCCATGTTTTTGGCCCTTCTGTAGGGAAGGCGGAGGGGAGAGACTTGGGAGACAGTCAGGCTCCTACGCCTACCCCCCTCTTGGCTGCCACTACCCCCTGCCTCCTCCTGACTGCCACCTTCCACAGCCACCTCCTGGCTGAGGTCTTCCTGTGTATGAAAAAGGGACATAGTTTCAGTTATTTGTTCATCAAACACACACAATTCTCATCTAGTGACTGTTGCAAAATGTTTTCAAATACAAAACCATACAATTCTCTGCCTTGCAGTTTAGATTCTTCCCAAAAATGTCTCCCACACCACTGTCTGTTGATATGTCAATCACATTAGGAAATAAGCAATTGGGGATCCTGAATTAACTGAACATCATTCATTATTCCCCAAACTGGTTACAAAACTACTATACCTGGAACAAGCTGGGCACCTGCACATCTTCCATACTGGAAGGCCCAGGTTGGTCCTCGGAAGCCTCACGCGGGGTGGCGTGCGTGGAAGGACGCGTGCAAGGAAGAGTCGAGAGTGACTTCCTGACAGTAGCCTGGTCTTTGAGAAAGTGGAGCCTCTCATAGTACCAGAGCGTGGGGACATGGACATCAGCTGCTGCAGCTCCAGATGCTTGTGACTTCAGGACCTTATTGCGCTCCCGGAAATAGGTAGTCTTCATGTTGGTGATCTTAACTTTTAAGTTTGCGACGGTTGCCATGGGCAGGGTAGGCTTTACAAATGCCACAAGTTTCAGCAGGGCTGCGTACCTCTTTGGTCTGTTGCTATAATCCCTGTGTTTCGCCTGCCATAAGAGGGGGAATTGCCGGTATTTATCAATGAAGTGGGGTAGAAAGCTCACGTCGTAGAAGGCATCCATCACCTCTGCAAGACACAACGCCACACAAAACAATATAAATAATGTCAGCCTAAACTCTCCTAATCTTCTCCATAAAGAAGCCTCAAGTTCTAATCAGTCTAGGCTAGTTATGTACCAACGTCAAATTGTACCTTCGTTTGTAGCGATCGTCTCGTGCGTGAGCTTTCTATCCCCTCGTCTCCCAGATCGTGGCTACGACACAGGCGTGTGACGTTTTATATACAGTGCGCATGCGTCAAACTCCGCCCGCCCCTGACGATCTTTCTCGTCTATTCCCCACCCCTTCTCTTTACGGCGCAGTGGGGAGAGCACATGGCGGGGACACAGCAGGTGCGCCCCAAATATCCCCCCAACGAGGAGGTGGACGAGGAAAGTCCGGAGGCACAGACGTCCCGATCACGGAGCCTGAAATTCAAGGCCTCCAATATGTCATTTGGAGAAATGTTGGAGATGGTGGACATATTGAAGAGGAGCGACTATGATGGGAAGTATGGGCCTTACCTCAACCCCAATGTCCGCAAGGCCAAGATCATGTCTAAAGTTGTGAGGAGGCTGTACAATCATTTTGGGGTACAACGATCCAAGGAGCAACTGAGGAAACGCTGGTCAGACCTGAAACTGAGGGAGGCCGATCAGTACAGAAAGATCAAGCGAATTCTTCAAAAAAGTAAGTAGTTGTGTTTTGTGTTTGATTTCTTGCTTGCATACTGCTCCATGTGGTTTGATTTTTACAAAGTTGTACATTCCAAAATGGCCACTTTCATGTTCGTCTGTGCATTCGATCGTCCTCAGCCTCGATCTTTCTGCCACTGTCATGGTCGTGTGTGTGTGTCCATTCGATCGTACGCAACCTCGAACGTTCGGCCACTTATAATACGATGTTTGGTGTTTTTTTGGGGGAAAGGAAGTTTGTTCTCCCTAGAAATGTCATCCAGAATGTAAAGCCAATTTATTCAATGTAAAGGAGAGGTCACCCAGTAGCTGTTTACCCATCTGGACTCGAGAGCACTAGTGCTGGGACACCCAAACCCCCTTTTTAGTAGGCTTTTCCACACATGTGCTCCAGTGGATACTAGAGGGGGGTCTCCATCACACAAACTTCTACCAAAAAGCTAGTCAGTTTAGCACCTTTACAAAGTGACTACATTCATGTAGTTGACATTTGTAACTGGCCAAACTAAAATAGTGTCCGTCACTTTCAAGCAATGTTTGTCATTTCCTATTTCGGCCCTCAATAGATTGTGTTGCTAAATCTTCCTTTTGTACATTCTCATAGGGGAGAGAAAACTTGGGCCGTCTGAGGAAACCCCCAAACCAACACCTCCCAAAAAAGGGGAAAGAGCAGAAGCAGAGGAGGAGGAGGAGGAGGAGGAAGGAGAGATCATCGAACTTGGAGAAATTGTCACCACAACAGGTGAGTGTTGGAGAACACAGCTACTGGTAAGCTAATCCATGTATGGCTGCCTCATTTCCAACACCCCATTTTTGTTTGTTTGTGGTTTTTAGGTGACGTGGATGTTGTGGAAGAAAAATCGCACTTTACCACAGAGAGTGCCCACGTACTCATCGGAGAGATAATGGTCTGCAATCGAGATCTAGATTACATAAAGCAAAACATCAATGATGTTCAACAAAAATTGAAGAACATCATTGATGTTTTAGGAAAAATATGAAAACGCACCAAGTAATTAACACACATTTGTGCCAGCTTCTGAACACATTTGCAACTTAAAAACTGTGTGAAATTTGGAACATGCACACATTGTGTCCACATGTGCTAGCTCCCATCATGGTGGATGAATGCCAACGTTTTTTTGGGGGTGCAAACACTTTACGAACTACGAAAGTGGTTGTGGTGAAGGGGTTGCACCCCCAAAAAACGTCCATTCATACCCATGATGGAAAATGGCACTTTTGAAGCTTCTAGGCATGTGTTTTACCATCTAATGACCATTTTCAGACCCAAATTGTGTGCATGTTCCAAATTTCCACTTTTCGGGGGTGACCCCCCCATGTGATGAAGGCAAGATCAAACACACTTTGAACATATAGTCATGTCTGATCTTGTCTTCACTTTACAAAGTTGAACTTTCCTAGTTCATAGGTTCTGGTTAGCTCCATGCCTGGTTTTAACAATTGCGTAATCTTTGTAAACAATGTTGTAAATAACCAAGATGTTGTCAGTTTTGGCGTGAAGATTGTAAACGCACTTGTGAATGTTTTCCAAGTAAACTTTTTTATTTTTCTAAATGTGTGGCTTCCTTATTTAAAAAACACAATGCATTATGTATGTAAAATGTAAAGGATATGGGGGGCAATGGGTGTTATTTACTAAAGGCAAATCCACTTGGCACTGCAAATTCCTTTCCCAGGGAACTTTTTCAATGCACTTGTAGAGCATAGCGGATTTGACTTATGTAAATGACACCCACAGTGCTTTGTACGAAAACACGGAGCACAGCATTTTTGAGAATACACACATGTCAGACCTGGTGCTGAAAAGGAGTATTTTGGGGGTCAGTTATGCAGGACAAACCTTCTCTAGACCAAAGATTAGGTAGCAAACACACAACATGAGAATAATCTTTTTGGGAAGAAGAGACTGTTACCTCCTTTTGCCCAGAAAGTGCATTCCCACTGTCGAAGGCAAAGGGAAAAAATGTCAAGGTAAAATAAGCTAAAAAGAAGACTGAAATGACAAGAAATCATAGGTTGGTTAAAATATCTGATTTATTAAAAAATGCCTCTCACACATCGTCAGGCAGAGCAATGGCCCCCCTACCCACAAAGTACTCCATATATTGGTCCCGGACCACACGGGCATTTAGAGGGGGCAAGCCTGGACGTGCCACTCGAAGGGCTGTGAGTTCCGCATTTGGAGGGCCCTCCACATCTGGGCCAACGGGCACCACATAGTTCCTGTTATGTCTTTTGAGGAAGTTGTGCAATATGCAACAGGCAAGAACTATGTGGTTCAGTTTGTATTCCGCCAAGTTAAATGCCGTCAGGAACAGGCGGAAGCGGCTGGCCAGGATGCCAAAAGTGTTCTCCACCACTCTTCTGGCTCTGGACAGCCTGTAGTTGAAGACCCTCTGGTCCGGGGTGAGGGTCCTCATCGGGAACGGCCTCATCACATGGGGAGTCAACGCAAACGCTTCATCTGCGACAAAGACGAAGGGGAGTCCTTCGGCATTCTCCTCTGGAGGTGGCAAGCACAGACTGCCACTTTGTAGACGCCAGTAGAACTCCGTGTGCGTAATGGCCCCACCATCCGATATCCGGCCGTTCATCCCCACGTCCACATACATAAACTCGTATGTTGCCGACACCACCGCCAACATCACTACACTATTAAACCCTTTATAATTATAATAGTAGGACCCCGAGTTGGGCGGTGGGACGATGCGGACGTGTTTCCCATCAATTGCCCCTCCGCAGTTAGGAAAGTCCCAACGGCTGGCAAAGTGGGAGGCCACAGTCTGCCATTCCTGTGGCGTGGAAGGGAACTGTGGAGTGAAACAAGAAAAAAAAATTAGTCACTTTGCACCTAAACATTGCAAGCAGATTAGACAATCAACATCTTGGAACAAGAGCATTGTATAAAATTTGAGGCTGGAAAGTATTTGCACAGAAAAGTAGAGGCTCCCCTTCACAGATTACTCACCCCCCCATCAATCCCCCCACTTCTGATGGGACATTGGCAATAACTAGGGTTTTGGGGGGGGGGGGGGGGTGGGGGACAGGTAACCCGCGGCACTTCATAGATTGGCAAATGGGTCAAAAATGTGGGCTAGTTTGCCCAGACCCTCTTTACTTAACACTATTGGCCGGCCACAGTAAATAAAAAATAAAATTTCCCCCCCCCCCCCCCCCCCCAAAAAAAGGCAGGCACAGTGTGACATTATTAAATTACCAAGCAAGCTAATAGGAGGGAAAGAAGACAAAAAAATAGGAAATGGAAAGTATGGAGGCAGCCCCTTGCACTACATGCTTTGCTGAATTCATCCCTAAAGATGCGCACTATAAAGAGGTAGGTATATAGTGTGTATGGACCTTGGGAAAGCCAGCAGATAAAGGATTGGTACCATCTGACAGAGCAGTTGGGGGAGGGGGTTCCTAATGAGTTTGCCCCCCCCCCCACCAAAAAAAAAAAAAAAAGGGGGCTCTACATGAAGTAAACCACACAGCAAACATTTGTGCATATTTTAGGGGGTGTTTTGGGGCAAACAATACTATGCAGCAGACAAAAGACATTGCTTAAGTGACTAGGCCATAGGTGTCTATTGGGCCAGAAGAGCATGCTGGGGAGGTAAGTGAAGGGAAAAATGCATGAAGGAGAAAAGGGGCACAGCATATTAGAACATATTGCAATCATGGTAATTAGGGAAGGAGGTCAAAAATAGAAGACATTAGCAAACAGAGCATACATAGAAGGGAATAGTAAAGTAGAAATGTTACCTTAATATAGTCCTCCTGCAGGACCTGAATGATGGCAGAACAGGTCTCTGGAATAATGAGTCCCAGGGCCTGGGGAGAGATACCTGAAGAGAACTTCAAATCCTGAAGACTTCTCCCTGTCGCCAAGTACCTCAACGTGGCAACAAGCCTCTGCTCCGGAGTAATGGCTTGTCTCATGCAGGTATCCTGCCGGCTGATAAAGGGGGTCAGCAAAGCCAAAAGACGGTGAAAATCGGGGTCCGTCATCCTGAGAAAGTTCCTGAAATCATCAGGATTATTCTCCCGGATCTCACGAAGCAAAGGCATGTGCGAGAACTGGTCACGCTGAAGCAACCAATTCTTGGTCCACATACTCCTCGTCACTCTGTTCATGGACGGGTCTTGGGTCAAAGCTAAAAGCCCGACACCAATTCCGCGTACAGCACGAACTCGGCGACGAGTACGCACGGGAAACATCGCTCAGAAGGTCACAAAAGGTCGGCTGGTCAGAACGGACAAACAGAAAGCACCGATAAACAGCAAGGCCTGAAAGAACGAACTGAATACCAGCAACGAGCAGACAATAAGCAGTGCAAATCAAAGCGTCCTATATCAAGATATAGGCCGCAATGACCAACAAATGCGAACTGACTACACGCACTAATAAACAGATACGCACGACAAGCACAAACTGAAGAGCAGTAACGATCTGAGTCAGAAAACTGAGAAGCGCGAATCTTAAGTCACCAAACTTCCACTAACTCTCGATAAACACGGGATCAGCAGAAGGAGCCCAACGGGTGCCTGACGTGGTGCTGAACTTCACTTTTGTAATCTCGTGGACGACGACTTACGTCACGACGTTCTTCCAGACCGGATATTCCGACAACGTAGTCCGACCGTGTGTACGCAACACCAACATCGGACAAAGTACGTCGGACAAAATCCGACCGACCTGGTCCGCGGATTGTCCGAGCGTGTGTATGGGGCATTACAATGGAATGGTTTATATCAAAGTATATTCATGTGTTATAATTGCCTAGTCAAAGTCCTGACCTAAATTAAATTGAGAATCTGTGGCAAGACTTGAAAATTGTTGTTCACAGACGTTCTCCATCCAATCTGACAGAGCTCGAGCTATTTTGCAAAGAAGAATGGGCAAAAATGTCACTCTCTAGATGTGCAAAGGTTTTAGAGGCATACCCCAAAAGACTTCCAGCTGTAATTGCAGTGAAAGGTGGTTCTACAGAATATTGACTCAGGGGGGCTGAATACAAATGCATGCCACGCTTTTCACATATTTATTTGTAAAAAATGTTTTAGCATTTTCCTTTCACTTCACAATTATGTGCTACTTTGTGTTGGTCTATCACATAAAATCACAATAAATTTAATTTACGTTTTTCGTTGTAACATGACAAAATGTGGAAAATTTCAAGAGGTATCAATACATTTTCAAGACACTGTATATACTGCATATATTTTTCAGGTTCGAAACACAAATAATTTAGAGTCAGAGATAATACATTGCAAAGTTATCTTTAGAGTTTATGCCAAAAAGTGGAAATATGATTAAAGCTTGCCTTCACAAAAAAAAAAACAAGCTGCATAGTAGTGCTTAAGATACAAATGCAGCTTTTGAAGCACTACTTATCACCAATCTGATGCTGTACCCTCCCCTCCTGCTGCCATCTTTGATCACAAAACCACCCCTGGGGTGCATCAGCACACCACCCTGGGCTTACAGCATTGCTTACCGAAAAGGTAGTTATAGATCATCACATGAACACTGTTCAATAAAGTAGCTAGGATCACTCACTGCTGGAAAGCAAGTATGCATACAAAAAATAAAAAAATAAAGGGAAAGGGGGCCAAGAGGAGATGGGACCAAAGGACTGGGGGCAATTACTGTTCCTAACCTTGACCTTTGCTTTAAAGGGGAAACTGACTGTGTGGCTCATTATAACTAATCATTGTTTTTCTGCAAACAGAAAAATTACACAATAAAACCTTATTGATTGCATCAAGTACTTACAGAAACTTTCATAAATGAGCAGTAATATTTGTAGTGCTTCTTGTCATGGAAGGGGTGATGGATTCTTGTAAGCTATAATGAAAAATATTACAAATCTGTATTTTTTTCTTCCAGGAAATGAAACACAAATATGGGAACCATTTAATCCATGGTCATTTATAAGCAAGTCATGAAGGCTGCTGACTTACTAAAAAGATGGACAAATAGCCTTTAAATTGAAAAAAAAAGGTTCTAAATTGCCATTTTCAATATATTACTGATCTTATCTAATCTCTGGAATCACAAGACAAAATAAATTCAGTGGAGTTACCATAATGGAACTGAGATTTTTTTTCTCTGTTTTCCAATGATGACCGAATAGACATCAGAGATATGACGATGGCTTCAAGGCTAATCAAAATTCATTAGAAGGCAAAGGGTTGTCAGTTTGACTGACATGCTGACAATGCTATATAACAGCACATCTCCTTTTAATTTTAGTGTAATCAGTATGCAGAGAAACTCAGTTCAAACAGCATTTGGTTTCACTAATAGCTGACAAGGCCAATGGTTTTGCAAAGTTACCTCTTTGTGGCTGAAAGCCTGTTGTTTCTTTCCAATGAAAAAAAGGAGCAATGATTCTACCATTAGTATCAAATCAGGTAGTTAATTTTTCTGGCATTCTTTGCCTCACTTCCTGTGAATCTCAGTGTGACATCCGGCCATGTATGGGATATTATTCAACACATGCATTCTCTGTAAATGTTGTAGTTTAGTGGCAATTATACAGAATTTAAGTACATGTACACCCAAACTGAATAGCATTTAGTTATGATACACTGTGTATCATAAATAAATGCAATTTTTGTATTCTCTGTTGCAGCTTAGCAGCTGAGTCATGCACTCTAGCAATGGCTTTATGGCATGTCTCAGAGCAAGTTTCTTGATGGTGATAACAGTGGACCATGCCTGTATAATGAACGTGGGAATGGCCACTTGTAGTCTTCACTGGAAGCCAATGTGACATTATAGAAGCCAGTGATGTAAGTAACTGAGTTAAAATAAACAGAGTTACTTAACGCAGTTATTTTAGAGGGTAACGAGTAATCTAACTGATTACTTTTCCCCTCATGGTAACGCAGTTCCCATTACTTGGGCAGCGTTACCGCAATTACATCTACCACCACTAGATGACAGTAGTGAAATTCTGGTGTCCTGCCGAAAAAGTTCCCCCGCCGGATAAGGACCCCCTGTACTGCTCAGGCGGAGTGCTTGCTCAGTACAAAGGACTGCGGAGCTTACGAAAATTGCTGAACCTAAACAGCTCTGAGTGAACTCTACACCGCGCAGGTGCAGTTAACATGTAATTTCACGAGGCGATGCCGCATGCTCCCGATGCTCGTGCTACTCTGCAAGGGGCGTCTATCGTGTAACTAAGGGGTGGGTCTAGTATTACTGTAACCAAGGGGCGCATTTATTATTATTGTTATATATTGAGCTCTGCCCATTAATTTAACATTCGCCCTCTTCTGTAGCCATCCGTCCCTTACACGATATAAAAATAATAGACCCACCCCTTGCTTACACGCTATAACAGATCTGCCCCTTGGTTGGAGTAATAATAGAGCAGCCCCTTGGTTACACGATATATAACAATAATAATAAATGCGCCCCTTGCTTACAGGAATACTAGACCCATCCCTTAGTTACACGTATAGAATATTTAAAAAAAAGTCACAGTTACTTTGCTGCGTAACGAATTACTTTTCCAATGTAGTAACTGAGTTACTAATGCAATTCATTATTTGGTATTTTTTAAGTAATTTGTAACTTAACGAATTACTTTTTTAAAGTAGGATGATCAACACTGATAGGAAGACAAGGACTAAGCAGTATCACTCCGTAACAGGAAATGCCAAGACAAGGATCACCAGGTATGATTTTATTGAAAGCTGTCACTTTTAAATATTGAAAATGACTTTAACAATGAGCTTAAATTAATTCTAAAGGCAGAACGTTTTTATCCTAATGCATTATATGCATTAAGATAAAAAAAATCGTCTGTGTGCAGCAGCCCCCCTCAGCCCCCCTAATACTTACCTGAGCCCCCTCTTGATCCCGCAAAGTCTGCACGAGAACCTTGGCTCTCCCTCCTGATTGGATGAGACACAGCAGTGGGTGCCATTGGCTCCTGCTGCTACCAATCAAAGTCAGTGAGCCAATGAGAGGAGAGAGGGGATGGGGTCAAGCCAGGACTCCGTGTCTGAATGGACACACAGAGCAGCAGCTCGGCTTGGGTACCCCCATAGCAAGCTGCTTTCTGTGGGGGTCACTCGGCAGGAGGGAGGAGTCTGAAGCACCAGGGAGGGACCCGAGAATAGGGGGATCTGGGCTGCTCTGTGAAAAAAACACTGAACAGAGGAGGTAAGTATAACATGTTTGTTATTTTTACGTTCAATATTTTTTATTGAATTTTTTTTCGATAAGAACAGAACAAAACAGACAAATAAAAAAAAAGTTTTCTGTCATACATTGGTATATATTAAGACGATCATCTGAATGGATACGAATGTCAGAACAGAAGTAACCAACATGAATGAACAATGCAATCAGTTCCAAGTACTAGTTGTAAGGTAGTATGTATTGTCTCAAACCTCCAGACACCCCAACTTGGAACAAACTGTGCCATGGTGGGGAGACAACACGACCTGCCCTAAATTTCAATATCTTTCTATTGAAATTTTATTTCAATAAACCATCTATTTTCATAATAGCAACCCATCACACATGCGAGTATAAACTCATATCAGAAAAAAAGGACAAACATATTGGTACTGTTTCAAAGAGATCAGTAATTTTATATCAGGGTACAAAGAGAAAGGAAAACATAAGATTGAACAAGCCTTTTGAGTTTACATTTTGTACCCCTACCAGGGATCCCAACGTTTAGAGAATTTGTATTGGCTCCCATCTTTGTACGCCATTATGCATTCAAATTGAAGAATGACATCAATGTGTTTTTTAACTTAAGTGATATTAGGGACAACAGATGATTTCCATATTCTAAGGACCATTAGATGGGCTACAGCTCAAATGTTAACCACTATAGGTCTCAGCTGCAATGGTAGCTATCTATGTTTATGGAGAGAATAGCTTTCTCTGTATTTGCTTTCATCGGGACCCCTGTCACCGCTGCAAGAAGTCTAAACACTGTGTTCCAAAAGCTCAGGATGTGTAGACACGACCATAGCATATGGGAAAGAGTTCCCACCATACCACAACCTCTCCAACAGGAGTTGTTCCCTCCCTTATGAGATTTAGCCATGGAGTAGGGAGTAAGGTAAAAAAATACATAGTTGTGAAGAATGGCTGTTTGTAGGATTTCTGCAGATCATGTTCCCATTACTAACATTACTAACATTACTAACTTATTTTTAAAACAACAAAAAAATGAGACTTTAATATCACTTTAATATTTCAATACTTATATGATATTTCAGTGATTGAGATTACATATTTTAAAGACATTTGGTGCATATATAAATTACAGATTTATAAAGTAAATATTAAGAAAAAGAAAACAATATTCAGCTAATTTGCAATATTCATGTGATGTTTCAAGAAAAATAAGTAAGCACACGAAAATCCTAAAAACATGAATACATTTTGGCTATGAGGAAAACACATTTTATAAAATGTACTAATGTTCAAAAGTTAAATTGCTCTATTCATAATGTCACAGCAAGCACAAAGTAACATAAACAGAACTGTGTGCATTATCAGAAATGTTGTCAAGGTCAGCTGAAAAATGAATGAAATAAAAACATCTGCTGCAAAGATTCTTACCTGAAAATTATCCCAGTAATAGCACTTCCTGTTGAAGACTGACAATAACAAGTTACTGTCTAACAATTCACATCAGCATTGTCAGCCTGCCATGCAAGCTCCTACAGTTAGCTGTTGGGTTGTCTATTTTATAGATCTGATAGGTAACCAGTCAACTGAAGGAGCAGCAGGCTGACAATGCTGCTGTTTTTGAGATTAAGTAGTTTAGTGTTGACAGTCTACAGCAAAAAGTGCTGTTACTGATAGGATCTCCAGGTACAACAAACTACAACAGATTCACAAAAAAACGATTTCTTTAAAAAAATATAGAGCGAGGCATGGTGCTTATTTTTATTCTTAAAGTAATGACAAATAGACTTTGTTACAGATAGTTGACACCGAAAGTACCATAATCAGTGGCAGTTAGGCAACTAACAGTTTCATAAGGAGCTCAGTAATGTTATATTCTTTTAGAATGTTTTTTTCTTTTTTTTTTTCTTTAAGACAATGCAGTCCAAAAATAACTGAACAACCATCATGAAAAAAAATAATTTTAAAGAATTAATTTTCTCCACCTCATTCTATACCTAAGTATCCTATTCTAAAATTAAACACTCTTAAAGTAGATCCCATTTAAAAGTATTACCCTACCTGCTAATTATTAGACAGCACTGCTACAGTATTTAATTAGATGTCTCTTAACACATTGTTAAAAGCAATATTTGAAAGAACATACACTTTTCTGCAAGGCCATTATGTCAAAATGACAGTTATTATTATTATTATTATTATTTCAGATACTTAAATAACGCTGTCAATTTAGGCAGCACTTTACATATACATTGTACACTCACATAAGTCCCTACTCTCAAGGAGCTTACAATCTAAGGTCCCTAACATTCATACATACTAGGGCCAATTCAGACAGAAGCCAATTAACCTACCAGCATGTCTTTGGAGTGTTTTCAAAGTATTTTATCTTTTTAAATAATACTTTTGTTGTCTTGTTATATAAAGAATGATCAGATAATTTTGCCATAGACAATTTACTAAGATCTCAAAAATGCAGGATGTATGTACTCCTGTAAACTTTGTTAGATTCAAAAGCTTCAGCTAACATCTAAAATCGAATTTGTAAATATGATAGAGCAGTGCTGCCCAGTAACTCAGCCCTCATAAAGTCATAATATAATAAAGATGTTTCATGCAAAAAAAAAAAAAATATTCCATATTATCATACAGTTACAAATTGAGAAATTTAGGATTATAACCTGAAGTCCCAATAAAGTGAATGGAAATCTGAATTAGGCTTTGCAAAAATGTGTATTACAGAGCAGCAAATGATTAAATATTGCACATAATGATCTAGGAAGCTTGAGGGACCCTGCTTTATTGTGTCCACATTTCAGAATCAACTCCCATGCAGAACAGATGTTTCATACAAATAAAACAAAAAAGAAAAAAGAAAATGAGGAAGAGAATAAAAGAGATGGTAAACATGGCTTTATTATAGGGTCATGGATGATCCGCAAGGTGTTCTAAATTCCCAGTCATTATTTGGTATTGTATGAAAGGCAGGTATGTTAAATTAAAGGTTATTAGATACCCATATGCATACTATGCGATGCATAGTAGTCCATTATGCTTTACCTTTGCAGGGAAACACAGACTAGAATGAGGTATCTTCCTTGAGGATCTGTATCAATAGATATCAATTTGAATAGTACTGTTTTTTGATAGCTATGAGCACTCCTTTTGTTTTGTTATGTGAGTTGGTGTAGAATATGTTTGAAAAGTCTTTGTGGGTCGTGTTCGGGGCTTTATCCTGACAGAAATGTGTTTCTTGGAGACATAAAAGGTCACATTGGAGTTTGTGGGTTTCAGACCATAGAGAGTATCTCTTCCCTGGGTGATTTAACCCTTTAACATTTAGTGATGTTATTTTAACCGCTTCCCGACCGCCTCCTGTAGATATACGTCAACAGAATGGCACGGGCAGGCAAAAGCACGTACCTGTACGTCCCTTTAATTTGCCTGCCCGGGGGGCGCGACCCGGTAGGGAGCTCCGTGACCACGGCCGCGGGACCAGCGGACCCGATCGCCGCTGGTATCCCGCGATCGGGTTACGGAGCTGAAGAACGGGGAGAGGTCTATGTAAACAAACCTCTCCCCGCGCTTCCTACACTGACTGTCAGTGATCGGCGGTTCCCTGTCATCGGGAACGCCGATCAATACGTCAGACGTACAGCCACGCCCCCCTACTGTAAAAAAAAAAAAAAAAACACACTCCTCCCCGCCCCCTAGTGGTTAACCCCCTAACTACAACTGTCATTTACATAGGAATCAGTGCTATTTAAATAGCAGTGATTGCTGTATAAATGACAAATGTCCCAAAAATGTGTCTGATGTGTCCGCCAAAATGTCGCAATCACAATAAAAATCGCTGATCGCCGCCATTACTAATAAAAAAAAAAATATTAATAAAAATGCTATAAAACTATCCCCTATTTTGTAAACGCTATAACTTTTGCGCATACTAATCAATAATCGCTAATTGCGATTTTTTTTTCAAAAAAATATGTAGAAGAATACGTATCGGCCTAAACTGAGGAAAAAAAATGTTTTTTTATATATTTTTTGGGGATATATATTAATAGCAAAAAGTAAAAAATATTGGTCCGGGGCTGAAGTGGTTAAGTGGCATATTGGTTCACGGGATCTTTAGAGCAAGGATACAGGAATAGGTCAACTCTTTCTGACGTAGATGTCATGAAGATGTATGGGTTAATGTGTAGTAGGAGATGTAATTACTTGGTGACTTACTCTTTGAAGCGGTGAGTTGATAGTGTCTTGATAGTGGTGGGGTATGGCAGTTACAATGAATGTTGCCACTACTGGTGAAGAGAAAGCGTGTTTAAGATGAAACTTCACTGCCTCTGGGCCCTGCTGGTGAGATATGATAGTATAGAGAGAGGCCACATCGGCTGTCCCATAATGCAGCCCTCTCTCCACTCACATTCTCCCAACAAATTAATAACTTGTGTTGTGTCTCTCAAATTAGAGGGAGTCACAGTAACCAGAGGCTGCAAAAAATCACCCACATATCTGCCTATCCTCGCTGTCACTGAGTCAATGCCGCTGATTATAGGGCAGCCTGGCGGTTTTGAAAGATTTTTATGGATTTTAGGCAAGTAGTACATAACTGGTACCCTCGGCACTAAGGGCACCAGGTATGCCCTTTCTTTTTTATTCAGAATTCCTTTGCCAAAACCTATCACCAATAAACTCAAATGTTCTCTCTTAAATTTTGCTGTAGGATTTGAAGCCAGTGGTGTATAAGTTACACGGTCAGATAGAAGCCTATTCATCTCCTACAGATAATTACATTTGTCTAGTATGACAATACCGCCTCCTTTGTCCGTGGGACATATGACAATGTCATTTCAGTTTGCAAAATTTGCAGACTTGCTTAAGGCTTTGTTGGAATTCACTTTTAATTCTAATTCTCTGTATTTTAAGGGCTACCAAATCCCTAAGGACCATTTCCTTAAAAACTTGTACCGGTGGAGCAACAAAACCCAGGGGGGTTGAACAATGAAGCATTTGAAAAATTCGTATGTCGAATTTGAATAGTATCTCCACATCCAAACCTAATCTGAGATGAGTAATTAACCAAATCACCTGTAGTAATCTGAGGTGGGTTGTTAGAAATTAATTGACTCCGATTTCCTATTGGATTTAAAATGAAAAGTCTCTTGATATTCATCTTATGGATACATTTATGTACATCAATAAATGTCTCATTACATTACATTCCCAGACTCACTTATCCCTTAACACTATCCGGTGTTGCGTTTTGATATTTTGCCACCTCAGCTCCTGTGACAAATGATGCTCCCGGCTCACTTTGTGTCCACCACCATATGCCGCACTCATTACCCTTGTTTGTAAGTATGGTTGGATAATTATTCATCTTTTTATCCCCCTTTTCTTTATACTCCCTCTCTTTTAGTCAGAGTGTGGTTTACTATACTTATATATTTTATAGGAATTTCTGTCGCATCTTCTCCTGATGAGTGGATATATCAACGAAACGCGTCAAGATTTGTTGATGCCACAGCTACACTACATCATGGAATGCTATTTACTCATTTTTAAACATGTCTGATGATGCAGCTATTGTACAACCTAATATGGTTCTATATATCATGTGAACACAGATGCCAGTATTGAGCATGTTGCCGTTTGTATCTTTATGCCATGTGACCATATGTATATACATGAATTTACAGTATTTACTTATTTATACTTCTAGACTTGCATTGTGTATGTACTCTATCTGTATTATTTTATGAATAAACACTTTACAGAAACACAGTGCTTATTTGCATCCTTTTTGCATGCTTCATCTAAAGTCCCCAAAAAAAACCCTTGTTCTTAAGTCCAAAACTAAGTTTCTTAACCACTTCAATACCGCTGTATAGTCATATGACGCCCACAAGGTGGATCTACCATCCTGGGTGGGCGTCATATGACGTCCTCGGATTCCCGGCCGCCTGGGGGGCGCGCCCGCGCGCCCGCGGCATCGCTCGGGACCCGGTGCGAGTGGCCGGCGGCCGCGATGTCCGCCGGGCACCCGCGATTGCCCGATAAAACAACGGGACCGGGCGGGACCGTGGAGCTGTGTGTGTAAACACACAGCTCCACGTCCTGTCAGCGGGGAGGAGACCGATCATGTGATCCCAGTGCGGAGGAACACATGATCGGTCTCCTCCCCTTGAGTCCCCTCCCCCTACAGTTAGAATCACTCCTATAGGGACACACATTAACCCCTCCAGCGCCCTCTAGTGTTAACCCCTTCCCTGCCAGTCACATTTACACAGTAATCATTGCAATTTTATAGCAACGATCGCTGTGTAAATGTGAATGGTTCCAAAAATGTGTCAAAAGTGTCCGAAGTGTCCGCCGCAATGTCGCAGTCACGAAAAAAAATCGCAGATCGCCGCCATTACTAGTAAAAAAAAAAAAAAAAAATCAATAAATCTATCCCCTATTTTGTAGACGC
Organism: Lithobates sylvaticus; assembly: GCA_028564925.1. Classification (NCBI taxonomy): domain Eukaryota; kingdom Metazoa; phylum Chordata; class Amphibia; order Anura; family Ranidae; genus Lithobates; species Lithobates sylvaticus. The sequence goes on along the minus strand of CM053033.1, from coordinate 61,281,637 downwards.
TATAACTTTTGCACAAACCGATCAATATACGCTTATTGCGATTTTTTTTACCAAAAATATGTAGAAGAATACGTATCGGCCTAAACTGAGGAAAAAAATAGTTTTTTTTTAAAAAAATGGGATATTTATTATAAAAAGTAAAAAATATTGTGTTTTTTTTTCAAAATTGTCGCTTTTCTTTTGTTTATAGCGCAAAAAATAAAAACCGCAGGGGCGATCAAATACCACCAAAAGAAAGCTCTATTTGTGGGAAAAAAAGGACGTCAATTTTGTTTGGGTGTAACATCGCACGACCGCGCAATTGTTAGTTAAATCGACGCAGTGCCGAATCGCAAAAAGTGCTCTGGTAAGGAAGGGTGTTTAAAAGCCCTGTATTGAAGTGGTTAAATCAGAGACTATTTTGACAGGAGACAAATAAAATGCCAATATGTCTTTGGATTGTGGTGAGAAAACCACACAGGGAGAACATATAAACTTCAACACAAGCATTAGCACGTTGGGGAATTGAACCAGCAACTCCATGCTGCTAGATGGAATCGCTACCCACTTAGCCATTGGTCAGCCTCACACATGTAGTCTGCATCTCTGTGGTATGAACAAGCCCTAAGTCTCTATCTTGATTTTGATTGTAATTGGATTGATTATGAGAATTGGGTCTGTGTGGTGAATTTCTATAATGGCTACCATCATTTTTGTAGAATAAGGGTTGAAATCTACCTATCTCCCTGCGATGGCCTTATTAAAGTTCTTCTATATGCAAATCTGTCATTAGAAATGACCAACATAAACATTTTCATATCAGAAAAATATTTACGTAGACGTGTTATTTTTTTTAAATAAAATACTCTTCTATCAAAATGAATAGGTTGCAGTGTATTTTACAAACAAAATTAACAGAGTTAATAAAAAAGAATTGTTGTACCAAGTGTGACACCATATTAGTTCTTTTACTGCACTTAGGAAAAATAGAATTAAACCAAACACATAACAATGTCTTCTATTTACAATTAAAATAAGAACAAACACTCACTGTAACAATGTATTCTTTTTCCAATTAAAACTAAAACAAACACATAACAATATTTTATTTCCCATAAGCAATATTAAAACAACAACACCTCTTTGAACTGTGAAAATAGGCTTGATTAAATGCAACTTTTCTAGTGAGTGCCCACAAAAAAGCATTCCAGTATTACACAGGTACATTGCATGGAATAGTATTGTATGTAAAATGATGTATTCTTGTGCATAAAAACAGATTAACCTTAAAGTGAAACTAAACCCATTCATTTAAGGGCCAATTCACACATTGTGTGGTGACAGACATTTTACTGCATTGTAAACCATAAAACACAAGGAGACACAGAAAACAATTGTTTCTTGCGTATCCCATTTGCACTGCACTGCAGCCCTGGGCTGTGCTGCAGCGTGTCGTAATGAAATGCAGGCATGCTACATTTTATCGCAGCGCACTGTAAAGAATTGCATGGTACTGCACTGCCTCTTAGCGCCGCTGGAAATAGACAGCTGAAAGACAGGTAAAGTGCTATGTCAGCTGTCCGTTCCTGTGCGAAAGGAGCCTAACAGTTTCCAAAACAGTTATATTCAAGGAATACCATGAAAGATAACTGTCACAGTTGCTTGTACTCTCATCCAAACTTTAAAGCCATCAAATGGCTGGTGTCATAAATGATTACATGTGCAATACCATGGCAATGTCAGATCAAACAGAGACTAAGATGGCAGCTTCCTTGTCTGTAAAGGATATGAGAGTTTAGTTCCACTTTAAAGATGGCAAATATATTCTAAATATTTTATGTACTAGTAAATGTGTGCCTGTTCCAAGGTTGGTGTGGGGTAAGGGGAGTTTAGGCACAGTGGAAAGCGAGCATTCAGGTATATTGGTGAGGAGGTGACCTCGGAAGGGGAGGTGTAGTGCTGAATGAATGAATGAATGAATGACTTGTATAGCGCAACATGTGCAACGATAGAAGGGAGGGGTAAAGAATGAGAGTTAAACGATGTCACGAAATGAAGAATGTATTTTAGGCTGTGTTGTTTTTGTATATGAAAAATGAATAAAGAATAATTATAAAAAAAAAGATGGCAAATATATTCTAAATATTTTATGTACTAGTAAATGTGTGCCTGTTCCAAGGTTGGTGTGGTGTAAGGGGAGTTTAGGCACAGTGGAAAGCGAGCATTCAGGTGTATTGGTGAGGAGGTGACCTCAGAAGGGGAGGTGTAGTGCTCAAGAGGGTTCAGTGTTGGAAGCAGGTTGAGAGGCATGTGGGCACAGTTATCAGAGGGGACCATATGCAGATGTGGTGGTGAGAGTGGGGTGGTGCAGGTGCACTGGTGAAGTGGGGCACATAGACACAGTGCAGTAATAATAGGGTGCCATAAGTAGGTTTGATGGTAAGAGTGGGGGAGTGCTGACCTGTGATGCCTTCCTGGACAGCCTGGTGTGGTGCGACTTGGGAAAGGCTGTAAGAGCAGGGGATTGAATGTAGGCCCAATAGGCATCGCAAAGATGGGGTGGTAGAAATACAATTGTGGTGTTGAGGGTTGGGAGCACAGGCACAGGTGGCTAAATGTGGGGACTTGTAGATACAGAGAGTGGAGAAGGAGTGTGCATGTGTGGTGGTGAAAATAGAGAGGTGGTTGTGTGAAGCTTGCAGGTGTTGCGAGAACAGAAGTGGGATAGGTTTAGATGTGCAGGAGTGGTGGTGAGAGCAGAGAAATGGGGGAGTTAGGTGTGCAGGTGTGGTGGTGAATGTGTGGAAAAGGTGTGGTTAGTCATGCATGTATGATGGTGAAAACAGAAGAGAAGTGGGGGTTAGGCATGTTGATGTGGTGGTGAGAGTGGAGAAAGGTGAGGTTAGGCATGCATATATGGTGATGAGTGCACAGAAGGGGCGGGGTTCAGTTTGCAGATGTGAGAGCAAGAGCGGCGGAGGGTTTGGTGTGGTTAAAGAGTGGAGGAGGGGAGAGTTAGGTGTACAAGTGTTGTGGAGAGAGTGCAAAATAATTGGGGGTTAGGAGTGCAGGTGTGTTGGTGACAGCAATGGTTTTAGAGTGGGAAAATGTGTAGACAGAGAGTTGAGAGCAATTGAAGTATGCTAACCTGTTACACTTCACACAGAGAGAAGAAAGTGGTTAGAGAGCCTGGACTGTCTCTCCTCGCTCAGCAACTGCACCCTGGCTCAGTAATTTTGTACTTGCTCCTGCAGCCACTGGTCATACAGTGCAGGTCCATGGCAGTTTAGGAAAGGGGCCTCCATAGGGTACCATATCTTCCAGCTGCCCCTTCTCCCTGTGCCTGTGCTCCAGTTTGCAGACAAACATAGCCAGGCATAGCCAACATTACAGCTTTTCCTCCAGCATATTCCTGAAACTAGTAAGGCACCAATGCCTCAACACTGCCCAATTTTCACCTAGCAGCAGCTGCTAGGCCATTTGGGAGGCAAAGGTGACTGTACAAATCTTCATCTTTTCAAATCTTACTGCCTACTTCAATAGCAAAAACAGTGGTATGCTTCTTGCATTCTGCAGTGCTATAAATTGTGTGCAGGGTGATAAAGCTATGATTAATGCTTCGATTGAAATGCATTAGCATTTTGCTGGGTTTGTTTGCATGCACTAGACTGCTCATCTTTTATTAAATAAAGCATTGTGAAGGATTGTGGTCCAACAAATGATAACCTGTTTAACAGAGAATGAATTATGGGGCCAGAAAGTCACCAGATGTGGTGGATTGACTTCCCAAAGGAGGTAAGAGAAGAGACCGTGTGTGTTTCATGGTGTACAGAGTTCAAATTTATTTTAATGCCTTTACCCTTACACTTATGCCTTTAGGCTGACCTCCTGAATAAATGTATTCACCAGGGGTCCTTCTAAAGTTAAGAGACCTTACCCCCACAAGTATAGTTTATATTGGACTGCAATATACTTTCTAGCTGTCACTTAATTTTCTTTTTCTGCTTTAAATATTGCCTTCCACATGCTCTGTGCATACAATAAACTCAAACAATTAAAGTTTCTATCTAGATAGGTCATGAGTTAAATAATATAGTTCTATTATACTCCCAATCTCTATTTCTGAAAGAAATAGCATAAAAATATTTTTAATACAATTTGATTCCATTTGGACAAGACTACAGTGCTGCAGAGTGTAAGATTTGTCGGGATAAGTGTCATTTTTAACAGCAAAGATAAACTGTGAAGTATTTGGCTTCACAAAACATCAGAAGATCCATCAAAAGAGTAAGCCAGCTTCGTGATTCCTTCTTAAGGCAGATACAGCGATGCAGTGGTTTGGAAGATAGACTACGGGCAGGATATTTATTAATATGAGATACAAAACAAACATTTTCTTTTATAAAAGGATGTGCTTCTGTTAACTCCATAATTTGCTGTTTATAAAGGCTGCATACATCACAGACGCTGCAGCAATCTCTCTTTCCACACTTGGGTTCACAATAGGCAGACAGCAGGGAATTATGCTCCGAGGAGATTAACTGGAGACTCAAAAACAATACTTAACTCACAGCAAGACATTCAGATGTGCCACGCTGCACTGAGCGTAAAAAGCTGACATAGTCCAGGAGTTCTGACATTCATTTTCATAACACATTTGCTTTTAGCCACAAAAGGGAACATTTAACCCTTTATTCTAAGCATAGATTACATTTGAATCTTAAAAGGTTAAATACTGTATCACATTTTGGTAGCAAGCCAATGGAGAAAAGCATCTTATGCTTGGGCTCTTTTTGGCAGAAAAATGCAGTTAAACTGAATGTCAAGCAGAATATCATACAGATATTATACATACAACCCTAGAATTGCATGCTCTTATAGCAGTCATAGAAAGCCACCATCTGCCAAAACATTGATTTCAACCAGTGTGATGTTAAATTTCAGTAAATGCACAGTCAAAAAACAATTACATTTTTTACAGGACACGTATAACCAGGGGCGGACTGACAACTCAAGGGCCCCCGGGCAATGGGAGATTATGGGGCCCCCAGGCAATCCGAGATTATGGGGCCACACAGTATACACACACAGTATACAATCCCACAGTATACACAGACATGTTTCTATTGGCTGAGAAGGTACTGGAGAGGTGGGGCAGCTATAATCTCAGGATTTTTAGACCAAAAGTATGTAGGTAAGGGACATTTCAGAAACAGATGTAAAAAAAACACAGATTTTTACATACTGTCCCTGGTTCTACTGAGGCTGGCAACCCTTATGGGGCCCCCTAGTGGCCTGGGGCCCTCGAGAAGTGCCCGAGTGGCCGAATGGTCAGTCCGCCCCTGCATATAAACCTGCTTAACCTTCCAAAATGTTTGGTTTAGCTTTTCTACCTACAAGCTATTCTGAGCCCAGAATTTGCTTAAAAAATAAAAGTAAGTTTAAATGAACTCTTTTCTTTGCTAATGTATTATGAAAAACTGCTATATGGACTAATCAGCTTAAAACCCCATTGCATAATCTGTTCACCTTTAGGAACCACCATCTTGACCCCGCTACAGCATAATGAGGGTAAATCTAGGCTGCGAATCACAGTTCACCTGTCAAAAACTCATATATAGAACAGCAATGTCCAAGGTACTTTGAGAGACACATTAACCCCTTGAGCCCCGGAAGGATTTACCCACTTCCTGACCAGGCCCATTTTTTGCGATATGGCACTGCATAGCTTTAACTGAAAATTGTGCAGGCGTGCGACGTTGTAACCAAACAATATTAATGTCCTTTGGTAGAGCTTTCTTTTGGTGGTATTTGATCACCTCTGCATTTTTTATTTTTTGTGCTATAAACAAAGACCGGCAATTTTGAAAAAAAAAACAATATATTTTTTTCTGCTATAAAACACACCCAATAAAAATTATTTAAAATCTAATTTCTTCATCAATTTAGGCCAATTTGTATTCTGCTACATATTTTTGGTAAAAAGCGTATATTGATTGGTTTGTGCAAAAGTTATAGCGTCTACAAATTTGGGGATAGATTTATGGCATTTTTTTTGTTACTAGTAATGGTGGTGATCTGCAATTTTTGGTGGGACTGCGACATTGTGGTGGACAGATTGGACACCTAACTGACATTTTTGACACTTTTTTGGGAACCAGTGACAATATTACAGTGATTAGTGCTAAAAATATGTACTGATATTGCACTGGCAGGGAAGGGGTTAAAGTGGAAGTAAACCCCCCTATTGTTTTCAGCCAAGGAAGCTGCCATCTTTGCCTCTGTTTAATCTTCAACTGCCACGGTGCTGCACATGTGATCTGTTATGACACCAGCCATTGGATGGTTTGACTGTTTGGTTGAGAGCACAGCCAATGTGCAGTTAGCATTCCCGGCATGCCTTTTTTTTTTTAAACTGTTAAATCGATGGGTTTACTTCCACTTTAACATCAGGGGTGAGAAAGGGGTTAAATGTGTTCCCTCAGTGTGTTTACTAACTGCATGGGGGATGGGCTGCCTGGGACAACACACAGATCTGTCTTTCTGCATAGCAGAAAGACAGGATCTGTGTGTCATCCTCTGACAGAACGGAGATCTGCCTTGTTTACTTTGGCAGATCCCCATTCTATGACTGCGGGAAATGATCACGGGCCCGCTGATTGGCTCCCCCACTGGGCACATGTGCCCACAGATCACTGCGTATGAGCCCGATGTACAACTACTACGATTTGCACAGCCGAGCAAACCTGCCTGCAGTATAACTGCAGTGACTGGTCGGCAACTGGTTAAAATTGATAAAAATTAAAATTTTATTAAAAAACATGTCCTAAAAAGTACAATTCTAAAATATAGAACATTTCAGCAAGAATGGCCTAAGAGGGCTAAAGAATTTGGCCCGAACAGCATGGACATGTGGCCCCCCCCGTACAGCTGTCTTAGTTAACCGGTTCCTGACCGGCGCACGACGATGTACGTCAGCAGAATGGCACGGACAGGCATAAGGGCATATATATAAGTCCCTTTTTAAATGCCGCCATGCCATCGGGAGCGCGCCGGGAGCGGCGCGCTCCCGCGCCGGTCGGGACCCCCATGAGGCCGGTCGGGGATCCTGCGGACTCGATCGCCGCGGGGACAGCCGCGATAGTCTCACAGGAAGGCTGAACGGGGAGATGCGGAAATAAACAGCATCTCCCCGTTCTGCCTAGCAACTAGTGACGCTGATCTCTGCTCCCTGTGATAGGAGCAGAGATCAGCATTCACTAGCTGACAGCCACGCCCCCCCACAGTAAGAAACACACCCCTAGGCATACTTAACCCCTTCACTGCCAGTGTCATTTATACAGGAATCAATGCATTTAAATAGCATTGATTGCTGTATAAATGACAATGGTCCCAAAAATGTGTCAAAAATGTCCGATGTGTCCGCCATAATGTCGCAGTCACAATAAAAATCGCTGATCACCGCCATTACTAATAAAAAAAAAAAAATATTAATAAAAATGCTATAAAACTATCCCCTATCTTGTAAACGCTATAACTTCTGCGCCAACCAATCAATAATCGCTAATTGCGTTTTTTTTTTACCAAAAATATGTAGAAGAATACTTATCGGCCTAAACTGAGGGAAAAAAATGTTTTTTTATATATTTTTGGGGGATATTTATTATAGCAAAAAATAAAAAAGAATGCGTTTTCTTTTTCAAAATTGTCGCTCTTTTTTGTTTATAGCGCAAAAATAAAAACCGCAGGGGCGATCAAATACCACCAAAAGAAAGCTCTATTTGTGGGAAAAAAAGGACGTCAATTTTGTTTGGGAGCAATTGTCAGTTAAAGCGGCGCAGTGCTGAATCGCAAAAAGGGGCCTGGTCCTTTGGCTGCAAATTGGTCCGGTCTGAAAGTGGTTAATAAAAAAAAGTCATGGTCACTTTAAGAAAATGGGTAGTATGTCAGGTGGGAAAATAAGGGTCATGTGACATTGGAGTAGATTTGAGAATGTCACATGACCGCATTGGAATGTTCCAGAAGGTCACATGACCATGACCAAACAATATTGATTGGTTTGCGCAAAAGTTATAGCGTGGGCTAATATTCCTCACACGGACCACATGTAACACAAAGGTAACTCTATAGTGCTCTCCGTTTAAATAATTCATTAGGATGCTCCAATAAAAATACACTTACAGGAAATCAGATTAAAAACAGCATGTATAAATCACCAAGAGATTGTCAGACTGCTCACCATACCATTCGGTTTTCGGCAGCTGTATCTGACGTCCTGGACTGAGCTCATCCCTCATACCTATACGGGTATCGCCATAGGATTGGCTTCTACAGTATGAACTGAACAGCCTAGTTGCCTTTTGTAAATCAACCACTATATGCTTTCTGTATCTAAAAAGCAGATATGCAGTTGTTTTGCTGCACATTGTAAATAACAGAAAAAATGGCATAGGTGAGGATATCTTGCATTTCTCATTGGCACAAAGGAAGATGGCAGGTAGCTGGAAATTTGCACCGGGAGTGGCTAACGCATTTATGGCCCAATGGGAGGCGAAAACTGTATATACAGATACCCCAGCAGAACTCATCCTGTTCAAAAGGTACATCGATGAGGTAATAATTGTGTGGAATGGAGACAGAAACTCGCTGGAATCCTTCCTAAAGAAATTGAATGAAAATGAGAACAACATCAACCTAGTGTGGAAAATTGCTGAAAAAGAGGTGGACTTTCTAGACTTGAACATCAGCCTAGATGGAAACAAAGTGGTAACCAAAACATATTTCAAAAATGTGGATACCAACAGCTACCTCTCAGTAAACAGCTGCCATCACAAACCGTGGTTATACAATATACCAAAAGGACAATTGATAAGAATTAAACGGAACTGCACAAACGAAGATGACTACCAAACCCAAGCAAAACAAATAGGAGAAAGATTCAAAATAAAAGGATATGATGATCAGTGGATAGAAAAACAAATCTAAGAAGTCAACAAAATGGATAGAACTACTATGCTCCAAACCAAACCAAAGAAGATATACCAAAATGAAGCACCTTGTCTAATATTAGACTACAATATTCAACATAGGGACGTTGCTAAGGTAATCCAAAAACACTGGCATATCTTGAAAAAAGACAAAGACCTAAAAACCATACTACCTCAGAAACCAAATATCATCTACACAAGGGCCCCTACTATTAGGGACCTTGTAGTAAAATCAGTAGTAGAACCCCCGCCAAAACCTACTTTTTCATTCTTTACAGGAAAAAAAATCTATCCTTGCCGCAACTGTTATGCCTGTAGACATGCTCAAAAGTTTCAAAGGAAGAGAACCCAATTTGTAGCTACCAATCCAGGACAATCCTTCCAAATAAGAGACTTCATAGGCTGCCACACTGAAGGGGTGGTATACGTACTACAGTGCAGCTGCAACCTATAATATGTAGGAAGAACTAAAAGGGCTCTCAAAGTTAGACTGGAAGAACATGTGCGAAACATCATAAATGGATTCCTCAAACACAATGTATCAAGACAATTTGTACAAATGCACAATCAAGACCCCTCCACTTTACAATTTTGGGGAATAGAAAGGTACAACAAATCATGGAGAGGAAGCCATAAAATAAGGACGATCAGTCAAAAAGAATCCAAATGGATTCACACCATGCGGACCCTTACGCCAGGAGGGATGAACGTTGAGTTCGACCTGAACTGTTTCCTGAGCAATTTCTAATTAGATGTTTTTTACCATTCTGGATACCACAACTAACTACACTATAATCACAAAGAAAGAAGACTCACTATATCTATTGTAACATTTTAATATTGTAATATAATGGGAGCAATTAATAGGATAGGACCCCTCACATTTATTTCTACTGATCCACACAACACATAAATTATGTAATATGTAATTGGATCACTGCCATCCTTTTGAGCTGTACAATAGATTTTATAATAATAATATTTTTATTATAATTTTTATGTATTTTTATATACTTCTATTATCTGTACCTCAATGCCTTCTCTCGTTCACCAGGATTCACTAGCACAACTATCATTTCATTTATCATGATTTTTATGCCTTATACACATATTAATTTTTTTTTTAAACTGATTTTCATTATAACTGACATCGGACGTTACTCACATACATGTGTGATTAGAGGACAGAGATGCAAACACCTGCCATGGCTGCAGAGATAGACCACTGCCGTGCCTATAGTATTGATCTCCTATTTTATATAACACAGTACAGTAGAGCACCAGTTGAAACATCAGCTATTAATTCCCTCTATTTACTGATACAAATTCGACTGTGTCCATTAAATAATTACAGATCGCGATCAGGGTTTTCCCACCAACCTAATGAACGACTGTATTAAGAGACACATCACCCACAAAATGGCAGCGACTGATATTTTGTTCTAAACTAGTAAACCCTACAAGAAAATTGCCGCCGCATAACAATAGGTTTACTACCAACAAAATGGCCGCCATTAACATTACATCTGACCATAACAGAGATGGCCGAAAATTAACTTCCGGTTCTCACGTCTTATATACCCGCACTGCACAGCCAATCTGGTTCCCCAGATGAAGACACATGACGTTTCGTAACGCGTAGGGAGTGGCCGTAGGCAGACGAACACCGGGAAGGTGACGTGAGGAGGCGCTGAGAACGCCTATACACATTTTTAACCCTATTTGCTTGTCATATTCTATTTTAATGTAAAAGTCCACCTATTTAGCCTTTTAATAAACCATTTACTTGTGTTTAAAAATACTACACTAGTGGAGGCTTCCCTTCTTCCTTTCCCTGGCACGGTGTCATTACCACACTGAGCATTACAGGTCCTAGGTTTAAAAGCCCTTAAAGGAGAAGGATTTTGCTGGCACTCTTGCAAGGCTTTGCTGACCCCTGTCATCTAAAACCGCTGGGGCTATAGGACTCCCCTGAAAGGCAATATATTTTTGTCCCTAAGGGGAGAATTCTGTGAGACCAGAAACTGGATGAAAAATAGATGAAAAACCAGGGTCAACATTTAGGCAATCAGAATTATTCATAATATACGGAACATCAATTGGATGAATTTTGCAACATTTTTTGGAGAACTTATGTCTGTATGATCTTATAGAGATCATTGATTTGCTTCCATGCTATTACACCATCAGAATTAGGTGTATAAACTCAGACTACTTTTTCATTTATTTATCCACTCTGGGACTACCTCATTTTATTATTCCACATATTTATATATATTTTTTCACTTTGTATATATATATTTTTATTTTTCACTCGCCATCAATATATATATTTTTTCACTCATTCACGGATTTAAATTCACTTCATGTGTTTTATATGAATTTTATTATTTATCATACACACGGTTTATCGCTTTTTTACACACACTTGGCACTTTAAATATTACTAGACCCTCTGTCATTATTTATTTATTGCTAGTCACTTTTATTGTGTGTGATTTATTTACTATTTCCAGATTTTCAGTATCAGCACCACATGCTGGACATTTTCAGTATTGCAATTGTATTATTAATTTATTCTTTGCGCAAAATTTATTATATATTTATTCTGCTTTTTGTGTATTTGTGAACAGGCCACATTTTTCTGCAAACCACACTAGTATTCTTCTTTATTATTGACTATTTACTAAGATTTTGCCATGATTTCCATTCTTTTTAATACAAAGCTGCGTTTTTGCTGTGGTTTTTAAAAACCGCACCAAAGATGCAGCACGCAAGACTTTTCAAAATGCACTACACCCACAGCGCAGTGGTATGAAAAATCCCATAGGCTTCAAAGGGATAAAAATTTCCTGCGTCTTTCCTGCAAGATAAAAATTCAGGAAAAATGTATCAGTGTGAAAGGGCCCTTAGGCTTCATTCACACCTGAGCGTAGCACAGCGACAGCTGCTGCAGCCTTTTTTTTTAGCTTTTTTTTTGATTTTTAGTGAAGCATTTTTGGAGCGGCACCATTCATTTGAATAGGCCTATCTGAGCTCCAAAGAAGTTCCTGTACCAAATCTTGGCACAGAGCCTGGAGCGTTTAGACATGTGCACTGCTGAAAAATGTATTTCTTTTAGTTTTCGTTTAATTCATTTTTTTTTTTTCATTTATCGGATCATTTGTTATAATTGGCATTCGTTACTTGGGATCATTCGTAACTTCGGATGTATTCATATTTGTTTCATTCCATTCATTTAGATACAGCATTTGTTACTCCAAATTCGTTCATTTGAACATTGGTTCTATTCGTAACCTTCATTAGTTTGGATTTTTCATTTTATTTGTTACTTCGGAGTCGGCGTGTGGTGCTGGGAATAATTTAGTAGGCCTCAGACAACTAGCACATGTATTTGAAAAACAAAAATGCATTCTTTATTTCTTTATATTCAGAAATAATGAATAGTTGAAAAGAACTAAAATACGAAAAATGTAATTATCCGAATGTAATAGATTTGTTAAAATAGGTTGAATAATTTTTCGTTCTTTCGTATTTTCGTTCTTTTTGACAATTTGTTTTTGTATGCATTCGTCAAAGCGTCTTTTCGTTAATTTGAATGTTTCCGAATGAACGAATATGCTGAATTTCGTCCAAAAACAAATTCCTAACTAAATGAATTGCACATGTCTAGAAGAGATTGTAGCGTGTTTGGTCGCTCGACAATCGTGGCAAAATCGCACCACATTGGGGGCACCATAAAGAAATTATGGCATTGCAAACATGTTCCGCGTTATGCCGTGATTTTGGAAATCGATGGCGATTCTGTCCATGATCCAAATTGCACAAGTGTGAATGGAGCCTTACACTCTGCAGTGCTCAGTTAGGAGATCTCTGACAGCTGATTGGAGGGAAGGGACACACCCCCCTCCACACAGCTCACAGAAACAGAGCTGAGGCTGCCAATCAACCTTTTTTCTCTTGCTGTCAGGAAAACCTGTCAGAAGCGACTCCTGCTGATAGAAGATGAACAAAGCAGCAGAAAGAAATGATACTTAGTGCTGTTAATTGAAACACACTTTAAAGGGATATGCTTTGTTCCTATTTCATGTCTGAGGTTTACAACCACTTTAATGTTATACTAACAATTCGCACAAACCATTTTTTCCCCTGCACTCATCACAATGTAGCGTCAAAAGGGGAACAACACATGTGTTCACAACAAGTGGTTCTAAAGACTCAAGAGGTGCCCTCATTGCAAGCTGATTGCTCTGGAGGCACTCGGCAGGGAGGAGGAGCCAGGACCACAGGCATGGGACCTGAACAGAGGATGATAGGGGATCTCTGTGCAAAACCACCGCACAGAGTAGGCAAGTATGAAAAGTTTGTAATTGTATTTATTTTTTGAAAAGCTTCAATATTACTTTAGGGGGCATGGCCGGCTGCCAAGCGGGATGTATGCACGTTGAAGTGGCTCTGAACAGCAGGGATTGATCAGAGCACACAGCGGGAGCACAGTGCGACAATTTGGCACCGCTCTGGCTCCACACACATCCATTAAACTGTGGGACCATGTCCAAGAGGCGAAAGGAGTGGGGGAAGCCCAGGAAGATGACTGAATCCTTTTCCCCTCTGCTCCACTCATTAGGCCAAGATGGCACCAGCTCCATGTCAGCAGCAGCGTGGCACAGCAGGGATAAGGGAGATGGAGACTAAAGACTACAATGCTCAACATAATGAAGTACATCCCTCCTGAGCCTCCACACCCTCATCCATCCTAGCTAAGCCTAGAATGGCTCCTCAAAACACAGCAGCTGCAATGGTGAATCCTGCTCTCCCTGACATAGGGGATTTCAACTCTACACAATATCACTTTAGGCTTTATTACGCCAGTACATTACATAAAAGTTGCACTAATGTGATATTATTGCAGTCAGAAGACTTTGTTGATTATATTTTTCTGTAAATATATGGGGGTGCACAAAATAGAAATGCTGCATTGGTAAAAATTACAGGAAACTTCAATCAAATCATATCATGTCCAAAATTTGTTGCCAAAAGAACACCCTACATAGTTACATAGTAGATGAGGTTGAAAAAAGACACAAGTTCATCAAGTCCAACCTATGTGTGTGATTATAGGTCAGTATTACATTGTATATCCCTGTATGTTGCGGTCGTTCAGGTGCTTATCTAATAGTTTTTTTTTTTAAACTATCGATGCCCCCGCTGCAACCACTATCTGTAAAAGGAAATTCCACACCCTTGCCGCTCTTACAGTAAAGAACTCTCAACGCAGTTTAAGGTTAAACCGCTTTTCTTCTCATTTTAGTGAATGGCCATGTGTCTTACTAAACTCCCTTCCTCAAAAAAAGTTTTATCCCTGTTGTGGGGTCTTGGTATGGTATTTGTATGGTATTTGTAAATTGAAATCATATCCCCTCTCAAGCGTCTCTTCTTCAGATAGAATAAGTTCAGTGCTCGCAACCTTTCTTCATAACTAATATCCTCCAGACCCTTTATTAGCTTTGTTGCCCTTCTTTGTACTCGCTCCATTTCCAGTACATTCTTCCAGAAGACTGGTGTCCAGAACTGGACAGCATACTCCAGGTGCAGCCATACCACAGTCTTGTAGACTATATGTTCCTAAAAATTTGTAACAAATACATTAGACTACAAAGCTCTGGGACTCAAAGATTTATGGGGGAAAAGGTCCAGGACTTAAGTTGTTAAGGCCTTGAAGAAACTCTATAGGATCTCTATCAAAGTATTAGTAGAAAATAGGTTAGGGTAATACAACTTCAACTGTCCCTTGGAAAAAAAAAGCTAAGATTAATGTTTTTAGAAATGGCCCTTTATTCATCCTTGGAAAGAATTAGAAAAAATAATGTCCAATAATTGACTATAGAATGTGAAGTAATCCTAAACTCACAAAATGTTACCGTAACTATTGATATTAAATAATATCATCCATAAACACATGCTTTAATTTATACAATGTATTTTCCAGAGAGGGCTTTGTCTAATAAATTAAAGAAAATGAAAAGAAAAAACATATGATTATTTAAAAATGTACAGAGAGCCCTTGTAGACTGCAGTAATATTGCTGAATGTGCATAGCTTTGTGTCAGTTTCCTGCTGTTTGGGCACATGAGAAAGCCTTTAAAAATAAATTCCTGAATTGCTTAGCCAGTCAATTATTATTCAGAATGTTTTGCTCTCTGGAGGCAGGCTACCTAGAAGAACTACTTTTAAATCATATCAGCTGGATTACTGGATAAAATGAGTTGCTTTGAACAGGCTGGATTGGGGAACTTCTCCATTGCTGGTTTAATAGACGTCACTAAGAAATTCTCCTGAGAAAGCTGCAATGTGTGCATTTTGCACCCCGTGATGCAAAAAAAAATGATTTCTCATATGAATATTGCCTATTAAGGGGCAAAACATGATAGTTGCTTAGTAATAGGATAATAAAACCTGTGATTTCCCTTTATGTATGCACCAATCTTATAGAAACATAAAGTGATGGCAGAAAAAATAACTAAATAGTCTATCAAGTCTGTCCCTGTTTTGTACAGATTGATATTTATCCATAGCATATTTAAATTTACTTTGACTACTTCTGGACATCTGTTCCAAGCACCATCTACCCTTTCTGGAAAAATAATACTTTCTAAGGTTGGTTTTGAACTTTCCTCCTGCAGTTTGAGGTCATGTCCCTGTGTTCTTGATCTTAGCATCATATTGAAAATACTGTGTTCTCAAACCTTATCGATACCCTTAAAGGTTTCAGTCATGGCCCTCCTTTCCCTTTTATCTTGCACTAAATCCACTCTCATGTCATTGATTACAATAACAAATCCAAGAACTTCCTATTTTCGAAAAAGAGATGTATGCTTACTAAGCAAATCAAGAATTTAGAAAATATTTCATGCAATATTTTAATTTATTTAAAACATTAGGACATACTATACAAGTATATCAGAAAGGGACTGACATCTTGGCTAAGAAAAAAGATTTTAACAGGGTGGATTCAAATCTATTCAGCCTGTTTTTTTTTTTTCTTTTAAAATTTTGTTACAGTATAAACGCAAGGCATTGGTCTCAACAAAGTGTATTTGATCATACAGATGGACATTGATAAGGGTTGTATTTGGCACAGAGGTGTCTTGCTGGAATATCCTGTATGTATTGCAGCCTGCATTTATCATTTATTGAGGATTGTAAATTCAGGCTACAATAAATACAAAATTATTACATAACCCTCTTTTATGTGTTTTTATATGTACACTTACAAGAAACCCGTGAATCAGTCAACTCACTGAAAACAATCTACTATTTGTGAGGCTAATCCGTTATGTTGCTGGTTGTTCAGAGGGAGACAGAAAAAATGCACCTCGCCACTTCAAGCCTACCATCACATGCATCAAAGAGTGGTGGTTTAGCATTATTGGCTTTCTAGCTAAGAAAACAAAAACTGAAAATGGAATATCAATCTCAATGCATCAAAACTTCATAAATCATCCAGTGGCAACATTTTATTACAAGTAGTTCCTGCCATGGACACCAGATAGAGACTGGTGGAACACATACACCAAACAACAAACCACAAAGCACAATAGGCTACCTATAATTAAATAAACATATATAAAGTATACCTAAATACATGTAACATTTTAATAACAATCGAATATAATACAAAACATCAATCATACAAAATGTAAGGTAAAACCAGGAAAGTCCCAAAAGAGCCTGCATAGTCTATACAAAATTCAATGAAATGTAGTTCAGTAGCTTCAATATCTGTGCAGCTGGTAACAAAGTAAACACAGGCTCCATCATTAAAAAATTATATTACCATGAATGAAAATAATATCCACTCACATGAAAAGCTGTCTCTGTGTTCATCCTCTAAAAACAAATTAAGTGTCTCCTCCTCTCTCTCCTGTGGCCATCAGTAGAGAAAGTGAGAGTAGTCTGAGAAACTGTAATCACAGGGCTGTGTGTATAGTTCAATGACACAAGCAGGCAGATGAACCAGGAACCAGAATGTCTGCACACAGTGCACAGTGTTTAAGCAAAGTATCCCCTGTTACCATGACAAAGTTTCAAGACATTCATCTCCTTGTCAAGTCAATACAAACAAGGGGAACCCAGGTGCTTAAATAGAAGGGTCAAGCTATTGAAGCCCCTTTCACAGTGATGGAGTCCGCCAGCTGATACTCCCGCTCAGCAGGCAGGAGAAGGGGCAGTGAAGCTGGAGGGGAAAATACTCTATTCTAACGCCTGGTCAAACACAACCCTATAATTTACAGAATGTGACTATAATAGTAAATAATTTTGAAATATAAAATATAAGAGAAGACTACCCAATACTATAAATAGAGTACAGCAATATATTTCAGTGCATTACTGCATGTTTAACACAGTATATTTCGGTGCGGTATTGCAGGTGTACCACAGTATATTGCAGTGCATTACTGCACTTTTAATGCAGTATATTTCAGTGGGTTATTGCATGTTTAACGCAGTAAATTTCAGTGTGTTAGTGCATGTTTACTGCAGTATATTGCAGTGCGTCAGTGAAGTTTTACTGCAGTATATTGTAGTGCATCAGTGCAGTTTTACTGCAGTATATTGTAGTGTGTCAGTGGAGTGTGTCTGTGTAGTGAGTACTCAAGTTAAAGTGCACCAAACACCATGATGATGACATGTGGCTCCTGCTGCTGACATCTGGGTACCCTCGTTCGGACGCTGTCAACAAGACAAGCCTTATTTTACTGGACACCATGTGAGTGTATACATTACCTTGTACATTTGAAACTTGTGAGAAAAATGTCATTGCACTAGAAGTTACTTGACTCTACTCTCCTCCCCTTCCCCAACTTTTTGTCTTAACAGCCATCGGGTTCCCAGCCTGTCTTTGAAGCAGTCTTTTCACCATTAGCAGCCATACACAAGAGACTTCAAATGTGTTTATGACCTTGGAAACTCCCCTCTGGACTATTTTAGATTTATCACTTGGACTGATTTAATCACAAACAGTCAGCATTATTTATATGCTATATACATTGCCTGTAGCCAGCAGGTTTTAGCGCTGAGCTTCACACTTTATGTGTGTTACCTCCTCTTTTGTTACTGAATTTCATAAAGTCCCATTTTGATATTTGCATAGTTGGAGCATAGTTAGCTCCCATGGCAGTGCCGTGGGTTTGCAAGAATAATTGATCAAAAAAGGAGAAATAATTATGCTCCAAGCTAAAGTGAGTATGATCCACGATGAACCTAATTTGCTTGAAATTCATGTCAGGATCCTGAGCTAGAAAATATTAAATGGCATTTAAGCCAATCGTATGGGGAATCAACATATGGAACAAACTTACAACCACGGATACCCGGATATCCAGTGAAACCACAAAAAAAAGGCACACAGATCTAGTGCATTATCCTAAAACGATTGCTTTATTAATGTAAAAAATGGTAAGTATTATACTCATAAGATGACAAATGTAACAAGCGCACCACATGGTACAGCATCATTGAATCCACATAGCATCATATGAGAGCCCTCTGGGCTCTGAGGAAGAGGCTAGTCCTTAAACACGTTAACCTATTGGATTATCACCTTCTCATACCACATGATATGTTGCAATGTAGATTCAATGATGCTGGACCATGTGATGTGCTTGTTACATTTGTCATCTTGGGAGTATAATACTTACCATTTTTTACATTAATAAAGCAATGGTTTTAGGATAATGCAATAGGTCTGTGTGCCCTCTCTGTCTTTTTATGGTTTCAGTTGTTCCAGACTTCCCTAGTCTTTAGAGGGCAACAAGACGAATTGCATCCATATAAGCCAGGACTGAGATATAGCCTATGTACATATGGGTCCACTACCAAGCGCAGGAGGTTTTTGTGTTTGTGTGGACCCGAACATCCAGTGTCCCAAATATAATTTTTATAGATATGGATCAGATATCCAGAATCTTTAATAAAGGAGGGCATGTTGAAAACCAATAGTTGTAAAAAGTGATCAATATACAAAGAGATCCCATTGGTCAAAATTATGGTATTGGCTATTGTTGGTCATCCAGGTGTGTCCAAAATACTTTTGTGGATCTTCGGCAGGTGGTAAAAAAGGGAGTACTATACTTTTTAGGAAGGAGACATTCACTTACTTTTTTTGGCTCTCTGGCTCTATGCTAAGCTATATCATTATTATTTGACTGGCAAACGAGAGTAGGCTGCAGGCACACAGCAAAGAGCTGAGGTTTTACTAATGTAAGGAGAGCTATGTATGGCCTCTATTGTACTGAGGCCAAGTAGAGCTTGCTTATGATTGGGACTTAGTTTGAGCCTAACTGTTCTTTACTTTTTATGAAGGTCCTCCTCTGCTAGCCCTTTCTCTTGTATGTATGTCTTATACATACCTCAATCCAGCAAGATCTCAGCAGGGCCCTAAAACTACTTGTCAAAATGTTCACTGCTGGGACCACACATGCCAGCTGTAATCTTTGTTTAATTCAATAGAGAAATCATACTCCACTTGAGTACAACATCAGAATTACCAATAAGTTAACAAGCTGCTATGTACTCCAGGGGAGGCTGCACATGTGAGATCTCTCTGAACATAGAACTGGTAAGAATATGACTGTGAGAAGGGACTGGAGGCTTTTAAAAGAGGAACATACCTGCATTTAATTTTAAATATACATATCCCTTAATACTAAACGGTGTTGATCTAAGTTTTAACAGCTGTTGTTGTGCCTCAGATTTCTTTAGATTGCTTTATAATGTTTATTTTACTTTGTTCAGTTAATCAATTAATGAGCTGATTACAAACCTAATGAAGCAGCTTTAACACTTTTAGATAATTAGTGATAATTGTATCCTTGTGAAGAAAATATGTTATAAGTCAGCAAGATTTTTATTGAATAAGCCACTAAAGCCTAAAAAGATAGAAGACGTAGAATTGTAGGTAAAACTTTAAGTAAATACACTATTACATCCACAGTTAATTATCAGCAAAGTAACTAATTGAGTTAATGAGTATGGTACATAGTAGTGGTGTATGGCTAATTAGCAACTATGTTTTTTTTTACATACAAGACAGAGGTACACATGGCGCTGAAAAATATGAACCACCAAGTAGAATGCTAGTCTCATGAAAGACAATGTAGAGAGTTCAGGTAAAGCATTATAGGTATGGCAATGTGAAATATCAGAATGCCATGAATTGAAGAATGTTGGTGATCATGGTCCTAATCGGTGCCATGTTAAGACATAAAAATAGTTCATACTTTTATGTATATTTCCAAATCTAGAAAATACCAATCAAGCAATGATGTTAAAAGTTAGTATAAAACCAGGAGTTATATGCCAAACATTGCCATAAGTAGTGCTGATATTTTACTCGAGCACAATTTAACCAGTTCCCTATTATTATTTTTTCTTTTAAATTGGATATTTATTATAGCAAAAATTAGTAAATATTGTGTTTTTTTCAAAATTGTCACTTTTTCTTTGTTCATAGCGCAAAAAATAAAAAACGCAGAGGTGATCAAATACCAGCAAAAGAAAGCTCTAATTGTGGGAAAAAATTTAATTTGGGTACAATGTCGCATGACTGCACAATTATCATTCAAAGTGTGACAGTGCTGAAAGCTGAAAATTGCCTGGGCAGGAAGGGGGTGAAAATGCCCTGTATTGAAGTGGTTAACCACTTCCCACCCAGCCAATGCATATAAACGGCCGGGTGGGCACTCTTTTCTTCTGAGTGGACGTTCAGGAAGAGGCACAATCCCGATTAGCTCGGGTCACCCGGACACGGCGCATCTTAGATCAGCAGGAGGGCTCTGTGATTGGTCCTCCTGATCACATGAAGGCTGTGTCCAATCACAGCCGTCATGTGATGTAAACAAATCGGCTCTCCTCTCCTCACACGGAAGTTGTCGCTGAGGAGAGGAGAGCGGATCTCTGCAGCCGCTGGTGATCAGTGAGCATAAGCTGTTTTTTAAAGCTTTTTACTCACTGATCACCAGTGTAGTGTCACCACAGTAAAACACACAAGTAAACACACAAAGTAAACACACACATGTCCCCAAAATACATGTCCCCCACATATATAACAGTAAAATCACATGTCCCAATGATCATTTGCACACATATGTCCATGATCACCTGCGCACATCTGTACATGATCATTTGCGTACATATGTCCGTGATCACGCAAACCAATTATTATACACCTAACTGGATTTTTTCTAACAAAAACATGTAGCAGAATACATTTTGGCTTAAATTTATGACAAAATTCGATTTTATTGGATTTCTTTTAAAATAGAATAAAGAAAATATAGTTTTTTTTCCAAATTTCCGCTCTTTTTTCACAAAAACTGATTTATTTGTGCGAACAAAATGATAAAAATGTCATTTGGGTACAGCAATGCATGACCTCGCAATTCTTATTGAAATGGCGAGAGCGCTGAAAGCTGAAAATTGGTCTGGGAAGGAAGGGGGCAAAAGTGCCCAGTATTGATGTGGTTAAAGAGATATCACACCTTAGGCACTTTCAAATGTTTTATTTGCTTTAACTTAATATTAGTTTAGTAATATTAATTGTGCCATATCCTTGTAATGTTGGGCTCCCAAGTTATGTCTGCAGTTTGTAGTGTAATGGTTGATTGATTCCCTTATGTATGAATTCACCTAGCTTGTCACACAGCATGAATGAATGAATGAATGATTTGTATAGCGCTGCAACTGCGAACTGAATCGCCTCGAGGCGCTTGATCCGACCTGCGTTGATTCCTTCTTAGAAGAGGTAGGTCTTGAGTTTTTTCCTGAAGGCCCGATGGTCTTTTTCCAAGCGGATGTTCGTAGGTAGAGCGTTCCATAGCCGAGGTCCTTGGACTGCAAATCTTCGTTCTCCCCTTGACTTGTACCGGGATTTGGGGACGAGGAGGAGGCTTTGGTTGTTAGATCGGAGGTTGCGATTGGGGGTGTAGTGTTGTATTTTTTCGCATAAGTATTGAGGAGCATCTCCTTGAGCGCATTTGTGGGTCAAGCAGAGGGTCTTGAATGTGATCCGATTCTTTACGGTTAGCCAATGGAGGGTCCTCAGGGATGGGGAGATGGATTCCCATGGTTTTTTTCCTGTGACTAGTCTTGCTGCCGTGTTTTGAACGACTTGAAGTCGTGCAATCTGGAATTTAGGTAGTCCTATGTAGAGGGAGTTTGCGTAGTCGAGTCAAGAGTTGATGATTGTTCCTACCACTATGGCTTTGTCCTTTTCTGGAATGAAGGGGATGAGTCTACGTAGCAGGCGTAGAAGGTGGTAGGATCCGCTGACTACTGATCCTATTTGTGCATTCATTGACATTTCTGAATCGAAGATGACTCCGAGACTTTTGGCTTTTATGCTTAGGGGGATGGTCTGTCCAAGGATGGTGGGCGGAGTCCATGGTATCGTAGATTCAGTTTTCCGGTTTGCATTTAGGAGAAGGAGTTCTGTTTTGGTTCCGTTAAGTTTGAGTGAGCTTGTGGACATCCAGTCGTCTATCGATGTGAGGCATTTTTCTAATTCCTGATATTAGTCTTTTTGTCCGGGGATCCGAAGGTAGAGTTGAGTATCATCTGCGTATGAATGGAAGCATAGGTCTGATTTGCTGATGATTTTTAGGAGTGGACGGATGTAAATGTTGAAGAGCACGGGTGATAAAGGTGATCCTTGAGGGACTCCATAGGAGACTGCACGGGATTCAGAGGTGAAGGCTCCAAGTTTCACTGTCTGTGACCGATTTCCTAAGAAGGAAGTGAACCATGGTAAGTCTGAATCTGTGACTCCTGCTACTTCTTTGAGGCGGGTGAGTAGAGTGTTGTGATCCAATATGTCAAATGCTGCACTAAGGTCCAGGAGTACCAGGAGACAAGATTCTCCATCATCTGCTGCTTCCAAGGCATCATCCCATATTTTGAGGAGAGCTGTTTCTGTGCCATGGCCTGGGCGGAAGCCTGATTGCAGAGGGTCCAGGAGATTGTGTGTGTCCAGATGGAGTTGTAGCTGTTGTACCACTGCTTTCTCCATAATCTTGGAGATGGTGTTCAAGCTAGTTATCGGTCTTCGGTGGTTGGGGTTTCTTGGATCCAAGTTGGGTTTCTTTAGGAGGGGTTTGACTATGCCTTGCTTGAGGGAGTTAGGAACAATTCCTTCTTTGAATGACTGATTAATGAGTAGCGTTATAGTGGGTGCCAGGATGTCAGAGCATTCTTTCAGAAGTTTTGTGGGGATGATATCGTTGGGTGAAGTGCTGTCTCGGAGGCTTCTGATGATGTTTCTTGTGGCCTCTATGGCGATCGGGGTCAGCGAAAACTTCGGTGGTTGTGCGATGTTTGAATCGGCTTCCTCTTTTTGGATGCAGTTGGTTGTATTTTTCTGTTGGATATTTTCCCGAATGCTGTCGATTTTGTCCGATAACTCATTGCAAAATTCTTGAGTTTCGTTGGTAGGGGGCTCTAGGCAGGTAGGGTTCATAGTCTGGGCGACTAGTTTGAATAGTTCACGAGGGCGGTTTAGGGATTTTGTGATGGTGTTTGAGTAGTGTTCTTTTTTTGCTTTGAAGATAGCTTTGTGATATTTCATTGTGAGAGTATTGTAGTTTGTGTGGTTTTCTTTAGAAGAGTTTCTTCTCCAGGCTCTTTCAGCTCTTCTGCATTCCTGCTTCAGTAGAGTAAGAGTTCCATTAAACCATCCAGAGTTCTTATTGCGGATGAGTGTTCTGCGTTTTGGAGCGATTGCGTCTGCTGTTTGTAGTAACGCTTTGTTTAAGGAGTTGAGTGTTTTTTCCGTCGAGTGGTTTAAATTTAGAGTTGTTATTTTGTTGGATAGTGTAGTTTTGAAGAGTTCCGAGTGTAGTTTCTTCTGAGATCTGGTCCAGTATGTCGTTGAGTGGTTCGGTTTCTGGATGGTGTTGTTGGTGGTGATTTCGAATTTGATGGCGTGATGGTCAGTCCATGGTAGCGGCGAGTTGTTGAGTATGTTGATGCTGATATTTTGTTCGAAGATGAGGTCCAGAGTGTGTCCTGAACCATGCGTTGGAGCATTTATCAGTTGTTGAAGACCTAGTTCTTCCAGTTGGTTTATGCAGGCAGAGGCGATGGGGTCTTTGGTGTTGTTTGCCCAGAGATTGAAATCTCCAAGTACCAGAACGTTTTTGGTTTTCAGGGTGTGCATTGAAATAAATTCGGTGAAGGGTATCAGGAGATTTGTCTTTGGTCCTGGTGGTCTGTAGCATAGCAGTATATGAATGCTGTCTTGGGGTGTTGTTTGCAGCTGTAAAGAAAGTGTCTCCATAAAAGGTACTGGGTGCTGTAGCGTGGGTTTGCCGAGCGTAAGGTGAGATTTGAAGATCACTGCTAGGCCTCCTCCTTTTTTTCCTATTCTATGCTCCGTTAGGATCCTGTATTTTTCAGGGACCAATTCGGTTAGGATGGTGTTGCAGTCGGGTGTTAGCCAGCTTTCTGTGATGAAGAGACAATCCAAGTTGTTTTGGGTGATGAAGTCGTGGACTTCTTGTCTGTGCTTGACTGCCGATCTGGTGTTAATCAAGGCGCATGTTAAGTGTTGCGGCTGAGTTGGGGTCTTCCTTTGATTGGTGGTTGATTGAGGGTTGATCTTTAGTAATTGCTCTTTTTGTAGTATTTTTTAAATGGGCGTTGGCAATGTTGAGGTGATGTTTCTTAGCCTGCGAAGGGTTTCCGCTGAGTATTTGTAGATGCACATGCTGAGAGAGCAAAAAAATAGAAGTACGATGATGGTGATATTGATTTGGCGACGATGTGGTTGCTGAGGAGATGATGGTCCTGCGAGATGTGGCGACGATGTGGTTGCTGAGGGGATGATGGTCCTGCGCGATGTGACTGACGATGATCCTTCAAGATGCGGCTGTTGATATGGCGACGATGTGGATGCTGTGGTCCTGGCTGATGAAGGTCCTGAAGATGTAGTTGCTGAGGAGATGATGATGCCATGCCAAGTACCTCATGTTTGAACACAAACAGGAACTTCTGACACAGGAATGTGAAAAATTACACTACTATAGGCTACATGCACAGGGCAACAGACGTCACTGTAAAATGACATGACAATGCACATCCTATTCAGGTGAAAAATACAAGGTGCAGTTAATAATTAGTTATAATGTCTTCAATGGAAATTTCACCAACTCAAGAGCAATAACGCTTATAGCAAATGTGAAAAACAACAGATTTCCAGTCTAGCTTTATTCAGTTTTGCTACCAAAATACTTTCTTTGCATTTTAGCTTTCAAAATAGCTTTTTGCAGAATATGGCTTCTTACTGTGTTTCTATTCAATGTGCCAAAGTAGTCCCTTTTTAGTATAGCATTATTAATAGCAGTGACTGTATTAACAGTATGGTCTATCAAGGGTAATGTTTGAGTGTCTTGTCTTTTATTGTTGTATTTTATATTGTTTTGTTTTATAATGTAAAAATATATATATTTTGTAATGCTAATAATACCCAAGGGTTTTGAGTAACTGGATAATCAATGGATGTGAATGCACAATGGCTTTCATAGTGCCCTTTGTGCAATGCAACCAAAGTGATGTTTTTTTCAGCACACCTACCAATAAGGATTTGACAGTGAGTTGTCTTTATAATTTGGCTGACACAAGGTATCATTAACAAAACAAATAGGGCTGAGTATAATGTAATAAAAATGAAATTAATGTCTGAGTGAGGTAAGAAGAGAAGTAAATAAACGAAAGATCTCACACTTCTATGATATGACTATTGCTAAAAAAACACCATTTCATGTACTGTATTATAAAATCTTGCAGTAAGAAGCAAAAGAAAGACAAAAACGAGAAAACAATTTGAGTGTACAAATGAGAATAAATAAAGAAAAAAATTTGGAATAGTTAAAATAGGGTGTATTAACCTCCCTGGCGGTATGATTATTTCTGATTTTAGGTGCTGAAAGCGGTACAATTTTTTTGCATGGAAATTTGGCGTTTTATATTGTAGGCCTGCAATTCTTAGGAATAACTCACTTAAATCTGTCCAAACAAGAGTCTAGTAAACATCCCGGGTATAATAAAGTTTGAAAAACAAAATCATAAATTATAATATAATAAATAACTATAAATAATTATAACAAATAATAATAAAAATTATTCAATAATGTAATCAAATCAAAAACATTTTGAAATTTGCTCAGCTGCAGAATTGTCGCTGTCATTAGATTTAGTGTTTGATGACGATTTTCCCCACAAATCGCTATCGCTCAATTCTGCAAGTGATTCTAATTTATTATCGCTGTTTTCTAGCTGGTCTAAAACCACTTTTGACATAAAGGGACACTTTTTGGTTGCTATGGACAATCTCCAAATTCCAGGCAGAAAAAAACAGTATTTATAATATAAAAGTGCATGCAGGGCACTGGACAGACCACAAGGGACAAAGGGGATGCGTAATTTTTTTATACAGTACTGTAATCTGTAAGATTACTGTGTACTGTATGTGTTTTTACTTTTTTGAATTTGGCGCCATTCTCCGTCCCCGTGCGTCGTAACGTCACAGGGAACGGAGTCTGGCGGCACTTGGCACTGTGTAAATCGAGCGAGGAGACAGCTCGCACACACAGCGGGGAGACATCGCAGGATCCAGGGGACAAGGTAGGCTTTACAAATGCCACAGTTTCAGCAGGGCTGCGTACCTCTTTGGTTTGTTGCTATAATCCCTGTGTTTTGCCTGCCATAAGAGGGGGAATTGCCGGTATTTATCAATGAATTGTGGGAGAAAGCTCACGTTGTAGAACGCCTCCATCACCTCTGCAAGACACAACGCCACACAAAACAATATAAATAATGTCAGCCTAAACTCTCCTAATCTTCTCCATAAAGAAGCCTCAAGTTCTAATCAGTCTAGGCTAGTTATGTACCAACGTCAAATTGTACCTTCGTTTGTAGCGATCGTCTCGTGCGTGAGCTTTCTCTCCCTCGTCTCCCAGATCGTGGCTACGACACAGGCGTGTGACGTTTTATATTCAGTGCGCATGCGTCAAACTCCGCCCGCCCCTGACGATCTTTCTCGTCTATTCCCCACCCTTCTCTTTACGGCGCAGTGGGGAGAGCACATGGCGGGGACACAGCAGGTGCGCCCCAAATATCCCCCCAACGAGGAGGTGGACGGGGAAAGTCCGGAGGCACAAACGTCCCGATCCGGAGCCTGAAATTCAAGGCCTCCAATATGTCATTTGGAGAAATGTTGGAGATGGTGGACATATTAAAGAGGAGCGACTATGATGGGAAGTATGGGCCTTACCTCAACCCCAATGTCCGCAAGGCCAAGATCATGTCTAAAGTTGTGAGAAGGCTGTACAATCATTTTGGGGTTACAACGATCCAAGGAGCAACTGAGGAAACGCTGGTCAGACCTGAAACTGAGGGAGGCCGATCAGTACAGAAAGATCAAGAGAATTCTTCAAAAAAGTAAGTAGTTGTGTTTTGTGTTTGATTTCTTGCTTGCATACTGCTCCATGTGGTTTGATTTTTACAAAGTTGTACATTCCAAAATGGCCACTTTCATGTTCGTCTGTGCATTCGATCGTACTCAACCTCGATCTTTCTGCCACTGTCATGGTCGTGTGTGTGTCCATTTGATCGTACGCAACCTCGATCGTGCGGCCACTTATAATACGATGTTTGGTGTTTTTTTGGGGGAAAGGAAGTTTGATCTCCCTAGAAATGTCATCCAGAATGTAAAGCCAATTTATTCAATGTAAAGGAGAGGTCACCCAGTAGCTGTTTACCCATCTGGACTCGAGAGCACTAGTGCTGGGACACCCAAACCCCCTTTTTATTAGCCTTTTCCACACATGTGCTCCAGTGGATACTAGAGGGGGTCTCCATCACACAAACTTCTACCAAAAAGCTAGTCAGTTTAGCACCTTTACAAAGTGACTACATTCATGTAGTTGACATTTGTAACTGGCCAAACTAAAATAGTGTCCGTCACTTTCAAGCAATGTTTGTCATTTCCTATTTCTGCCCTCAATAGTTTGTGTTGCTAAATCTTCCTTTTGGACATTCTCATAGGGGAGCGAAAACTTGGGCCGTCTGAGGAAACCCCAAACCAACACCTCCCCAAAAAAGGGGAAAGAGCAGAAGCAGAGGAGGAGGAGGAGGAGGAAGGAGAGATCATCGAACTTGGAGAAATTGTCACCACAACAGGTGAGTGTGGGAGAACACAGCTACTGGTAAGCTAATCCATGTATGGCTGCCTCATTTCCAACACCCCATTTTTGTTTGTTTGTGGTTTTTAGGTGACGTGGATGTTGTGGAAGAAAAATCGCACTTTACCACAGAGAGTGCCCACGTACTCATCGGAGAGATAATGGTCTGCAATCGAGATCTAGATTACATAAAGCAAAACATCAATGATGTTCAACAAAAATTGAAGAACATCATTGATGTTTTAGGAAAAATATGAAAACGCACCAAGTAATTAACACACATTTGTGCCTGCTTCTGAACACATTTGCAACTTAAAAACTGTCTGAAATTTGGAACATGCACACATTGTGTCCACATGTGCTAGCTCCCACCATGGTGGATGAATGGCACGTTTTTTTGGGGGTGCAAACACTTTACGAACTACGAAAGTGGTTGTGGTGAAGGGGTTGCACCCCCAAAAAAACGTCCATTCATCCCCATGATGGAAAATGGCACTTTTGAAGCTTCTAGGCAGGTGTTTTCCCATCTAATGACCATTTTCAGACCCAAATTGTGTGCATGTTCCAAATTTCCACTTTTCGGGGGTGACCCCCCCATGTGATGAAGGCAAGATCAAACACACTTTGAACATATATAGTCATGTCTGATCTTGTCTTCACTTTACAAAGTTGAACTTTCCAAGTTCCTAGGTTCTGTTTTGATACCCCTAAGGGTACTGAAATTCCACCCTGAGCCAGACTCGAGAATACTGCCAGGGAGGTTAAAGTCCAGCTTCAAATAAAACCTTGCATGTCCTATTTTTGGAATCGTACACAGAAACTTTACTTGGTTTAGGCATCTTAATATGAAATTATTTAATGTGAGACAGGTCCCAGCCTCCTGGGATTTTTTATGCATTTTTCTTTCCAAAACAATTGTGATAATTACTTTTTTTTATTAATTTTTAAAGTGAATAGCTCAAAAAATAATCCAGGAAAGAAATTACATCACAATTAACTTTTTAAATGTTAAAGTGATAATAAAGTCTTGTTTATTTTTATTTTTTTAAACTAACAAACATGTTACACTTACCTGTTCTTTGCAGGGGTTTTGCACAGAGTAGCCTGATCCTCCTCATCTCGGGTCCCCCGCTGGCACTCCTGACCTCTCCCTCTTTCCAAGTACCTCCAGAGTAGGCAGCTTGCTCTAGGGGCACCCACGCAGTCTTTATCAGGAGCCGTAGCTCGGCCCTGCCCCACCCCCTCCTTCCCCTGAATGACTGCCTTGGCCGATGAGAAGTGAGAGACCCCAGAGAGCCGAGGCTCTCGTGCACATCGCTGCATCCAGATGGGGCTCAGGTAAGTGTTAGTGGGGCTAGGGGAGCTTCTGCACACAGAAGGTTTTTTACCTTCATGCATAGAAGGCGTGAAGGTAAAAAACCTTGAGCCTTTAGAACCACTTTAATGAATATATTGTCCTCCATTTATGAAAATTCACTGGATAGCTAAATAAAACAAATTATTTGACAGACACAGCACAGGAAAAGGTCTAAATTATTGAGCTTACAATGGTATGTAAATTTGAAAGACATTTTGCTGGATTGTTCTTCCTGAAGTAAAGTATCTAGTTTCTTAGATTTACTTAAAACATACTATTACAATTACTATTACAGTGGTTAAAAGCTTTCAGTAACTAGAAAAACATTATAGAAGAATAAGCACTATGTCATAGTATTTATTGTTAGAACAGCAATTAATGTCATCCTAGCCATAAGTTTTGAGTATAATGCGAAAATTAAGGTCAGCATTTTGGGCTAAATTCTAATCCATCCCAATACCTCTACGACAAACCCATAATCAGTTGCCTTACTTTACTGTTGGAAGCAATATGCACGAATGTGTTGGACCTGATATATTCCAAATGAAACACATAATTATCCAAGTACTCTTTCATCCTGTCTGGATTTGAATCCCACAAAACAGGGACTTTACCTTTTTTTGATAACTGTGAAATGTACAACATCTCTGGAGGTATAGGCTTCTCTGCTATTGAAATAATATAATTAACAATTCAGGGTACCAGAAATTCCTAAACCAGTATATAACCTTAATAATTGATTTGTTGATCCTGGATACAATTTGAACAGATGGCAATAGCATTCCAAACTAAACCACTCATCAGTGCCCTGTGGCTACAGCACTGAATTCATTCTAGGGCACGATAAATGCAACTCTAAGAACATGGCAATCCTTACTTCATAAGCCAGGGGCATTACAATATTGTCTGTACAATTCATGCCTCTATTTGCCTTAGAACTTTTGAGTCCTGACTTATCTTTTAGTCACTGGATCAGTGCTGGTCTTCAATGAACTGGAGATCAATTCCAGGGTTTTTACTTATCCTCATTCCAAACCCTACATGAAGCCTACAATTTTAGCAGCAAGTACTTTTATTTATTTTTTTTCTTAAAGATTTTTATTGTAAATATAAGAAATATATTACAGAAACAAGTAAGACAAGGTGGATAGTACAAAACAAGTTACGTTATTATTTCTAACACTGGTTTAGTTGATAAATTGAAAAAATAAAGTCATAGGTTATCTGGAGGGTGATTTAACTGAACTCGTTTGAAGGCTTATTGATTTTAAAGGGTTCTGCTTATTGATGCAAAAGTCTCAGAGTGAAGTATCTTTAAGAATTAAGGCATCCCTGTTCATGTTTTATAAAAGTCATTGAGTTGGGCGGGTTCCAGAGGGACCGAAAAGAGGGGGGAATGGGGTGGGGGTGGTGGTGTGGGGGGTATGTTGTAAGATATTTAAGGCATCCCTGTTCATGTTTTATAAAAGTCATTGCAGGTCTCTTTTGATATGGGTTTAGTATAGGAAAGTCAATTTAAAGTTTGTAAAACCAGCACAGTGGTACCTTTGAGGAGATGTTTCTATTCTTTCAGAGCTAAAATGATTGCTAACAGCTCTCTGTCATCAATCTAAAGCCCCATACACACGCTCGGACAATCCGCGGACCAGGTCGGTCGGATTCTGTCCGACGTACTTTGTCCGATGTTGGTGTTGCGTACACACGGTCGGACTACGTTGTCGGAATATCCGGTCCGGAAGAACGTCGTGACGTAAGTCGTCGTCCACGAGATTACAAAAGGGAAGTTCAGCACCACGTCAGGCACCCGTTGGGCTCCTTCTGCTGATCCCGTGTTTATCGAGAGTTAGTGGAAGTTTGGTGACTTAAGATTCGCGCTTCTCAGTTTTCTGACTCAGATCGTTACTGCTCTTCAGTTTGTGCTTGTCGTGCGTATCTGTTTATTAGTGCGTGTAGTCAGTTCGCATTTGTTGGTCATTGCGGCCTATATCTTGATATAGGACGCTTTGATTTGCACTGCTTATTGTCTGCTCGTTGCTGGTATTCAGTTCGTTCTTTCAGGCCTTGCTGTTTATCGGTGCTTTCTGTTTGTCCGTTCTGACCAGCCGACCTTTTGTGACCTTCTGAGCGATGTTTCCCGTGCGTACTCGTCGCCGAGTTCGTGCTGTACGCGGAATTGGTGTCGGGCTTTTAGCTTTGACCCAAGACCCGTCCATGAACAGAGTGACGAGGAGTATGTCGACCAAGAATTGGTTGCTTCAGCGTGACCAGTTCTCGCACATGCCTTTGCTTCGTGAGATCCGGGAGAATAATCCTGATGATTTCAGGAACTTTCTCAGGATGACGGACCCCGATTTTCACCGTCTTTTGGCTTTGCTGACCCCCTTTATCAGCCGGCAGGATACCTGCATGAGACAAGCCATTACTCCGGAGCAGAGGCTTGTTGCCACGTTGAGGTACTTGGCGACAGGGAGAAGTCTTCAGGATTTGAAGTTCTCTTCAGGTATCTCTCCCCAGGCCCTGGGACTCATTATTCCAGAGACCTGTTCTGCCATCATTCAGGTCCTGCAGGAGGACTATATTAAGGTAACATTTCTACTTGACTATTCCCTTCTATGTATGCTCTGTTTGCTAATGTCTTGTATTTTTGACCTCCTTCCCTAATTACCATGATTGCAATATGTTCTAATATGCTGTGCCCCTTTTCTCCTTCATGCATTTTTCCCTTCACTTACCTCACCAGCATGCTCTTCTGCCCCAATAGACACCTATGGCCTAGTCACTTAATCAATGTCTTTTGTCTGCTGCATAGTATTGTTTGTCCCCAAACACCCCCTAAAATATGCACAAATGTTTGCTGTGTGGTTTACTTCATGTAGAGCCCCTTTTGCATTTTTTTTTTTTTTTTTGTTGGGGGGGGGGGGGGGGGTGGCAAACTCATTAGGAACCCCCTCCCCCAACTGCTCTGTCAGATGGTACCAATCCTTTATCTGCTGGCTTTCCCAAGGTCCATACACACTATATACCTACCTCTTTATAGTGGGCATCTTTAGGGATGAATTCAGCAAAGCATGTAGTGCAAGGGGCTGCCTCCATACATTCCATTTCCTAATTTTTTGTC
Organism: Lithobates sylvaticus; assembly: GCA_028564925.1. Classification (NCBI taxonomy): domain Eukaryota; kingdom Metazoa; phylum Chordata; class Amphibia; order Anura; family Ranidae; genus Lithobates; species Lithobates sylvaticus. The sequence continues at coordinate 61,248,958 of CM053033.1, read as the reverse complement.
TTCTTTCCCTCCTATTAGCTTTCTTGGTAATTTCAGAATGTCACAATGTGCCTGCCTTTTTTTGGGGGGGGGGGGGGGGTTGAAATGTTATTTTATCTTTCCTGGGGGCTGCCAATAGTGTTAAGTACAGAGGGTCTGGCCAAACTAGCACACATTATTGAGCCATTTGCCAATCAATGAAGTGCAGAGGGTTACCTGTCCCCCCCCCAAAACCCTAGTTATTGCCAATGGCCCATCAGAAGTGTGGGGATTGATGGGGGGTGAGTCATCTGTGAAGGGGAGCCTCTACTTTTCTGTGCAAATACTTTCCAGCCTCCAATTTTATACAATGCTCTTGTTCCAAGATGTTGATTGTCTAATCTGCTTGCAATGTTTAGGTGCAAAGTGACTAATTATTTTTTCTTGTTTCACTCCACAGTTCCCTTCCACGCCACAGGAATGGCAGACTGTGGCCTCCCACTTTGCCAGCCGTTGGGACTTTCCTAACTGCGGAGGGGCAATTGATGGGAAACACGTCCGCATCGTCCCACCGCCCAACTCGGGGTCCTACTATTATAATTATAAAGGGTTTAATAGTGTAGTGATGTTGGCGGTGGTGTCGGCAACATACGAGTTTATGTATGTGGACGTGGGGATGAACGGCCGGATATCGGATGGTGGTGCCATTACGCACACGGAGTTCTACTGGCGTCTCCAAAGTGGCAGTCTGTGCTTGCCACCTCCAGAGGAGAATGCCGAAGGACTCCCCTTCGTCTTTGTCGCAGATGAAGCGTTTGCGTTGACTCCCCATGTGATGAGGCCGTTCCCGATGAGGACCCTCACCCCGGACCAGAGGGTCTTCAACTACAGGCTGTCCAGAGCCAGAAGAGTGGTGGAGAACACTTTTGGCATCCTGGCCAGCCGCTTCCGCCTGTTCCTGACGGCATTTAACTTGGCGGAATACAAACTGAACCACATAGTTCTTGCCTGTTGCATATTGCACAACTTCCTCAAAAGACATAACAGGAACTATGTGGTGCCCGTTGGCCCAGATGTGGAGGGCCCTCCAAATGCGGACCTCACAGCCCTTCGAGTGGCACGTCCAGGCTTGCCCCCTCTAAATGCCCGCGTGGTCCGCGACCAATATATGGAGTACTTTGTGGGTAGGGGGGCCATTGCTCTGCCTGACGATGTGTGAGAGGCATTTTTTAATAAATCTGATATTTGAACCAACCTATGATTTCTTGTCATTTCAGTCTTGTTTTTAGCTTATTTTACCTTGACATTTTTTCCCTTTGCCTTCGACAGTGGGAATGCACTTTCTGGGCAAAAGGAGGTAACAGTCTCTTCTTCCCAAAAAGATTCTTCTCATGTTGTGTGTTTGCTACCTAATCTTTGGTCTAGAGAAGGTTTGTCCTGCATAACTGACACCCAAAATACTCCTTTTCAGCACCAGGTCTGACATGTGTGTATTCTGAAAAATGCTGGGCTCCGTGTTTTCGTACAAAGCACTGTGGGTGTCATTTACATAAGTCAAATCCGCTATGCTCTACAAGTGCATTGAAAAAGTTCCCTGGGAAAGACAATTGCAGTGCAAAGTGGATTTGCCTTTAGTAAATAACACCCATTGCCCCCCATATCCTTTACATTTTACATACATAATGCATTGTGTTTTTTAAATAAGGAAGCCACACATTTAGAAAAATAAAAAAGTTTACTAGGAAAACCTTCACAAGTGCGTTTACAATCTTCACGCCAAAACTGACAACATCTTGGTTATTTACAACATTGTTTACAAACATTCCGCAATTGGTAAAACCAGGCATGGAGCAAAACAGAACCTATGAACTAGGAAAGTTCAACTTTGTAAAGTGAAGACAAGATCAGACATGACTATATGTTCAAAGTGTGTTTGATCTTGCCTTCATCACATGGGGGGGTCACCCCCGGAAAGTGGAAATTTAGAACATGCAAACAATTTGGGTCTGAAAATGGTCATTAGATGGTAAAACACATGCCTAGAAGCTTCAAAAGTGCCATTTTCCATCATGGGGATGAATGGACGTTTTTTGGGGGTGCAACCCCTTCACCACAACCACTTTCGTAGTTCGTAAAGTGTTTGCACCCCCAAAAAAACGTTGGCATTCATCCACCATGATGGGAGCTAGCACATGTGGACACAATGTGTGCATGTTCCAAATTTCACACAGTTTTTAAGTTGCAAATGTGTTCAGAAGCTGGCACAAATGTGTGTTAATTACTTGGTGCGTTTTCATATTTTTCCTAAAACATCAATGATGTTCTTCAATTTTTGTTGAACATCATTGATGTTTTGCTTTATGTAATCTAGATCTCTATTGCAGACCATTATCTCTCCGATGAGTACGTGGGCACTCTCTGTGGTAAAGTGCGATTTTTCTTCCACAACATCCACGTCACCTAAAAACCACAAACAAACAAAAATGGGGTGTTGGAAATGAGGCAGCCATACATGGATTAGCTTACCAGTAGCTGTGTTCTCCAACACTCACCTGTTGTGGTGACAATTTCTCCAAGTTCGATGATCTCTCCTTCCTCCTCCTCCTCCTCTGCTTCTGCTCTTTCCCCTTTTTTGGGAGGTGTTGGTTTGGGGGTTTCCTCAGACGGCCCAAGTTTTCGCTCCCCTATGAGAATGTACAAAAGGAAGATTTAGCAACACAATCTATTGAGGGCAGAAATAGGAAATGACAAACATTGCTTGAAAGTGACGGACACTATTTTAGTTTGGCCAGTTACAAATGTCAACTACATGAATGTAGTCACTTTGTAATGGTGCTAAACTGACTAGCTTTTTGGTAGAAGTTTGTGTGATGGAGACCCCCCTCTAGTATCCACTGGAGCACATGTGTGGAAAAGCCTAATAAAAAGGGGGTTTGGGTGTCCCAGCACTAGTGCTCTAGAGTCCAGATGGGTAAACAGCTACTGGGTGACCTCTCCTTTACATTGAATAAATTGGCTTTACATTCTTGATGACATTTCTAGTGAGAACAAACTTCCTTTCCCCCAAAAAAACACCAAACATCGTATTATAAGTGGCCGAACGATCGAGGTTGCGTACGATCGAATGGACACACACACGACCATGACAGTGGCAGAAAGATCGAGGCTGAGTACGATCGAATGCACAGACGAACCTGAAAGTGGCCATTTTGGAATGTACAACTTTGTAAAAATCAAACCACAATGGAGCAGTATGCAAGCAAGAAATCAAACACAAAACACAACTACTTACTTTTTAGAAGAATTCGCTTGATCTTTCTGTACTGATCGGCCTCCCTCAGTTTCAGGTCTGACCAGCGTTTCCTCAGTTGCTCCTTGGATCGTTGTACCCCAAACTGATTGTACAGCCTTCTCACAACTTTAGACATGATCTTGGCCTTGCGGACATTGGGGTTGAGGTAAGGCCCATACTTCCCATCATAGTCGCTCCTCTTTAATATGTCCACCATCTCCAACATTTCTCCAAATGACATATTGGAGGCCTTGAATTTCAGGCTCCGGGATCGGGACGTTTCTGCCTCCGGACTTTCCTCGTCCTCCTCCTCGTTGGTGGGATATTTGTGGCGCACCTGCTGTGTCCCCGCCATGTGCTCTCCCCACTGCGCCGTAAAGAGAAGGGGTGGGGAATAGACGAGAACGATCGTCAGGGGCGGGCGGAGTTTGACGCATGCGCACTGTATATAAAACGTCACACGCCTGTGTCGTAGCCACGATCTGGGAGACGAGGGGAGAGAAAACTCACACGAGACGATCGCTACAAACGAAGGTACAATTTGACTTTGGTACATAACTAGCCTAGACTGATTTGAACTTGAGGCTTCTTTATGGAGAAGATTAGGAGAGTTTAGACTGACATAATTGAGAGGGTTTTGTGTGGTGTTGTGTCTTGCAGAGATTATGCAGGGATTCAACGACATGAGTTTTCTCCCCCTCTTCATTGCCAAATTCAGGGAAATTCCCCTTTTATGGCAGGGTAAACACCCACATTACACCAACAAACCAAAGAGGCACGCAGCCCTGGAGGAACTTGTGGAATTTGTCAAGCCAAGGTTCCCCACGGCAACTGTTGATGATCTAAGAAAGAAAATTGGCAGCCTGAGGAGTGCGTATATCAGGGAGCGGAAGAAGGTCGTGAAGTCTGAGGAAACTGCAACTTCAGCAGATGAGGTCTATGTGCCCAAGCTCTGGTACTATCAGAGTCTCCATTTTCTGAAAGACCAGACTGATGTCACGGAGCCAACCTCGACTCCTCCTTCCACGCTTCCTTGCGCGCAGGCCACCCCTGATGAGGCTTCCGAGGAGCAACCTGGGCCTTCCAGTATGGAAGAGGTGGAGGAGCCCAGCTTGTTCCAGGTATAGTAGTTTTGTTACCATTTATGGGAATAATGAATGATGTTCACTTAATTCAGGATCCCCAATTGCTTAGTTCCTAACGTGTTTGACATATCAACTGACAGTAGTGTTGGAGACATTTGGGGCCAGAATCTAAACTGCTGGGCTGAGAATTGTATGGTTTTCTATTTGTAAACATTTTGCAACAGTCACTAGATGAGAATTGTGTGTGTTTGATGAACAAATAACTGAAACTATGTCCCTTTTTCATACACAGGAAGACCTCAGCCAGGAGGTGGCTGTGGAAGGTGGCAGTCAGGAGGAGGCAGGGGTTAGTGGCAGCCACCAGCTGGGTAGTGGCAGCCAAGAGGGGGCTAGGCCGCGGAGCCTGACTGACACCCAAACCCCTCCCCTCCGCCTTCCGTACAAAAGGGCGAGAAGGGGGGGTTATGCGGCACAGTCAGCGCTCCGCATGATCAGAGAGGCTTCAGACTCCCTACATGCCACACCCGCCGACGAGGAGACCTTTGGCTCGGTGGTTGTCACAAAAATGATGGGTATGGAGGTGAGGCAACGCAACATGTGTGAGGGGCTCATCCTCCATGTCCTAAATAAGGGTAGGGCTGGGGAGATGACCCCAGTCACACATGTTTGCCATAGCTACCATGCTCCGCCTCCTCCTCCTCCTCCTCCTTCTGCCACCCCACCAGCACGACAGCCACAGCGTGCAAGGAAGCGTGGAAGGAAGACCTGAGAGTGACGACCTGGAATCAGTCTGGTCTGAGAGAAGATGGAGCCTCTTGTAGTACCAGAGCCTGGGGACCTAGATGGCATCTGCTGCAGTTCCGGATACTTTGGACTTCACGACCAGATTGCACTCCCCTTAATATACGTACTCCTCAGGCCCCCAATTTTCTACGCTTGAACAATGATGGTTGCCTTGGGGGGCCAAGACTTTGCAAATTCCCCAAGTTTCACCATGGCTGCGTTCCTCTTTGGTTTGTTGGTGTGACCTAAATAAAGGTTTTTTTGATTTGAAATAATCATTGACTATTGTGTTTTACTTTGCTACAATGACAGTTTTTCTTTGAGTAAGCAGGTACATTTCACTAATCCTAAAGTAGAATTAACAAGGGGCACCAACAACAAACAACCTCCTAGTAAATTTAAGCAAGAAATACAAATGTTAATAATGTGTTTTTGGTAATTTGAGACACACAACCCCCCTCCAAAAAAAAAAAAAAAAAAAAAACATTCAAATATGTATTCCCCAAAAAAAAAAAAAAAAAAAGACAAATCATGGTAAAAAAATAACAAAGATTCTTTTCCGTTCAGAGTCAAAATAAACATGTAGTGTATAAATGCTGCAAAGTAATAAAGAAGTAAGTTTGTGAGAAGTGCGGGTGAATAGGAGCAGCTAAAAGATGTCATTCTTGTTGCATTGTAAAGAAAAAGAGAATGCGCTGCATTAAAGACATTTTAACATTGCAGCGTGACGAATGTGCTGTGTCGATTAGGAAAGGTAGTTTTACCTGACCGAGCGCTTCCGTCACAGAATTTCTTCTGAGCATGCGTAGCACTTTGTCCGTCGGACAAGCGTACACACGCTCGGATTTGGTGTGATCGGACCGTGTTGACGGCAAAGATTTCCAGCAGGAGATAAGACTTTGTCCGTCGGACAAACCGACGAACACTGTCCGATGGTGCATACACACGGTCTGATTTTTCAACAACCTTGTCCGATCGGACAGAATCCATGAAAAAGTCCGACCGTGTGTATGGGGCTTAAGATGGAATTCGCATTTCTCCAATTATAGGAGCTGGCAATTATCCACCAGCTCAGAGAAGGAAGGGCTGAGCCCAGCCTTGACAAGGAGGCGGGGTAGGGCATTCATCTTTAGGATGGCTGCTCTGCCAAACCAAGAGAAAATGGGTTTGTTCCAATGTTTAAAATCAGTAGTTAGGTTTTGTAGGACTGGTAGATAGTTTTTGGGGTATGTGTCTTTAAAGTTTCGAGGGAATTGTATTCCATCCTAGGTAGGTTATTGCGTCTTTTTCCATTGAAAAGGAAAGTGTCTGTGGCATTTTAGTGGCTATTAGGGAGGGAGATATTTAGGGCATAAGTTTATCTTGAGGTTGGAAATTCTTCTAAATTGACCAAATGTTGTTAGGAGGTTGGGGAAAGAGATATGTGGCTCAGTGAGAAAGAGAAGGATGTCATCAGCAAATGCAGCTAATTTGTATTCTTTTTTGGGCATTTATATACCTCTGATATCTGGGTTGTTTCTAAGGCTACATAGGAAGGGTTCTCGGGTGAGTGTAAATAATGGAGGGGAGAGGGGGCAACCTTGCCTCGTACCATTGTGGATGTGAAAGGCATTTCACAGGAGGCCGTTGACTCAGATCTTGGCCACAGGGTTGGCATAAAGGGCCATTGTAAAGCTTAATAGGCGATTACCTAAGCACATGTGTGTAAGGACTGCATCCATGTAGCCCCAGGCCACCCTGTCAAATGCCTTCTCCACGTCCAGAGAAAGGAAAAAGCCTGCTTGATAAGAAGAGGTCAGGAGATGGTGTAGGTTTATAGCTTTGATTGTGTTATCCCTGGCTTCCCTGCCAGGGACAAAGCCCACTTGGTCATGGTCAATGATGGATGGGAGAAAAGGGAGTAACCGGTGAGCTAGGATTTTTGCAAAGATTTTGATGTCCTAATTTAATAGGGATATTGGTCTATAGTTGGCTGTGTTGTGGGGTCTTTGCCTTCTTTAGGGATGACAGAGATATGTGCTTCTAGTAAGCCTAGCATAAGTGGGTTGTCAGCAGAGAGGTAGTTGAATGTTTTGAGGAAGGGGGCGCAAAGTGTATCTGAAAAGGTCTTGTAGTAGAAAGCTGAAAGTCCGTCTGGGCCAGGGCTTTTCCTTGGTTTTTGATTTTTGAGAGTGATGTCCCATTCTTGTGTTATAGGGAGGTCTAGTCTGTCAGCGGTGTCAGAGGTGAATGATTTGGGACAGTTTTTCTCTAGGAAGCTCTGTATGAGGGCTGGTCTAGATGTTGGCGTTGACTTTTGTGCTTCTGAGGCTGAGAGGTTGTATAAGTCTGCACAAAAACGTTCAAATTGTTGTGCTATATCTGGATTGCTTTTTATTGTGTTGCCTGATGGGGTCTTAAGCTGGTGTACTATTGCTTTGGTTATCTTGGCGCATAGAGCTTGTGCTAACATATGGCTGCTTTTGTTACTGTGCTCATAAAAAAGCTAGAAGACGTTTTCGGGTCTCAATAAGTTCCTGATAGGTGTGTTGGGCTAGGTCGCGTTTATGTGATAAAGTTTGGATTTTGGTCAAGAGGTTTTTTATGTGTTTCTGTTTTTCACGTTTTAGGCTAGAGGCTAGAGATATGAAGTGTCCTCGTATCACACACTTGTGCACCTCCCACTGGGAGAGAGCTGAGGTGTCAGGAGTATCATTGTCTTGAAAGTAGTTGGTGATGGTGGTACGAAGTTTCCTAACTCTTTCTTTGTCAGTAAGTTGGCATCAAGTCTATACATTTTGGAAGTGTGGTTATGTTTGGGGAAAGTTAGATAGAGAGTGATTGGATGGTGGTCTGAGATTATCATCGGTACAATAGTTGTTTTGGATATAAAGGGCAAGTCTTGTTGACTGAGGAAGAAATAGTCAAGACGCAAGTATTTGTTGTGTGGGGCCGAGAAGAACATGAAATCTTTGTCTTGGGGGTGAAGGGTTCACCACGTGTCAGGGAGGGATAATTCTTGGAGGGAGAGTGTAATTTGTCTTAGAGCTCGAAATGGGAGGTGAGAAGTATCAGTAATAAGGGTAGTTGGGGCCGTAGAAGTCGCCTCCTAAAATGAGCACACCAGATTGAAAGGAGATTAATAGGCGAGTGGTACTTTTATAAATACCTCTGTATCGGTAATATGCTCCTTTCTCTCTCCTCTCATGTGGTCTGAACCCTTCTTTTCCTGGGACCTTTTACAACTTTCTGAGCATACTAATCCTTGGCAGAAAGGGTTTTCTTGCACATATAAATAATTAATAAATCCAAACAATATGCAAAAATAAAATACCATCAATGGAATATTGGGAAAACAAGCTCAGCATATCAATAGATTTTTCTCAATGGCACTGAGCACTTTGACATCCTCTCAAATGTTCTAAATGTATTGAATATCCCACTAGAAATCCAGTCATAAAATTTTAACAACTGGTACTATACACCCACTAGACTTGCCTCTATGTTCCCATCCCTCTCCACCAAGTGCTGGAGTAAATGTGGTCACAACAGATCTCCAGTTCATATCTGGTGGGACTGAACAAGCTTTATTACCTTTTGGAGATATGTCAACGTGTTTCTCTCTTCTGTCACAGGCATTTCAGTTACTATCTCACCCCAACTAACCCTGCTGGGAATATAGATTGACAACTGGCCTAGTCCACTTCATACTGTTGTAACCCATGTACTCGTAGCTGCCACATTCTCTATTGCTTGAAAATGAACAAAAAAACTCAGCTGACACTATTCAGCAATTAATCAATATTATTAATAATAATTTCCTTTTACAGTACATGTTTGCTAAAGCCCACCTCACCACCTCCAAATATTATGCTCAGTGGACATCTTGGCCCAAAGATCACAGCTTTATCTCCTTATCGTAATTTCTCAGTATTTTCTCTCATCTTACTTAGCAGTAAGCTGTTCTGGCTGTCCTTAATCCCAGAAGAGCATCAACATTAACATTAATTTTAACATTATCATCTGCCATAGTGGTACACGCCTGACTACTGTCACTTTTACTTAAACCATTGCTGTGTTATACTCATAATATTATATCTGTAACGGTCACCCTCTGCGTCTCTTTTTTTTTTGACAATAGTACTGTTTGTCCGTTGAACTTTTTCCTTGTAAAGATAAAATAAATACTAATAGTGATAAAAAAAATAAAAATTATCTGTTGAAATGTCTGCAACTGAGGCATTACTTTATGACAGTATAAGATGTAAGCTGTATAATAGTATTTTCAAATTATTTCAATACGAGTCTCATTATGTATCAGCATTCAGACTTTAAATATAATTATAACGGTCTCTAAGGACTAATAACTGTTCTGTTGTGTATACCAGGTTGTTGTTCTTGGAGTTGATATGCATAATGAATGTTGCTGTTTACTAATTTCATGCAGCATGTAATACTAGCTTATTACATTTATTTCCAGATGCATGACAATTTTTGAAAGTTTTTTTTTTAAATACATAAGCTTTTTTTGATACAGTACATGTACTGTTTCTTGTGTGTATTAAAGTATTAAAACAAGATGTTCTCCATAGAATCTGCCTATTTTTTTCTTTTTAACCTTGTACCATGAAAAATACCTATGGTTACTGACCTATAGAACATGCATATACAAGCCCAACAACAGCTTTGTTTGTGCAGCTTTGATTGAACCCCTGCCAGGCTGTCACTGCTATCTGTGTCATCATTGGTAAACATGTACATTCACTCATAGGGTGACACAGGAACAGGGAGTTTTAGTGTATGTACAGAATGTGATAAATTCAAGATAGGAACAAAATCACATTTATTTAGCAGAGTGGGAGGCTATATCATATTTTAGGTTTCTATTGCTCTCTGCATCTTGTTGTCTCAGTGATGCTTGGACCGACACCATTTCTTGTCCTGGCATTACCAAAACAGAGAATAAGTTGAAATAAGGACACAGACAAAATAACGTAACAAAATTTCTAATCTTACCCACTACATTTAAGCTTAAAGGTTTTGGCAATGGAAGAGTGTATCTGCTCCCAATATCCAACTGTTGTATCGCATGATAAACAAAGTCATACCAATCTTTAAACTAATCTGTAAGGGAAGGGCCTGTATAAAGAAATTCTACAAGATCTGGCAGCCTTGGCTGGATATAGACAGCTCCTTTTGGAAGGATACCCCTCTGTCTCAGCAGTAGTGGGACCTAATTCATCCCCTCTTGTTTTGCCGGGGGGGAAGAGCTACCTACTATCCTAAAGGATGAAGCAGGGGACACAAAATATATCACAAGTAAATGTAGGGGGGAGTGGGAGGATTACCCCCCCAGCTGTAGCTTCGGCTGGGGAAATGGATGGAAGTGACGGGTGAATAGGTATGAGTGTTGTGTGAGTGAATTCAAGCACCTAGGTATTACTGAGTATTGATAACCGAATGAGTCCTGTGAAAATCACAGTCAAATACTCTCGATACACTTTTTGTATTGGTTTTTTCCTCCGTTGAGGAACTGGGACACTTATGTGGCCATGTGGCCTCAAGCTGTAAGCCTTATTAGGCTTGAATGTTATTTCGGTATTATATTGTTTATACTGCCGCTTCACGGTGTAATACTGGCAATTGATTACTGAATACAAGACTATAATGTGTAAGCGTGTATGTTGATATGTTCTGTAATTTTCTTTTTCTCTGTTTAATGCAAAACCAATAAACATAAATTTAAAAAAAAAAAAAGGTTTTGGCTGGTGCTAGACGTTAAAACCACAGGGATTGGTGTTTGGTGTTTTGGAAGTATTCTTGAAAAGCTGAAGCTGCCTCCTTTCTAATTTCTGAATCCGTACATTTTAGTCCAATACCCATAAGGAGATTTCTTAGGTTTATTTTTTCAATAGGTTTTTATTGAATTTTACAGTTTACAAAAAGAGAATCAGACAAGGTACAGTAAAGCTTAACTTATATTGTGGTCACATTTAATCCATGACAAATTTCTGATTACATTAATTACATGAATACATACATTTTTGATAACAAGGAAAGTAATTGTTCTTCCTATTGTTGGAGAGGTTGGCTATCAGTTCAACCACTTATTATCTTTCTCTATGTGCCACAGTGGGTGATCATTAGACCTGAGTCTTTCCCTTCCGATACTGTTTCAACAATGCAAGTAGGACATGGAGGAGATTGATCACAAACAGAAAAGTAAATAAACAAAATACAAACATAACTTTAACTAAACATTCCAGTCAGAGTGTTATTGGTTATTACAAGACCATACAAGTCCTGGGGATAGGGACCCTATTTATTTGGTCAGAATATGCTTCATAGACATTAAATCAAATGTTCAGAAAATAGCTCCTTCTGAGTATCATTTGAGCCAAGGAGCCCAGTTCTGCCAAATCGTTTCAAAATTCTCTGTAGTTGCTGAGAATAGGACCTCGTAAGTGCTGTGGGTGTGGGTTGTTTGGATCACCTCTGTAATTTCTGGGGCTTTTGTTTCTTTCCAGTGTCTGAGTATGGTTAAATGTGTTGCTAATAGTATATGAGATATTACAGTTCTGTGGGATAAAGGCATAGAGTTCCATTCCAGGGATAGTATTGTCATTCCTGGGGATAATGCTTGGTTTGAACCTATAATTTTAGATATTATTCTCTCTACCCGAGTCCATAGTGGGTGGAGTTTTGGACAGAACCACAAGATGTGAATTAAGGTTCAGCTGGCCCTCTTGCCCTGCCAAACGTATTTATTTAGTATGGGTTGCAGGGAAGTAAAATAAGAATTGAGGGTTTGGGATTGGTAAAGTCCTAAATAGATACAGTAGTTGTGGTAATACTAATCGTACCTTTATACATTATCATGCCTTTATGTGATTATGCTTATTGCTTTCTGGGTATGCATACTCAATGTCCAGTGATAGTATATGATAAAATACTGATATGATACAAATAGTTGCTGTGACGTAGCATTGTAAGAAGGCTCTACGTGTTTCGTGGTTGTTCCACTCATCAGGAGCCAATGCATGTCAGAGGGAAATCTGTCCTCTATGTCTGCCAATTTAGCCTTGATCACCTCCATATCATCCTCTTTACTGTCATTAGCATCCTTCAAGTCATTAATCATTACTGCATATTCCCCCATCTTGGTCTCTATGCGTGTCACTCTGGATAATACAGACGGTAGCTCTGTGCTGAGCTTGTGTACACATGAGATCATGTCAGATTGGAGAGAACTCCTCAAGGAGACTAACATCTCCTTGAAAACTGTGTCCCTGACAAGTTGATTGTTTGTGGGGAAAAGGTCGATAGAGTCTGGCAGCTCCCTAGTATCATCCCCTGAGTCATGGAGACAGCTCACCTTGTGTTCTGCATCCAAGGAATCCATCCGGAATCTTGCCTTTTCTGGGCTCACAGAGGTTGGTGTAGCCGGAGAGGTTTGTAGGCTTTTAGGTGGGCTGCTCTTTTTTTGAGTTGTGCCCCTCTGTGTGGAATGCTGTGCAGAGCAAGGTACTGGGGTGGATAATGAGCCAGCACCATTTTGTTTAGGCCCATGGTTGAAGAATGCTGTCAGCTTCTGAGGACGATCTCCCTCCTTCCTGCGCCTAGGCATGATGGCTCGATGTTCCCAGGGTGCTGTAGGGCTAGAACGCTGCAATGGGGTGCTGAAAGTTTGCCATGTCAGTTCAACATGAGTCACTTTGTTCCCGCTGGTACTGGAGCTCCATGATCAAGCGCCCATCACGTTCTCCGTCTAGCTCTGCCCGTAAGATGTGTGTCATTTTGAAGAGTGATTGGATAAATCCGAAAGTTCTAAGCCTTTTCTAAATAAAAGTGGGAATCATGTTAAAGGAGAAATATAGCCAAAGCTTTTTGGGCTATAATTCTCCTATGGATCACAGGAGTGCAGTTTGTTCTACATTCCTGTGACTCATTTTCAGCTGACAGTGGGCTAAAGTCCGCTGTTAGCTGACATCAGTGAGCCAGTCCAGGCTCTGAAAAGATGCTGACCATATGGTTGAAATCCAGCCAGCGACCTGGACCGGCTCCCAGCGATCTGCCATGCTGGATTGAGAGCTGGAGGGGCAGAGCCAGTGAATTACAGTCATGACTCTCTTCTCAGAGTTGAGGGGCAGAACTGAGCGATCAGCTGTGTTTGATCATTCAGTTCTCACTGCAAGGCCAGCGGGGGACAGACGCAGCATTTCATAAATACTTCTCTTTTAAATGTACAAGTAGAATATCTTTCTTTCAAATGTATTTGTTTACAATTTCGGAACTGTATAGAATGTAAGGGTCTATAGATAAAAAAAAAAATATTCTGTGCAGTTGTCTTCCACACTCACATAGCCACAACAAATTTACACAGCAATGTTTGTAATATTATTATCTCCTATGATTGACAGCTCCATCTAGTGGCCAAAATGCAGAATGTTTCTAAAAGCCCTCCATAAAAAATTACTGCCTCATAGCCATTAGATGGAGCTGACAATCATATACATATTACAATGTGGTGATAGTCCATTGTGCCTGTGAAAATAGTGTAGTAATCCACATGGCCATTTATTTTCAATATATAGATCCCTTAGACTGTATGGATAACAAATGGACATTTCCAAGGTGAAAAGAGCATATTGAAAAGGAAGATTGAAGTCACCAGATAAAAGCAAGAACTAATCATAAACATCTTTTTTTATAAATAGACACAAAAGACTTTAGTTTTCTATAGCATGGATAACAAATAGACTTTTCTAAGGTGATGAAAAAGGATTGTGAAAACGTGGTTGAAGTCACCAGATAAAAGCAGGAACCATTCTAAATATATTCAAATGTCATCTAAAAATAAGGCTGGTCATATATTTAGACTATTGATATTGAAAATGTTATGTAGTGTAGGTGGGGTTTGCAGCTGAGCCTTTAAGACAAAAAATGTTTATTGTGATTATTAAAGTGTATGTCAGGGCAAAAATATTAAATATACAGTACAGCTCTTAAGTAAATATGTCTATCCCTGTCCCTGTAAGTGCAGAAAAATACTGGATAATCTGTTAGAAATACACTCAATTCCTACTTTAATTCTGTGTGCGAGCAAATAAATACGTTCATTGTAAGTGTTCAAATAGACATTAATACTTCTTTATCAAATCTGAATGCTACTCATTTGGATTTGATATCTTATTAGAAATGGCAAGGTCTTTGACAGAAGTGGATAAAATGAGTACAGGATTCATAAGCTTTGATAAAGCAGGTTTATGCAGACAACTTGAAAACACCAAGAACTGTGACGTTTAACAGAATTGTTTTATTTTTTTTTTCAATAGAATTTTTTGAAAGAAGTAACAGTACAGAGTCATAGCAAAAGTGACAGGATAAGTGTCACACTGATTTATACATTTTCACTAAGTGCTGCTTACAACAAAAGATGCATTTTACATGAGTTATCTATCGGAGTGTTTAAGGAGCACTCACAAGGTATATAAATCTAAATGAGTGGTAAAGGCAAAAAAGATTTGTTGTATCCCGTTCTCCCATAACGGGAGGGGGGGGGGTACAAAAAAAATTATAAAAACACAAGCATATAACATAAAGTTTAAACCATAAATGGAGGAAAACTGTATAGATCCTTCCTGAAGGGTTACTGAATCTGGGGGAAACTAACATTATTTAGATAAGGCACTTTAATACCTAGTCCTATAGTATGACTAGCAGGCAAAATATTACTATCCCTCTTGTTAGCACAATAGAAGAGCAGACTGAAGTTATCATGTCTTGTCATATCTCCTGGAGGCACAGAAGGGAAAGGAGTTTCTCAAGAGTTGTCCTCCTTGTCGTAGAGCATTTGAAGCCCCTTGAAGTATGAGAATGATCCCTCAAAAGGTCTCCCTAAAAGATTATACATGAGACAATGCTGTGTTCATGAAGGCCTGCCACCGTAAGTAAAAGCATTTTCTGGAAGCAGTATGGTTGAAGTCTGTGTTGATTTTTTCCTCATGAAGTAATAGTTGTAGTTACAGAATTTTTAAATAATGTATTAGGGGATCTGAGAGCTTTCACATCATAAGTTATAAAAGTGCATGTACATATCAGGAAGATGAAATGTTGGGGTAATGTATTTTTTAAGGTTGAATTGATTCACAGTTCCTGCAGTTACAGAGGTCAGTGACCTCTTTTTTAATGTTTGTTAAGAATAGGTTAATACATGATTGTCTGTAGTCTGACTACAGGTTCATCTTTAGTTAATATTTATTATTATATTATTTATACTTATGTAGTGCTGGAATTTTTGCCATGTAATGCTATTAATATATCTATGTTAATAGATTGGTATTTGGCTCCCTCTGCTGGTATACATTGACAAAGATTTGTTTAACTTTCACATAATAGCTAAGCAGGAAGTGACTCAATTGTTTACTTTGTGAAAGGACTTACCTACCCACAATGCCCCCTCCCCTACACATGAACACTGAGTGGCTGAACTGCATGCTGGGTAGGTAATAAAAGGCCCAGTGCGGCCATTTTATGTCTCTTGCTGGGAGGCATGGCCTGCCTATAGGGATCGGTGGGAGTGCGTTGGAAGAGCAGCAGCCTGCATCGTGCAGAGCGGAGTAGCAACTACTGAGAGTGCCACCATAGTGTGCTAGAGCAGCAGTGCGATCTGATCGGAGGATTAAAAGCACCTCACGGAGCCAGGCGGAGGTCCCAGTCATCTTGCGAAGTGGTGCAGCGTGACAGAGCTGACTGGCAGCAGGACTGAGACCATTGGAGTTGAGGCATCCATTTATCCAGGCCTAGTGTAGTGAGAGGGCTGTTGCCCAGAAGTTATATACCGCAATTCACACATTTAGACTAATCTCACAGTATTGCTGGGACCTGTAGTCCCTCAGAACAGTTCAATCCAGTTGAATTGCACTCATATAGGCCTTAAAGCCTAATTTCAGTACCAATTTACTGACGTTGGGAGTACATTCCCCGGAAAGGAGTTCATAAGCGTATTGCATGATCAAAGTTACTGCTGTATACTACTTTACACTACATTACTGTTTGGAAACCCTATGGAATACAAATACTGCAGTATAATGGCTAGCTGAAGAAAAGAAGGCCTTACAGTGTTGCCACTACATACCAAGAACTGCATTTCTCCACAGGGGGAGCTTTTGAGTAATTACACTGCATTATATTGTCTTGTTAGCACTGTGTGGGCGTTACAGATTTTATAGTACCTGCACGGCCGTTGCTGGAAGTGGGAAGGTGCCCAGTGCTGAGGTCTTATTGCCTGAGCATTAGTCCCACTTGGAGACACGCCTGTAGGGATAGTCCAGGTAACCTTTGTGTGATAGCCATTCACAACTATTTGCCTCAGTATTGTGTCAGACTTGTATGTCATTACGGTTCTTGTGTTTAATGTTCGAACCTGTTCCAGTAAACTTATATTCTGGTTTAATACAATCTGTTATGAGGCTTGTTCATTCTCCAGACAGGTGCAGCAGTGTATACCAAGGTGACAACAAAGGTAAAGTGCATGTAATTGTGCTTTTATTATTGAGTTTCGCACCAACACTGTAAAGCCCCATACACACGGTCGGACAATCCGCGGACCAGGTCCGTCGGACCATGTCCGTCATACTTTGTCCGATGTTGGTTTTGCGTACACACGGTCGGACAAAGTTGTCGGAAAATCCGATCATTCTGAACGTGGTGACGTTTGTTGCCTACGACGGGACTACGTAGAGGCTAGTAGCCAATAGCTTTGGTCTTGTAATGTGATCTGAGCATGCGTGGCACTTTGTCCGGTCGGACAACCGTACACACGATCGGATTTGGTGTGATCGGACCGTGTTGACGGCAAAGATTTCCAGCAGGAGATAAGACTTTGTCCGTCGGTCAAACCGACGAACACTGTCCGATGGTGCATACACACGGTCTGATTTTTCAACAACCTTGTCCGATCGGACAGAATCCATGAAAAAGTCCGACCGTGTGTACGGGGCTTTACACAGCTGTGTCAAGCGGGTTGAGCCAAATCATTGGGGGTGGGAAGAGCAGAGTACAGGCCCAATCAATTATCAGCAGCTCCATCGGAGGTAAGTGCTACACTTATAATATCAGTACAAAAGAAATAACTTTTTTCAGTTTACCTTCTTCCCTCTTTCTTTCCTCCTCCTTCTTTTTTTCTTTTTGACATAATAGAGCTCTATATTATATTTACTATTTCAAACATATGCACTCATATATTGAAGGATGTGCTGAGCTTCACAGCTTTAAAATCAAGTCCAGTTTCAAGCAATCTGAAAATTGTGAAATACTGCCTTAATAATGACATAATAGTCTCAGCTGGTATTAAAAAAAGAAAATCGTATGTCAGATAATTCAGGTCCCTGTGGCACTAAAAGGTAATAGAGAGAAGGCAATAGGTCTGTGTGTCCAGAAGTAATGACTTCATTTAATTTAGTCAATGCTTTAAGTTATGAGTCCTGTTTATGAAGCTATTCAGTTATTAGAACAAACTTTTTCCATTTATTCTCTGGAAATATAAAATTAAATATCAGCCCAAAGAATGATGGCAGTTATTGGAATCTATATATTCTTACAAGACTTTCTAAGCTAATCTGGGTATTGATAGATACCTGATTTGGAATTTGCACAAAACCTCATCAGCAAGTAAGGTCATAAAGCCAATGTTTTCAGCAACACACACTGTTGCTTGTATTTTTTTGCTATCACAGGGATTTAAAATTAGCACTTTAGATTTCTCCCATAGACTTTTACAGGGTGTCCATGGCTTTTCAAATTGTTCGCTGTTCGGCGAACAGGCGAACAGGCAATGTTTGAGTCGAACATGAGTTTGACTTGAACTCTAAGCTCATCCCTATTTCACACTTGTGCATTATTTCTTGTGACTTTGGACATCAGAATCACACGACACATCGTACCCCATGATTCCCAATAATAACCATTCTTATCTGTGCGACTTCAAGTCGCACTGACTTCAAAGTAGTCCCTGTACTGCTTTGGTCTGACTTTGATGCGAGTTGCGGTCCATAGACCTTAAGGTTACACAGGCATTCCCTATAATTGTGGCAAGATCGCTGCAAAATCGTGGCAAAAAAAAAAAAAAGTCGTGGGAGTTTGGAAGGGGCTTAAGGCTTAATATTTTAGATTGGTCTTCTTTCTTCCAATCTTTAAGATGCTGTTGTTGATGTCTGATTAGTAAACATAGGGATGGATTTACTAAAGGCAAATACACTGTACACTTTGAAAGTGCAGTTTAACAAATTTTCCCCAGAGCTTAGTGAATGTGGTAAAGTTTTGCTGATTTCCATCATCCAATCACGTGCAAGCAAAAATTCATTTTTTTTTCCTTGCACCAGAGTATTTTTTAGGCTCGGTTCACCTATGCAGTTTGCTTTTGATCCATTTCTGCAGTTATTTTTGCGGTGCATTTTGCATTTGTGCACACACGTTTTGTGAAGCGTTTTCATGCATTTTTATGTTTTATACATTTTGCACTTCTTATGCTTTTTTTTTACCAATTTGTCGTTGAGACAAAATTTGTTGTTTGCACAAAATGCAAATCGCTACAAAATCGGGGTAACGATTTTTCTTCATCTTCTCCATTGAAGTCTATTGAACCAAATAAGCACCGTTTCGTGTTTAAAAAAGTCTCTGACCGTTTCCAAAAAACGCAGTGGCTGACAAAAGCCTAGATTGAATGTGTCCTACGGGAAACCATGTCTGCAAAAAGCATCAAAAAACACATAGGTGAGAACCAGGTCTTACAAAGTGAAGCTTCACCACATTCACTGAGGCTCAGTTCACACTAGTGTGGGCTGTTGTTCTGGTGGCATCGAATCGGAATTGCATCGATTACCACACCCACAACCACCCGCAGACGAATCACACTGCTCTTGTGAGACATGCAGGGCTGCCATCCATTCTGAATGGCACCCCGCACATCTCAGCCCGCAGCGCGTTCATGGGTGTGGGAACTGCAGGTAAACCACATGTTTAAAAAGACAGTGCAGTTTCCCTGTGGCTGCATTTTTAAAAAGGTGCACCTTTTTTGTGCAGTTCACGTGGCACAGCGGCCCATTCATGTGAATGGGCTACCGTCCTTGAGCAAATGCGGGATGCCCAGCTCACACTAATATGAACCGAGCCTAAGCTCTGGGGAAAATTAGTGCAACAGCACTTGCAATTTTAATTTACACTATATTGTCAAAAGTATTGGGGCGCCTGCCTTTACACGCACATTAACTTTAATGGCATCTCATTCTTTGTCCGTAGGGTTCAATATTGAGTTGGAAATAGTGAAGCTAACACTGCGCTAAACCCTAATTAATATAGTGAATATTATCTGAAACAAAAACTAAAAAATGTTTCTTTTCCTTTTACAAAAAAGCTGCAGCTAAAAAATGTGAGATATACACACTACCAAAGCAATAATTAACAAAAAGCCGCGCTATAGAAAATTATAAACCATAAGTGAATGCTTTAAATAAACTTGAGTGACTGTGAAATCAAAATGACTGTGAATTGCACATACATAAATAATACACCATACATTAAATATAGTGCAAAAAATAACCTATAAAACACAAAAAATAAAAAAAATAAAATAAAATAAATAAATAAATAAACATAAGTGATTGGAAAGTCCTTGCAGGATTACTAAATAAAATTCCAAATCGTGGAAAAATTATCGATGTGTAATAGTAAGTGTCCAGAGTGAGGAAGACATATGGCAATGTGATATCCAAAACTCATGCAATGACAAATCCACCACAGAATGTGATCCACCACCACTCTACAATTAGGCTTACCAGAGGCAAGCTTAAACCAAGCCTGTAAGAAGATGGTACCGAGATGTACCGTAGACCATGGGACCTCAACGCTGGATCAGAATCTCCCCAGATATGGATGGCCACAAGGTGCAAATAAGCACGCTGATTCCTCTAGGAACTGATCAAAATATGGTACTCCTCCAAGGATGTAAGCCCAGAGTCAACCGACATCAGCATAGAATCAAAGAGAAACAGGGGATGCTCCCATAGTGTAAAACCAACGATTTATTGAAATAAAAAATAACAATTCTACTTACACAGTTAGTGCATTAGCATAGGATAGAATAAAAAACGCCGGCCGGCTTGCAAAAAACACCCGCTCACAACGCGGAACGCGATGACGTCAGTGCGTCAGCCTCCCTACGTCCGTTTCGTCTATTGACGTCTTCTGGGGAATGGGCGACTGAATCATCGCAACTTTATAGAGAACATAACAAACACGCCCTGGTGTGAGCCCTCAATGGCGGATCTACATAAAAAAACTTTATTGAAAGTAACATGCACTGTAAACAATCAATAGGTATTCCATGGAGATAATATCAGATTAGCAATATATGCCATATTATGAGATAAGGAATAATTGAAAAATAAAAAGTTAAAAAATTAATTAAAAATGAATTAAAAATTGTGTGAGCTAAATTGGCAATAGGTAGTCCCAACAAGAGACCTCATTGATCATAGGGAATATGGGATGGCTCCATATTGTGGACAAATAACGGATTGAAATTGTTCTCCACTAAAATTGGAGCATCCATAGGGGACAGAAACTCACACAAAAAAATATAACCTAAAAAGTGGTCCGCTCTTACGCCGAACCAGCAAATAAATCGCCCCACAGTAAATTGGCAAAGCCATGACTCTGAATGGTCTTCAAAAATGGGCCAAAAAATTAAATTATAATACCAGAACTGAACCGCTGGGATTAATTAAAATTGCAGGCTGTAAATAAAATAAAATGACCAATGGGAGTTCGAAAAGGGGAGGAAATAAAGATTCGCCATTAAGGGCTCACCCCTTACATAGGAACATGGCGCAACCCCCTTATCGAATAATAGCCAATTGCATTGATTATATTAAGCCCAAAAATTCCCAAACACATTAGCATTGGACACCCAAAACCAATTAGGTAGAAAAAATGTGGGCTAAAACCCCATTATGAATTATCAATAAATGCGTTGACATCAATGTCAACGTTTAACCCAAAGGGGGTGTAACTTTTGATTTTGTATATCCAGGACATCTCCAATCTGGAGATGCCACGAACCAGTGAACCACCCCTCCATTGGAAGATATATTTGTCTATCCCCAAAAAGATCGTCTTCGATGGGTCCTTTTTATGGACCTCCAGATAATGCCTAGATACTGGATGTTTTGGAAACCCGCCCAAGATGTTGGTGACGTGTTCATTCAATCTGACCTTAAGTGGGCGCTTAGTCCTGCCCACATACTGAAGTCCACATGGGCATTGGAGCAGATAGACAACCCCTTCAGTAGAGCAAGTTATAAAGGGCTTAATCTCAAACTCAGCTCTAGTACTAGTTGAGGTAAATCTATGAGTCCTCCTGTGGGTACACCCACTAAGAGAGCAGATCCTACATCGCCTGCATTGATAAAAACCTGTCAGATTATCGAAAAAATTGGTTCTGATTATTGGTGGATCTAGAACATTGGGAGATATTCTGGCCTTAAGAGAGGGAACCCCTCTGTAGACAATCTGGGGTTTGGGTGGCAAAACTGCATTTAAAGTTGGATCGCTAGTGAGAACATGCCAATATTTTTTAATCATCCTCCCCACATTTTTGTGTTGGATAGAATATGAGGTGATAAATGGAACCCTTGCCACGTCCCTGTTCTTAGGAGGTTTGTCTTTAAGTAACTCAGCTCTATTGATCCCAGACACTTCCCCAAGCACAGCCTCCAAAGAGGTAGGTGTGTACCCTTTTTCCAAAAAACGCTCTGTGAGAATATTGGCCTGAGTAGAAAACTCAGTTGGGTTGGAGCAGTTCCTCCTCAACCGCAGATATTGGCTCTTTGGTATTGATTTTAGCCAAGATTCATGGTGACAGCTACCAATAGGAATATATGCATTCCGATCAGTTTCCTTGAAATGGGTCGCAGTGGTGAATGCTCCACTATTGGATCACATTCGGTGGTGGATTTGTCATTGCATGAGTTTTGGATATCACATTGCCATATGTCTTCCTCACTCTGGACACTATTACACATCGATAATTTTTCCACGATTTGGAATTTTATTTAGTAATCCTGCAAGGACTTTCCAATCACTTATGTTTAGTTTTTTTTTGTGTTTTATAGGTTATTTTTGGCACTATATTTAATGTATGGTGTATTATTTATGTATGTGCAATTCACAGTCATTTTGATTTCACAGTCACTCAAGTTTATTTAAAGCATTCACTTATGGTTCAATATTGAGTTGGCCCACCCTTTTCAGCTATAACAACTTGAACTCTTTTGGGAAGGTTGTCCACAAGGTTTAGGAGTGTGTCTATGTAAATGCTTGACCATTTTTCCAGATTCGCATTTGTGAGGTCAGCCACTGAAATTGGACGAGAAGGCCTGGCTCGCAGTCACTGCTCAAATTCATACCAAAAATGAGGTCAGGACTCTGACCAGTGCACTGGTCTGAATCATTTGGTGGAGGGGGATTATGATGTGGGGTGGTTTTTCAAAGGTTGGGCTTGGCCCCTTAGTTCCAGTGAAGGGAACTCTTAAGGCATCAGCATACCAAGATATTTTGAACAATTTCATGCTCCCAACATTTTAGGAACAGTATTGGGATTGCCCCTTTCTTCTCATACATGAGTGCACCAAGCCAGGTCCATAAAGACATGGATGAGCGGGTTTGGAGTGAAGGAGCTTGACTGGCCTGCGCAGTCATGACCTCAACCTGGTAGGACACCTTTGGGATGAATTTGAGTGGAGGCTGCCAGCCAGGCCTTCTCATCCAACATCAGTGCCTGACCTCACAAATGCACTTCTGGAAGAATGATCAAACATTTCCATAGACACACTCCTAAACCTTGTGGACAGCCTTCCCAGAAGAGTTGAAGCTGTTAAGGTTGCGAAAGGGTGGGCCAACTCAATATTGAACCCTACGAATTAAGACTGGGATGCCATTAAAGTTCATGTGAGTGTAACAGCAGGGGTCCCAATAATTTTGATAATATAATGTATTTGCCTTTATTAAATTCACCCCAAAGTATGGTCATGATTTTCCACAGTCCACGAATAATAGATTTGCACTGTGATAATATTGATTTAGCATCCTCCAACCCTCCAACCTGTGCAATGAATGTGATGTGATGACTTTCTGGACATAAGGTTTAGAGAAAGTTCTTCCTTATTGGCTATAAATTACATTTTTTCTTTAGCAGGCATTATGCAAAAGATCATGGATCAATTATTCAAAAGAGGTGTAATAAGCAAATATTTCGTTGGGTGAACTTGTGCCATTGTCTTCTAAAATGGTACTGTAGTGTCAGTGTGATTGTGAGTTTGAAAAAAAAAAAAAATATATAAATATAATATATATATATATATATATATATATATATAGATAGATAGATAGATAGATAGATAAATAGATATTGTCATTCAATACCTTGTTTGTGGACTTTTCAGATTTATTGATAGTATTGATACCAATAAGGTCCACCTGTTCTAGTGTATAGCTAAGGAAAAAAGTATGGCACAGCACTACTTTTGTGCACCGTGGAGTTCTTTTTACTTACAATTTTGTCATTTACTAGATTTTATATTGCACTGTACTATTTTTGAAGATTTTTATTGTTGGTATTATATCCAGAAGTTGTCCATCATTGGTCAGCTGTTAGTAGTATTCATTAGCATCAGTATTTAAAGATAATGACAAAAATATAAGCACAAAGCAAGAGTTGCTTTGCAGAACCTGATAGAAAACAATGCCTATAAAAGTACAGTGAAGCTGGGTATACGTGTACAATTTTATTTCTGTTTAACCAGCAGGTTTTCGTTTGTTCAACTAGTGGACAAAAAAAAAAAGAAAACTGACAGATCCCCTCATCAACACAAGCAATGTGGATGGTGGGATCTCTTCTGCTGCGCTATTGTATTCTGACAGGGGGACTCCGCCCCTCACAACAAGAATACATAGATCAGCTCTTTCAGCCATTGGCTGTAAACACTGAATGCTGGTTTTCCAGAAGGACCATTTGAAAGAAGCTGGTCTTTAGACCAGGGGCGTTGCTAGGGGGTGGATTTTGGGGCTATAGCCCCGAATCTGGGGCCCATAGCCCTGAGTCTCTCAGAGACGGCCGTGGTCGTGGCCTCTCAGCCTGCCGGGCCGCGAGTGCGACGGGCAGCAATGGGGACCCTGATGTAAGTTGGGGAGGCCCTCTGGGGACTCTGATGTAAGGGGTAGGCTCTCTGGGAACCCTGATGTAATGATCATTTTTGTAATATACAGTATATACATATAAATATATATATACACACACACGTATATTATATACATGTGTATGCCCACCCAAGCGTATGGCTTTCTTTACTTCAATGCTGTGGGCTCTAGCCCCAGATCTTTTGTAGATCTAGCAATGCCCCTGCTTTAGACTGATTTCTGTTGAACAGACAGCAATAAACACAGGACTGGAATTTGGCTATTTCCTGCTGAAAAGGCTGAATTTCAATATGTGTTTACCAGACTTTATTCTAGCCATACACGCATAGATTTCTCTTGTTCAACCTGCATATCAGCAATTGTGTTCAGACAGCCACACCACCCACAGCTACCTGAATACCCAAACAGTGACTGAATCTGAAAGAATATAGTCACTGCCTGGCCATTAATTTTCCACCCACCTTGGTGGATACTTAAATTGGCTTTTGTCGAGACAAGTGGTGCCAACAGTTTTGACTGATTCAGGCATGAGCCTGTATTTGTAGCCTTGTCAGATCATGCACACGTGCAATATACTTTTGATTGCTGTATATTCACCTGACAAAAAACACTGTAAAGCTACTCTAGATATGAGCAAAAGTAGAAAACAATTTCTTTTATGTATCGTACTATTTAAACTCTGTTTGAACCTAAGCTACTTTGCATAATAGTAGATATGCACCCAGAAAATTGTTATCTTCAAATAAGCTATTAATTTTATTTTTGAAAAGTTTCAATATAAAAATACAAGCATTTCCTTAAAGTATTATGACAAGGAACAATTATACAATTGATATTGGACTTACTATATCAGTGCAGAGTAAGATACTCCTTATCTTGCCAAAATTATTATATAAAAATTACTATTGGTATACCTTCTCACCAGACAATAATGAAGTTAGATAATCTATAAAAAGAAAAAGAAAAATGTTCTTCTTAATTTAGAACTGTTATTAATTCCCCTTGTATGTCTGTGAACCTTTATTTTATCGTTCTATGTTCTGCTCTGCAGTCTATAAAAATATAGCTTCAAATTTCTCCCAAAAATATTTTTGACAGTTGTGGGAACCAAGCCACAATTTCTCACCGAGGTCCCTGACCTAAGACCAATACAGACCTTGTAAATGTGCACGGAAAAAGAATCAGTGGCCACTTTACAGTCACTTAAATGCAATGCAGATATAATACAGTGCCTTGAAAAATTATTCATACCCCTTTAAATTTTTTCACATTTTGTCATGTTACAACCAAAAATATAAATGTATTTTATTGGGATTTTATGTGATAGACCAACACAAAGTTGCACATAATTATGTGGAAGGAAAATGATACAAGATTTTTTTATTTTTTTTTACAAATAAATATGTGAAAAGTGTGGTGTGCATTTGTATTCAGCCCCTCTGAGTCAATACGTGTAGAACCTGCAAGTCTTTTTGGGGATGTCTCTACCAGCGTTGCACATCTAGAGAGTGACATTTTTGCCCATTCTTCTTTGCAAAATAGCTCCAACTCTTTTAGATTGGATGAAGAGCATCTGTGAACAGCAATTTTCAAGTCTTGCCACAGATTATCAGTTGGATTTAGGCCTTGACTTTGACTGTGCCATTAGAACACATGAATATGCTTTGATCTAAACCATTCCATTGTAGCTTTGGCTGTATGTTCAGGGTCATTGTCCTGTTGGAAGGTGAACCTCTGCACAGTCTCAAGTCTTTTCCAGACTTTTTCCAGAAGTTTTCTTCTAAGATTGCCCTGTATTTGGCTCCACCCATCTTCCCATCAACTCTGACCAGCTTCCCTGCTGAAGAAAAGCATCCCCACAACATGATGCTGCCACCACCACGTTTCACGGTGGGGATGGTGTGTTCAGGGTGATGTGCAGTGTTAGTTTTCCGCCACACATAGCATTTTCATTTTAGGCCAAAAAATTAAATTTTGGTCTAATTTGACCAGCGCACCTTCGTCCACATGTTTGCTGTTTCCCTCACATGGCTTCTTTTTGCAAACTACAAACCGGACTTCTTATGGCTTTCTTTCAACAATGGCTTTCTTCTTGCCACTCTTCTATAATGGCCAGATTTGTGGAGTGCACGACTAATAGTTGTCCTATGGACAAATTCTAATCCTGAGCTGTGGATCTCTGCAGCTCCTTCAGAGTTACTATGGGCCAATTGGCCGCATCTCTGATTAATGCTGTCCTTGCCCGGCCTGTCTGTTTTGGTAGATGGCCATGTCTTGGTAGGTTTGAGGTTGAGCCATACTGTTTCCATTTTCAGATGATGGATTGAACAGTGCTCTGTGAGATGTTCAAAGCTTGGGATATTTTTTTATAACCTAATCCTGTTTTAACCTTCCTCACAACGTTATCCCTTACCTTTCTGGTGTGTTTCTTGGCCTCCATGATGCTGTTTGTTCACTAAGGTTCTCTAACAAACTTCTGAGGGCTTCTCAGAACAGATGTATTTTAACTGAGATTCACCTAGGTGGACTCTACTTACCAATTATGTGACTCCTGAAGGCAATTGATTCCACTAGATTTTAGTTAGGGGTATCAGAGTAAAGGGGGCTGAATACAAATGCACGCCAGATATTTATTTGTAAAAAAAATTGAAAACCATTTATCATTTTCCTCTTACTTCACAATTATGTGCCACTTTTGTGTTGCTCTATCACATACAATCCCAATAAAATATGTTTACGTTTTTGGTTGTAACATGACAAAATATGGAAAATTTTAAGGGGTAGAAATACTTTTTCAAGGCACTGTATATGCTCTTATAAGTTACTCTAGGACCCTTCCTAAACAGAAATAACCCACAGTTGGTGTGCCAAATATCAAGGGATTGTTCACACTATGTCAGGAGACCTTCATTTTTTCACATCAGATAAATGCAGGTCACCGTACAGCAGTGCAATGTAAGTGTCACTTCACATAAAGTTGAAAAAAAAAAAAAAAACTATATATCTTTATTTAAATTTTTACAGTTTACAAATTATTCATCATCTCATACAACACTTTTACAAGGGTCGTTTTAAACATAAGTCGTTTAGCATTTCGCTTAAGATCTACCTCATTCACAGCCCCTTGCATTCCCCCTCTACCCCATGCATCCATCCTCTTACTCTCCAATGATATCTGTTTATCCACAAGGTGCTTTTTATTTAAATTATTTTGATTGGCACTCTCTAAATCAAGTGACATGTTCCTCTCTCCATCCATGGTTTCCATATCAAGTAAAATTTGGCAAGGTTCCCTTGTTTTATGTATATAGTTCTTTCTTTCATGATCACTCTGTCCATGTTTTGCTCCCACTCAGTAGCTGTAGGGGGGCTAGCGGACTGCCACCTACGAGCAATTAATATCCTAGCCTGAAAAAGGCAGCGCAGGACCGCTATCTGGCCTTCCCTGGGCCTACCCACTCCCCCTCCTCCCCCAAGAACGCATAGAGTAGGATCCAATTCCAGGTGAGTATTGAATACCTGGGAGACCCTGTCCACCACCTCTTTCCAATATTCATATAGTTTTGGACATTTCCAAAACATATGGATAAGGTCGCCCCCCAGTCTCCCACATCTTGGGCATTTGTCATCCTGCCTACACCCGAACCTAAACAGTTTATTTGGGGTATAGTAAGCCCGATATATTAGGAAGAGGTGTGACATCTTCTGGGGGGGGGAGAGTGAAACCAGTGGAGCCAGTTCGAGTATCCTTTCCCATTGAGGAGCTGAGATGGTCCCCACATCTCTCTCCCACTTAGCTTTATATGGGCTTATTTCTGTGGCTCCCCTAGTCCCTTTATACAAATGCAGGTATAAATCAGATATCAAACTCTTCCGGGTCCTCACCCGTGACAAATTCTGTAAGGCCTGCATGTTTGTCCACTCAGGTAGTTCACCTTTGAACTGTTCCGCCAGAGCATGCCTCACCTGTAAGTATCTAAAAAAAGACTTCCTAGGAAGGGAGAAAAGATCTCTAAGGTCCTGGAAGCTTCTGATCCTGCCCTCATGGTAAATCTGAGCCATATATTTTAGGCCTGCTCTCTCCCATTCTCTGACAGTCCCCATCTTTTGTACTTCGCGTAGGTTGGTATTCTCCCGTAACGGGGAGAAGGCCGTAAAACCTCTATATCCCAGCATTTTTTTTGCAGTGCCCCATACCCTGGCCATTAAGTCCTGGGTGGGGAGCCCCTTATGGAAGGTCCCTGCCTCTAATATCTCAATCAAAGAGTTGTGTGAGGCTTTGTAGAGGAGGATCCTCCACTCATGCCCCTCTTTCTCGACTTCGCAACCCCCCAGGTGCTGCAGCTGGGCTGCCAAGAAGTATCTAAAAGGATGCGGCAGGGCAACTCCTCCCGACCCAGTTGGGAGTTGTAATGTACTAAGACTTATCCGAGAGGTTCCCCCTTTCCATACTAGTTCTCTAAATATGGTCTCTACCTTGATAAACCACTTTTTATAAATCCATATTGGCGAATTATGGAGTATGTATAACAGTTGTGGCATAAGCACCATTTTTATTAAATTACACCGGCCTGCTGCTGATAGGGAGAGTTTTTTCCAAATTTGGATTTTTCCCTTAAATTTAATCAAAAGTGGGACTAGGTTTTCTATAATGAAATGTTTGGGGTCTCTCGAAATGGTGATACCTAAATATTTAATTTTCTGTACTATTTGGAGTTGTTCTGCTTCATGTGGTAGGGGGAGGACTAAAGGGTCTATAGGTAGTAGGTTCGATTTTTCCCAGTTTATTCTCAGTCCTGACAAGCGGCCGAAGTCTTTAATTATACCCATGGTCTCCCGTAGTGATTCCTGCGTGTCATTAAGCAATAGGAGGAGATCATCTGCGTACAGTATTACTTTTTCCACTAGGTCCCCTCGTTTAAACCCTTTTATTTCTGGAGATGATCTTAAAGAGAGGGCCAGAGGCTCGATTGCGAGGGCGAAGAGGAGGGGTGACAGAGGGCACCCCTGCCTCGTCCCCCTCAGCAATCGAAACCTGGAAGAGTGTTCGTTGTTCACTTTCACCCTTGCCCCCGGGGAGCCGTATAGGAGTTTTACCCATTTAACAAAGTTCGGGCCCACCCGGAATTCCGATAAAGTTCTCCAAAGGTATTTCCATTCTAGGGAATCAAAAGCCTTGGCCGCATCCAAGGAGAGAACAGCCCTATTGCCCCCATCCTCAACAGGTAGTTGGAGGTTCAAAAACAGGCGTCTGATATTTAAACTGGTCGACCTACCCGGAATAAAACCTGATTGGTCGTGGTGCACCAGTTTATGGATAATTGTGTTTAACCTAGCTGCCAGGACCTTTGCTAGCACCTTCATGTCTGTGTTCAGGAGCGCGATAGGTCTATATGAAGCAGGTGAAAGTGGATTCTTATTCTCCTTAGGGATCACAATTATAGTTGATTCCATCATTGACTTGGGGAGTTCTCCCTCCAAAGCCGAGGCATTAAATACCTCCAGCAGTTCGGGTAGAAGCACCTCCCCATAGCAACGATATATTTCGATGGGGAGGCCATCCGGTCCAGGGGACTTCTGTCCAGCCATTACCCGGACAGTCCGCTGCAACTCCTCCAGAGTAACAGGACCATCCAATACTGCCCTGTCCTCCTCAGAGAGACGGGGAACCGTCAACCCCCCAAAGAACATGTCCATTTCCTCCTTCATATCCATCTGTTCGGAGTGGTATAACCGCTCGTAATACTCCCGGAAAGTATCCACTATCTCGGGAGTATACGTAGAAGTCCCACCTGCTCCTGTGTTAATCAATGGAACCGTCGAGGAAGGGGAGTTAGTTCTAATTAGATGGGCAAGCATTCTGCTTATTCCTTCCCCCTCCCCGAAGGCAACTTGTTTCTGGAAGATGTATTTCTGTTCAGCTTTACCCAACAGGACTACCCGATAGGCCCCTTGAGCCTCTGTCCATGTTCTAAAGTTTACAGGTGTTGGATTGCTTATATAAGCAGTTTCTGCAGATAGTAGGTTGTTCTCTGCGGTTACCTCCCCTTCTCTTGACCGTTTTTTTATCTTTGAAATCTGCTGGACCAGTAACCCCCGTAAGATAGCTTTGATTGTGTCCCAGACTACCCCCTGGGGAGCCGATCCTCTATTCCACTTGATACATTCCTTCAGAGCATCCAGGACCTCTTGGGACTGTCCCATTAACTCCAGCCAGGAGGGATTAATTCTCCACTCACGGTAAGTAGATCTCATCCCCACCTCGATTGAGGCAGTCACAGGGGAATGATCAGAAAGGCCTCTAGGCCTGTACCTAATATTGTCTATCATAGCCATCAGCTCATCATTGCCGAGCAACATATCGATTCTTGACAGTGTGGAGTGTGTACTGGAGAAGCAGGAATAACCCCTTATCCCAGGGTTCCTCAGACGCCAAATGTCTTTCAGACCTAAATCCTCCAAGAGGCAGTGGAGACGGCTGTCCACTTGTCCCCTCCGTGTAGTCCCTTGAGGAAGCCTATCAATTGTCGGGTCCAGAACCATATTAAAGTCGCCTATAACCAGTACCGGGAGGCCCGGCCTCTCCAGTACAAACTCCAGAAGGTCAAGAAGGACCTCAATGTTGAAGGGGGGGGGACGTACACATTGGCGAGTAGCACCACACGGTTCTCTATTTTACAGTGTAAGAAAATATACCGTCCCTGGTCGTCGATCCTGCTTTGAATGCAGTTAAATGAGATCCCTGAACCAATCAAAATACTAACACCTCTGGAAAAGGATGAGTGAACCGAGTGGAGCTGGAAGGCAAACTCCCCCCACCCTAACTTGGGTAGGGAAGCGTTAGTGAGATGAGTCTCCTGGAGACACACAATAGAACTACCATAGGACCTAACCATGGACCGTACTGCAGCTTTTTTCCCTAAGTCACCTAATCCCCTTACATTCCAGGAACAAATAGTGAGTTTTTTCTTACCCTCTTGTGTCACACTGAACATTCGTGAGTATCAAAATAGGTGAATACGTCAACAAAATAAAATAAAAACCCTAATCTCGTGCTCTTTATAGTGAGCCATGTACTTCTTGTTTTTAGTGCAAGTAGTGCCGTACCATTAAACCTTGAACTGTGAACATAGATTTTTACCTGCAAAAAGTAAATCCGTGCATACTTGTGCCATGTGGACATGTTGAACCTCACCCATTCACCCTCACTTATACCGTTAACACATCCATCGCTCTGTTTACAACACACATACACTACCAACCTAGGTTCGGCCGGGGGCCTTCTCCTGTGACCAACCCATACACACTTTTTTTTAAAACAAAAGAAAATTGAAATCGGGTGCTTTTTAACTTCTCTATCCCTACCCCCCCCCCCCCCCCATCCCCCAAACTATCCATCCAACCCCCTCCCCCCAAGTGCAAGGATTTCTCCATACTAACAAACTAAACATGAATTCCCAAAGAGCATCCTGCGACATCCCCCTAACCTGGGTATGTAACGCCCTTTGCTCTCTCTTCCCCATTTCAATCCACCCCGTCTCCTCCCCACACCCCCAAAAAAAAGGAAAAAAAAAAAAGGGGGGGGGGGGGGGGGGAGGGGGAGGCGACACCGCGGTCAGAAAGAAGAGAAGGGGAGAAGAAGAAGAGAAAAAAAAAAAAAAAATTTCCCTTCCCCCTCTCTCATAACCCCCCCGCGCATCACCAACCACTCCCCCCCCCCCCCCCGCCCCCATATCCTTGCCGCCCACCCCCTAAAAAAAAAAAAAAAAAAAAAGGGAACACCGTCAGCACCCACAGTTAGGCCTCGTAATCAGGAAGTCAAACTTTAAATCCCTTAACCCAGTCCTCCACCCCTTCGGGTGTATCGAAAAATATAGTCCCCCCAGGAGCCATCACTCTCAGTTTTGCTGGGTAAAGTAGAGCATATGTAAGGTTAACTTGGCGTAGTCTGCGTTTCGCCTCCCCAAATTTGGCTCTTCTTCTTTGAAGATCTGGTGAGTAGTCAGGGTAAAAAGATCCCCTAAATTTTATTCTATCTAGGAAGATGCTAATACTGGCCCCTGAAGACATTCTTTAGAGACCAAACATGTTGAAGGGAGTCTGAGTGGCTGACACTTTGACGCTTGCTATGTTTGGCTGATACATGCTGTATTTTGTTTTTTCTCATATGAGTACCCATTGGTGCCTTTTATAATAAAACTGTGTAACAGTATTACATTATGAGTCTGTTTTTTTCTTCTCTCCATGGTCCATGTATTCTTTTTTAGCGTTGTTTAGAGTTATGATGCCTGCCTGAGGGGGTTCATCAGACAGTTACCCTGCATAGTCTTCATGCATTTATGTACTTTATGTTTGAGGTCTGATATTTCTGGTAAGGCCCCTTCACACAGGCATTTTATATGTCTGTTTTATCATCCATTCATTGACAGATGAAAAATGGACATACGTGTATCTCTATGGGATAGCGGACATTAGCGGAAGATCATCCGCTGACATATGCTAACATGCATCTCTGCCAAGCTCCATTTTTTAGGAAAACCCTATTTTTTCATCTGTAAAAAAAATGGAACGGGAATAAAACGGATGTTAGCGGATAATCCACTTATATCTGATCTGCTGACATCCTTTTTTAAACCCTTTTTTTTCCCCTCATTAAACACACTGTATAAAGCTGCTCGCTAAGGAGAAGGCCGGAAAGCTGGCCACCATGTTCTTAACAACCGATGAGTCATCAGTAGGGATGAGCCAAACACCCTCCAGTTCGGTTCGCAGCAGAACATGCAAATAGGCAAAAAATTTGGCAGAACACACAAACACCATTAAACTCTATGGGACACAAACATGAATAATCAAAATTGCTAATTTTAATGGCTTATATGCAAGTTATTGTCCAATAAAGTGTTTGGGGACCTGGGTCCTGCTCCAGAGGACATGTATCAATGCAATTTTTTTTTTTAAACGGACGTTTTTTCGGGAGCAGTGATTTTTTTAATGCTTAAAGTGAAACAATAAAAATTAAATATTTAAATTTCGTGCCTGGGTGGTGCCTATAGTATGCCGGCAATACAGATAAACAATATAGATAAAACTCATTGAAAAAAAAAAAGCATGGATTCCCCCCAGTCCATTACCAGGCCCTTTGGGTCTGGTATGAATATTAAGGGGAACCCCGAACCAACATTTGTTAAAAGAATTGCGTGGGGTCCCCCTAAAATCCATACCAGGCCCTTTAGGTCTGATATGGAAATAAAGGGGAACCCTGCATCAACTTAAAAAAAAAATGGTGTAGGGGTCCCCTCAAAATCCATACCAGACCCGATCTGATATGGATTTTAAGGGGAACCCTGCGCCAAAATAAGCCCCCGCCCACATACCCCCACAACATGTGTTGTGGGGATGAGGCCCTTGTCCCCATCAACATGGGGACAAACTGCTTTGGGGTCAGACCCCAAAGCACCCTCCCCATGTTGAGGGCATGTGGCCTTGTACGGTTCAGGAGGGGGGGCGTTCTCTCATCCCCCCTCTTTTCCTGCTCAGATAAGGGTATGGTATGGATTTTGGGGGAAGCCCTACGCCATTTTTTTTATTTTGGCGCAGGGTGTCCCTTTAAAATTCATACCAGACCTGAAGGGTCTGGTATTAATTTTTTTGAGGGGGGCCCCTACGCCATTTTTTTTTATTTGGTGCCGGGTTCCCCTTAATTTCCATATCAGACCTAAAGGGCCTGGTATGAATTTTAAGGGGACCCCCACACATTTTATTTTGATTCGGGGTTCCCCTTAATATTCATACCAGACCCAAAGGGCCTGGTAATGGATTGGGGGGAACCCATGCTCTTTTTTTCAATGAGTTTTATCTATATTGCTGAGACCCGACAATTCATTACAGCCGCGATCAGTTTTAAATGACAATTTTTCTTTTAAAAAAATGTAATTTTGCTGTGGTACTGTTCTAAACACTGAAAAATGGGCCACTTTACAGGCATACTATAGGCACGACAAAGAAGGAACCCCTATGGTTGGGACTTTGAGTAGAACACCACCCTCACCAAGAATTTTCTGAACAATTGTCTGCAATTTATTTGTTTATTATATAAAATGGTACCGGAGTGATACATATGTCCGATAGCAGGGTACACAGTACATAATAAGCATGACAGTATAAAAGACAAATGACAAAAAAAAATTTGTACAAAAAGTAATATAATGGTGAAGACAACACTTAACATAAAAAATATACAAAAAATTGAACGGTACTAATTCTCTCCCGGAGGTGTATCACCCCTGAATACTCGACGCTTTTCTAGTTGCCCGAGTGTGGGAACCTTCGTCAGGAGTATGGAGTGATTCTGTTAGAAAAGTACCTGTCGCTCTGAGGAATGCAAAAGAGAAAGAGAGGAACCATAAACAGGGGAATTGTTTTTTCTACTTAGGTTTACAACAAGTTAGCATAGGAACCCAGATAGTATAAGGAGTGATACTATGTATATAAGCTCTTATTGTGGTTGATATTCATAAAGTTATGCATGGTGCCGCTATACTTCATAGAATTTTTTTTTTATTTTATAGCAATTTTTGGTACTCTATATGGCATACCTACGAGGGTTCATTCTATGAAGTATAGCGGCACCATGCATAACTTTATGAATATCAACCACAATAAGAGCTTATATACATAGTATCACTCCTTATACTATCTGGGTTCCTATGCTAACTTGTTGTAAATCTAAGTAGAAAAAACAATTCCCCTGTTTATGGTTCCTCTCTTTCTCTTTTGCATTCCTCAGAGCGACAGGTACTTATCTAACAGAATCACTCCATACTCCTGACGAAGGTTCCCACACTCGGGCAACTAGAAACGCGTCGAGTATTCGGGGGTGTTACACCTCCGGGAGAGAATTAGTACCGTTCAATTTTTTGTATATTTTTTATGTTAAGTGTTGTCTTCACCATTATATTACTTTTTGTACAAATTTTTTTTGTCATTTGTCTTTTATACTGTCATGCTTATTATGTACTGTGTACCCTGCTATCGGACATATGTATCACTCCGGTACCATTTTATATAATAAACAAATAAATTGCAGACAATTGTTCAGAAAATTCTTGGTGAGGGTGGTGTTCTACTCAAAGTCCCAACCATAGGGGTTCCTTCTTTGTCTATTCCAAGGGATGAGATCACCACGCAACCCATTTATCTCACCAGGGGAGCTCGCCTTAATTTTTTCCTACTATAGGCACGATATTTAAAGGAATAGTTCATTTTTATTGTTTCACTTTAAGCATTAAACAAATCACTGCTCCTGAAAAAAAACTGCAGTTTTTAAAAAAAAAATTGCATTGATACATGTCCCCTTGGGCAGGACCCAGGTCCCCAAACACTTTTTATGACTTTTTTATGAGGACATGTGGCCTGGTATGGTTCAGGATGCTCACTTCTCCCCCTGTCCTGGCCCTCTAAGCTGCATGACTGAAAAGGGGTCTGGTATAGATTTTGGGGGGACTTCATGCACTGTTAAGTTTGCCAAGGGTCCCCCCAATACCTGACCCTGAGGGGCACCCATGTTGTTGTTTTGTTTTTTATGTTGGGTCCCCCTTAAAAAATCCAGGATAAGGGTTTGTCATAGATTTTAGGTGGGACTCCACACAATTTTTTTAAAACAAAGCCATCATGAAAATTCTATTTAGTAGCACGTTCTTCTTTGTAAATCTTACTTTTGTTGTAGTATACAGTATTTCCTACAGGTGCACCACCTCACTTGCAGTTTTAAGACATTCCTAAAGTATATTGCTTAAAGGAATTGTGTATTTCTAACATTGCCCCTTAAGCCTTATTAATAACACACGATCACCTCTTTGCTGTAGTTTTTCTTTTTTTTATTTTTTCCAAATTTTTTATTGAAAATATAGTATAACAAGATAACAATACCATCATACAAACATTAAGGAATCATGGAACATTCTTTGTGTCAGAGATTTGTTTAATTCAAAACATCATATATATGTATGACATTTCAGTGTATGTACGGTGCACCATTGATGTATTTGCAGTGTTGGTCATCTTACTTTAAAAAAGTAATTAGTTAAGTTACTAATTACTTCTCCCAAAAAAGTAATTTCGTTAGTAACTCAGTTACTACATTGGAAAAGTAATTAGTTACGCAGCAAAGTAACTGACTTTTTTTTAAATATTCTATACGTGTAACTAAGGGGGGGTCTAGTATTACTGTAACCAAGGGGCGCATTTATTATTATTGTTTATATATCGTGTAACCAAGGGGCTGCTCTATTATTACTCTAACCAAGGGGCAGATCTGTTATAGCGTGTATAAGTATATAGTGCGGCGCTCAAAGTGTTCAATAGTGATTATTAAACATATACTGTGAAATAATATATAATAATAGAAAAAATTCTTTAAAAATGATATATCACCAAAATAAATAAATATAAGTGACCAATAGTGGAACTATATTCCATATAGAATATCCATTAAATTACAAATGGTGATTACAGACAAAACGTGACTGAATTGAGACCATCACAAATAAACAGTATAGTGTCTCAAAATTTAAAAATAATTGTTATAAAAATCAATATTACACCATAATAGTGACTTAAGTGAATACAGTTAAACATAAAGTGACTTGTGCGGCTTGTCTGATGTACTCCGTCACCGATTAATGGAAGGCTTACCGACTATCGTGGACTCAGGTAGGCTTACGCCATATGAGTCAAAATTGCTGTATGGTGTTTGCAATACACTGATGTGGGCAGTTGTTCCAATTTGTGATGTTTGGTAACCGACGACAAGACTATGCGTTGAGTGGTTGATGGAAAGTAGGAGTGGTAGGCAGGTATAGTATGTGGCTCATCCCCCAATGATATTACCAATAAAGAGAAAATGAGACCATAGCGTAATACTGTCAAGCAAGTTAAAATTTAATGAACATATAAAATGGGTACTCACATGTACAAAAGCTTATTTAGGCATGTATGAAAAGAAATTGGCAGCAGTGGCATCAGCAAATCTTTCTCACGACGCGTTTCGCCTTAATGAGGCATCACCCCCCAGATGATGCCGGAATTACACTACTGCCATCTAGTGGCGGTAGATGTAATTGGGGTAACTAAGCCAAAGTAATGGGAACTGAGTTACCATGAGGGGAAAAGTAATCAGTTAGATTACTTGTTACCCTCTAAAGTAACTGCGTTAGGTAACTCAGTTTATTTTAACTCAGTTACTTACATCACTGTGTATTTGTTAGAAGGAGGAATAGCGAATTGACTTTGAATATATATTTATCCTATTGGGTATCAACATGTATTTTCCTATTCCAACTTGCGTTGTGACTTTCAGGGGGGGGGGGGTTCCGACTTGTGGAGAAATTTCTTTTTTTTTTAAGTCCCCAGATACCCATACCCTTTTTTTTATCAAAAGCTTGCAAATTGGCAAAATAAATAAAATGACAAGGTTTGACTCCAATAGACTTTAACAGGGTCCCTGTGTATTTGCAAAGTGTTTTGAATTGTTCAGTTAATATGCACCAAATGTGCAGTTAAAGTGGTGTTGCCACCAAAAATAAAAAAATTTGCTTAAAAATCATAAAAAATAAATAAATAAAATAATAATTGGAAAAAATGTTTTTTTACTCACCTCTAAATGCCTGTTGCTAGGGGGTCCCTCGTAGTCTGCCACCTTCAGTGCCCGGGAACTGACATCACTTCCCCTCGGCGCCACACAGTCATCTGGGACCTGTCACGTGTCCCAGATGACTGAGCGTCGTATCACGGCTCGCGCATGCGCAGTGGGTGCCCAGCTGTGGCTTCACAGTAAGGATGCCTGCGCCACAAGCAGAGCGGGGAATGAGGGGGGGCTTCGTCCCCCCGCATCGCTGGACCCTGGGACAGGTAAGTGTCCGATTATTAAAAGTCAGCAGCTGCAGTATTTGTAGCTGCTGACTTTTAAAATAAATGTTTTTAGTGGGCACTCCTCTTTAAGCAACATTTTCTTGGTTCACTCATCATTAGTGGTTGCACAAGTTTTCATTTTTTGACTTGTATCCTTTATTTTTACTTTGTGATCCTGCCAGTAGCATGCTTTCTATCCTATGCTTTATTCTGATTTGGACAACAAACACCATTTTAATAATATTTGGGGAAAGGGGGATCTTCTGTAGTTTTCAGAAGTAAAATGGGCAGTGATAGTAATACTGCTTGAAATTTCAATGCAGCAAAGGCAGTGTGCACAGAATGTTATGAGGGCTCTGAATTTTTGGTAAGATCAACAGGCAGTTTTTTACACTTTTTGAACAGAAATGACAAAACACTTTCAGTATTCTATTTAACAGATCAACAGGGAAGTTCATTTTCAGGGTTTACAAGCATACACTTGAAAGAAAAACTGACATGACTCTCATCATTAAAATCATTAATTTCCTCATCTTGTACACTAAAAATATTCATGAAGAATTCTTTTTAAATAAAAAAATTGCCTCCAATTCACAGGGAATCCCTGACTGACACCTGGATGGAAGTGGATAAATCACTGGTTGCTAGGTGCAGCAGATCTGCCCTCAGCTGTTTGATGTCAGCTCTAGACATATCACCTGCAGAACACCAAAGAGCCACAAACATAGTAGAGGAAATAATGTTCAGAGATACTGGATATGCTACCGGTTTGGATAGACACGTGAGACAGTGAGTGACTGAGTACATAATACATAAAGCTTGTGGCGATCACTGCATTTACCACTGACAAATCAATGCTTGTTCTTCAACTACAGACTGATGGCATCCAAGCACTGTACAAGCACCAAGGGGTCACATGTGACCTTTGGGCTCTAAGCCATAAGACTTAATGTGGGAGTAAACTCCCTTGGTTGATTTTTATAACAAAGCTTACCTATAGGTACAGTAAATACCTCCTAAACATGCACAGTTTAGGGGATATTTACTTTAGAAGTAGCCAGTAGTATGCAGTGCATACTAAGGCCCCTTTCACACGGGGCTGTCCGTTTTACTGCTCCGCTTGCTCAGCGGGGATCGCTTCATTGATCTCCGCTGAGCCGGCGGATGACAACTCCGTCTCTGCACTCACTGGACCTGTCAGAGAGTCCGCTCTCCCCTATGGGGGGATCGGAGGATTACGGACTGCCTGTCCGTTTTCATCCGATCCGATTTTGCGGATCAGATGTTAGCGGACATGTAACCGCTGACATCCGATGCTCCATAGAGACAATGGAGCGACCGCACAGATCCGCATGAAAAAACTGACAGGCGGATCTGAACGGTCCACACATGTGAAAGGGGCCTTACACATTATTACTTAAACTGCTTGGGGCCCATTTTTTTATTTATTTTTTGCTGTGGTTTAGTGCTGAACTCCAAGTGGGAGTAAAACTACAAATGTGCATAAAAGTTGTTGATTGGTAATAGACAGGATCTATTAGTCTGTAATGTGGTAAAGTGTTATTAGATTACAGTTTTTTTAGGGATGAATAGGATATATATTGTATATCTTTTTTTTTTTCATGCAGCCTCTTGGTGAACGAAAAAAAGAGATTGATTGGTGGGTATGCCACCATTAGAATACCTCCCTTAATACACCCACTTCTAATGATGGGCATACATGTACCATTTATATATGCCGATGCATGGGGGCATCCTCCCGCAAAAGTTATGCCGTGTACACACGGTCGGAATTTCGACCGTATGTACGTGGATTAGGAGCCAATCGCTCCTCCGCCCCCCTTATGTTTATAGAGGTAAGACTCCTTACACAAATTAAACAGGCATATCACAAAGAGGATAAAAAAAATATCTTTAATAAGGCATGTCTCCATACTATAATCATGCAACTGAAAAATACATTATTTGGCACTCTTGGTATTATGGCGTTTTCAGAATTATCATTTTTTTTTATTATTGTAAGATCAGAAAGTTTATAAATATATTGTCACCTTTTGTCTTTCTGCTTTTGTTATTAATTTTATTTTTTAAACTTTAAGCTAAAAACATGGGAATGTTGATCATCAATAACTAACTGGCAACACCAGTGCCAGATGAAAAAAAAAACAGTTTTCTCTCCATTATGATTTATTTTTTTAATAAATTGGACTTAAGAACAGGAGGTGATACCTTTTTTACAGACTGCAATGAAGTTAGAAATACTGCAAAAGAGTTATTTTATTAATGTAGAACTTCTATCTTTCTCCTGTGTCAGTGAACTACATGTTCCATTGTTCTGTGTGGGGCTGTCCTTGAAAGTGAAGCTGTAAATTATGTTCACAAAGAATTCTAGAGGCATCAACTGTATATACTGTAATTCAAACTCACACTGTTAGAAATGTTGACTCAGTTCTGAAAACTGCTTCAGTGCAATGCAAGATAAAGTCAAACATATCTTGAACCTTTCAGGGCATGTACAGTCATATGCAGAAAGTTCATAGAGGTGCACATGGGATATT
Organism: Lithobates sylvaticus; assembly: GCA_028564925.1. NCBI lineage: Eukaryota > Metazoa > Chordata > Amphibia > Anura > Ranidae > Lithobates > Lithobates sylvaticus. Next base: position 61,208,141 of record CM053033.1, on the reverse strand, counting down.
CAGATATCTAACTTTTTCAGTCAGTATTCCATACTTTAAATGGCCTAACAGCTGATTTACAAAATCAGGAACAAGGTAAACTGGTACAAAATTCATGCCGTTGTCAATTACAACCAACCAGGTTTGATCTGTTAAATACAGCAAGCAATCTGATTGGTTTGGAGAACTGTTCTTGATTTGTGCACATTTTTTTGCTCCACATCTTGTAAACCAGTACTTAAGAATGTGTCCAAATACTCTAAGCTTTTTATGTAATGAGGCTCCCTGGTCCTAGGTCTCAATGGGACCCTTGAGCTAAATTGCATTTCATTTTGAATACATCAGCCGCCTTAAGCCCCATACACACGGTCGGACAATCCGCGGACCAGGTCGGTCGGATCCTGTCCGTCATACTTTGTCTGATGTTGGTTTTGCGTACACACGGTCGGACAAAGTTGTCGGAAAATCCGATCATTCTGAACGTGGTGACGTTTGTTGCCTACGACGGGACTACGTAGAGGCTAGTAGCCAATAGCTTTGGTCTTGTAATGTGATGTGAGCATGCGTAGCACTTTGTCCGGTCGGACAACCGTACACACGATCGGATTTGGTGTGATCGGACCGTGTTGTCGGCAAATCTTTCCAGCAGGAGATAAGACTTTGTCCGTCGGACAATCCGACGTACACTGTCCGATGGTGCATACACACGGTCTGATTTTTCAACAACATTGTCCGATCGGACAGAATCCATGAAAAAGTCCGACCGTGTGTATGGGGCTTTAGAGTGTGAGTGTTGAAATGACTGTGACCCCGGAATTATTTTAGTTGTGACATTGTTGTCATTTTTAATTGTAAATTGTGTAAGTCACCATTGGTTTTTATTATTTGTATTGAGAATTTTTCTATAATTAATAAAGTTTTTGAAGGAAAAACTGCAGTTTGCCCTTGTATTAGAACAACTTTAGTGGGTTCTTTCCCACAGTTTGGTTCACCGTTATCCATGTCAACCAACCAATTTGATCTATTAAATACAGCAAGTAATCTAAATGGTTTGGACAACTGTTTCTGATTTGTGAAAATTTTCTTTGCTCCACATTTTGTAAATCAGTACTTACCATAGAGAATGCTCAATGGCTGAGCTCTTTATGTGATGTGGCTGCAATGGGAAGACTCTGTCGGGTAGATTTAAAGGTTCGCAAGAGCCACCGGGGGATCCCAGAAGAGCAAGTTAGGGGCCACTATGTGAAAAACGAGCTGGAGGTAAGTATGACGTGTTTAAAGGTCTTTACAGTCACTTTAATAAAGGGAAATAAGCTGTTCACTTTGCAGGGAAAGTGGCACTTTTCAAGCAAATTTTTCTCAGAGCTTAGTGAATTAGGTGAAGCTTTGCTGACTTTGATCATTCAATCATGTGCAATCAATTTTTTTTTTTCCTTGCTTGGGATTGGGTAAACTTTGCAAAGTGAAACTTCACCACATTCACTAAACCTTGGGGCAAATTCTCCTGTAAAGTGAACAGCCTGTTGTTCTTTAGTAAATCAACCCCTCTGTAACATACATTACAATTATTGTAGCTGTACACTAAAATTCTTCTAAAGAATGTTTTATTTTATATTTCATACTAGAATGAATACTTTTTTTTTTTTTTTTTTTAGCTCTGTGCTCATTTATAAGAACATGAACAGCAAGTGTACCACAAGCTAGTCAAGAAGTGTGATCTGTATGCATAAGTGCATGCATGATTGAGCGATCAGGCTGGCCCTATAAATAAATATTTATAATCAATTTCTATTGCAGACTTAATGCTATTACTGCATTATAAACATGCCAGTTCCACACTACTGTCTTTGGGGTTAAGTTCAAATAATTACATTTGTTTTTGGTGATTGTACACTTGGCTCCATTAATTCACATTCATGTGTATGTCAATATTTATGTCTAAACATAAAGAGGATGTTCAAGCCACCATTTAACAAGGTATATGAACCAGATTCTGCAAGTACATGCAATATTTGACAAGTTCCGATACTTCAATACCAGGCACTTACACCCCGTTCCTGCCCAAGTCAATTTTCAGCTTTCAGTGCTGTCGCTGTTTAAATGACAATTGCACGGTCATGCTACAATGTACCGAAACATAATTTTTATAATTTTGTTCCCACAAATAGAGATTTATTTTGGTGGTATTTGATCACCTCTGTGGTTTTTATTTTTTGCTAAACATATAAAAAAAGACCTAAAAAAAAAGTTTTCTTCTGTTTCTGTTATAACATTTTGTAAATAAGTAAGTTTTCTCCTTCACTGATGGGCACTAATGGGCACTGATAAGGCGGCACTGATGAGGTGGCACCAATGAGGTGGCACTGATGGGCAATGACGGGCACTGACGATGGGCACTGATAGGCGGCACTTATAGGCTCTGGTAGGTGGCACTGATGGGTGGCACTGATATGCAGCACTGATGGGCATTGATAGGTGGCACTGATGGGCACTCATGGGTGGCACTGATGGGCACTGATAGGTGACACTGATGGGCACTGAAAGGCTGCACTGATGGGTACTTATGGGTGGCACTGATAGGCGGCACTGCTGGGCACTGATGGGCATTGATAGGCGTCACTGCTTGGCACTGATGGGTCCTGATGGGCACTGATAGATGGCATTGTTAGGCATTACTGATGACACTGGCAGGCATTGGGGATGGGCACTGATTGGCAGCTGCATGGGCACTGATTGGCAGCTGTCTGGGCACTGATTGGCATTATCCTGGTGGTCTAGGGTGGCATACCTGGTGGTCCAGTGTGGTGGCCATCCCTGGTGGTCCTGGTGGCATCCTGGTGGTCCTGGGTGGGCATCCGAGGGGGGTTGCGCTGATAAACAATCAGCACATACCTCCCTGTCCTGAGAGCAGCCGATCGGCTCTCCTCACTTGCGTCTGTCAGACGCGAGTAAGGAAAAGCCGATCAATGGCTCTTCCTGTTTACATCGTGATCAGCCGTGATTGGACACGGCTGATCACCTGGTGATCAGAGGCTCTTTACCGAAATCGGTGTAGCGGTGTGTCAGACTGAAACACCACACCACCGATCGGAGCTATGCGCGCCCCCATGGGCGCGCGAGATCGGTGGTTCTGGGAGGCCGACATATGACGTCCACCCTGAACAAGAGCCACACCGCCCAGCCATCATTTGGCGGCCGGCAGGTGGGAAGCGGTTAATCAGTAGAGTTGTCATTCAAAAATACAATATAAATACACTACAACACATTACATCACTTCAAAATTTTTATTTTGTCGTAAGAGAATATTCTTATCTTTAGTAAACGCTTCATTTTTGATGTGAGACTAGCACACAAAAAAAAACCTGACGATCATTCGTCTGATAATATCATTGTGTGTACCAGGCATAAGCTGTAACCAACCCCCAGCTAGTGTAGGTCTTTACTTATCTCTAAATGGCAATGGCAGCCTCTGATGTGACCATGGTTTAGCATATCTACTGTAGAAGTATATCTTCATTTTAATTCAAATCAATGCTGTTACTGTGCAGGCAAAATTTCTTAACTAAGGCTGTAAACATCAGAGGAGGCCAGCACCACAATGGTAAGTACCCTGTGGAATTTTAGGGAAGTTTTTAGGACTTTTTTTCTAATACGTTTGCAGGTGTAGTTTCCCCATTCCTGTCACAGAAAAGAGCTAACCAAACAGTTGCCTGGACTGCTCTGAGTATCACAATAAGTAACTTTCACAGACTTTTGAAGCAGCACTGGGAGTGATTGTTTTACAAGTTACCAGAATGTTGTGGCTAGCTGACCCAGTCATTTGAACACATGTGGATTCCTGCCCAGTTGTTAGATTTTATTGTGCTTCCTGCCATGTCATGTCAGAGCTATGTTGCCAGTTTGTGGTGGGGATGCTGATTAAGCAGCACAGTTCCTAATGAGGACAAATCTGACTTTGGTTGTGACCATAGTCGGTTTCAGTAGGCAAGTAACACCCTAAGGCCCCTTTCACACATACGGACTGTTTGCCCATTTTTCATCCATGGGTTGACAGATGAAAAGCTGACATTAATGCATTTCTATGGAAAAATGGATGTAAACGGATGATCATCCATTTACATCCGCTTCTGTCAACATCAATTTTTTGGAATGGATCAAAGCTCTATTTTTCTTCTATTAAAATAACAGATTGGACGAAAAACAGATGTACATGGACAAACAGGATTCAAATGGTAAAGAACTCTAGCTGGCAGATGTAAAAAAATGGATGAAAAATGGATAAAAAAACTGATGTAAACTTCAAAGGTTTTTTTTTCTTTGAAAAAAAAGTGACCAAACTGATCAAACGAACGGTCTGCATGTGTGAAAGGGGCATAAAGCTTGGTCAATATATTAATTCTTCGACTTTCTAAGACTTATTATCAACAAATGCAGAGGATGACCTATTTAACTGTTTTCTAATTTTCCACTAAACTACCTGAAAATGAATGTGCCTTTTAGAAATGAGTTCAGCACTAAAACTGAATGACACATCTTCTGCTAACCTTAGTTAAAGTGTCAGAATTCTATAACCTACTATAGTGATTTTGTCTAAGTCATGAACATTTCTTGCAATAAAAAGTTTGAAATATGTACATAATCAAATTCTTATCACCTCTGAGCTAGAGGTGGCGGCACTCTGGAGGATTTACTACAAATGGGACATAACACTGAGCAGCTTATCACTTATTGCTTCTCTGCCTCATTATCATAATTGACCCATTGAAGCCATGTTGATGTAACACATGGAGTCAGCATCTGTTATAACCTTTTCTGAATAAAGGAGAATTTTAATTGAGCCAGCAGAGCAGCATAACTTCCAGCAATATCAACTCAAGCAAGAAGTTTCAGTCTATTGGAACTGTCTGCGTATCTTCTTGGTGCAGCAGACAGCTGTGCTTGATAACTCATATGCATTCAAGGCAAGCAACTGCGAATCCTACTTGGTACAGGAGAATGTCATGGTTCAATGCATCGTCTGCAAGGCGTAGGCTAAAAGTTAAGCAAATGCAAAGCTACATTAAATTGTATTGACTTGTTTGATATTTACATAGAAAAGAGCAATCTGACCTGGAGTTTTCAACTGAGATAATCACAGAACATCTTCTAAGTTCAAGCATATGCTTTGGAATATATTCAAATCAAATTTTAATCCAGTTCCCTTGCTGATCTCAGTCATTTATTTGTTCACTCTATCTCCAACCGTAAACACTAATCAATAGTAAGAGCACATTAAATAAATATATCTACAAATAACTCCTCTTCTCAGTACATAATAAATACATAGGTACTGTATATTTAGTATGCATACATACATATACAGACAAACAAAACGTTCTCAGAATGTTTTGAATTTGCTTACCAGTTAAGGCCCCTTTCAGACGAGGCGGACTCCGCTTGCACGGAGCCCGCCTCTGTCCGCCGGCTCAGCGGGAGATCTGTCCGTTGATCTCCGCTGAGCCGGCGGATGACAAGCCTCTCTCCGCTCACTGAGCGGGGAGGGGCTTGCGAGCGTCGCTGATCTCTATGGAGAGATCGGATGAAAACGGACAGTGTGTCCGTTTTCACCCGATCTCACCCGATCTCACCCGATCCGACGGATCTGGACGTGTGGTCCATACGTCTGCTTTTGGCGGATCGGACCGGATCGGATGTCAGCGGACATGTCTCCGCTGACATCCGACGCTCCATAGAGTAACATGGAGCGCCCGTTCAGATCCGCCGTCAAAACTGACAGGCGGATCTGAACGGGCCTTCCGTGTGAAAGGGGCCTAAAAGCATAACCTAGTTGTGTTAAATGAGTGAATAATCAGATAATTAAACAATTTTTGTCAGGGTCACAAAAGCAATACATAGAACATAACTAGAGAATTCACACGGTCATAGACCCTAAACTTAACTGGTCTCCCACCCATTTTCCAGCGGTGTGCTGTGTCATTCTAGCCTATAGAAATTTTTATTTAATGTTACAGAAGTAGTTCATCCACATTTCATTTAGTGTTAGCAGCCCAAGGAGCATACGGTTCTATGGAAGGTTACTGTATGAGAGATGAGAAACTGCTTTTCAAATTTTGCATATTATATTACATTATATTTGTAGCCAAGTGCTGGTGTTATTAACTTCACTCAGGGACACTCCTTTGTGTGTTGTACATGGAGCACTTTCCCTCTAGTGCTCAAAATGGGTAATAGTCACATCACTGAATGCAGAGGAAAAGCTATTCACTGATAGCAAAGGATTGTGGTCATGTATCCACCTAGATTTACATTAGACTTAATACTGTTCGAAACTACAAGTTCCAGAGTGCTGAAAGACTAAAGCAGTTCTAGGCAAGCAGATAAATTGGACTGTACTGGGCAGCTCGCTCTCTTGGGACATGGGCTTCAGAGCTGCAAAGAGACTGTCACTCTGGGTAGGCAGACCTGGGATCTCTCACGCTGAGGGCTGCATTGCTGGGTGCATGGTGCCTGTCGCTGTGACCTCATCCGCTGCACTGCTGATTGGGTCCACATCAACTGCACACCCACGCAGTCATCACTGGATTCCTGGGCCTACAGTTTGCCCATTGGGCACCTTACAACTAGCTGCTGATATTTAAGAGCCTGCCCAGGGACATCCTGCCTCGCAGGATTAATGTATAAGCTGGATTGGTGAGCGGTCAAAAGTCCATCTTATCTCTGACACTTTACCTAAAGACACTGCATTCAGATTTCTTTACACCTGACCAGTTTGTGGGACTTTGCTATGGAAGACACAGCATCTATTGCATTCAGCTTCTACTGCACAGTAACATCTCTGAGCCCCACCATAGCTAGCTGAAGATTAAGGATAGCCATACTCCAAGGACCTCCTTTCATCAAAAGAGACTCTGCTCATAGAAGCTGCGGCAGAATACAACCTCCTCATAGATATACAAAAGTTTATCAAAGGGGAACTCCTACACGAGCCATATATATTGTTTACTTCATATTTTTTTTGGCATTAGGGCCTCGAGGGAGTGGACTAAAAGTCTCCTCTTTCACCTCTTGTTTATGGGGTCCTAAAGCCTGTCTATTAGAGCCATTTGACTTATTGCTATTGTTATTTCATTCTGTGTTCTTGTGATCTCATTTTACTGCAATATCACTCAAATTGGGTTTTACTTGCAACTTTTACAGTCTGGTTGACTTAACCTTCCAGTAAAGTGTTAACTTGCAAATCTTACTAATTATTGGTGTCTTTGCATTTTGTGTCTGCTTGAAGTATGTCAAAACCAAAGTGTGTCAGATGTGTCAAGGGGCTTGCAAGGTCAGAGGAACCAATGCGGACAAGCAACTTCCAGTGGCCCTTGCCAGAGTAGCGCTACATATTATATTCTACAAGATTTATATATCACCGACAGTTTACACAGTGCTTTACAATATGAAGGGAGACAGTACAGTTACAATACAATTCAAGACAAGAGGGTTGGGAGGGCCCTTCATGGGAGCTTACATTCTGAATGTAAGCTGTTTAAAAACAATTAGCATGACTCAAATAAAAATGTGATTTTATATGAAACACTTACTGACAGCTGTTAGGGACTACATATGTGAATTTCACAAATGAATAAAACCACATGAAATCAGTAAATGTAAAAAAGCCATATTGCATGCTGTGTTAGGGGTATAACTGGGAACATGTACAGATATGCCTGCTGTGGCCATGGCTAGTGTGCATATGCTAATTCATACATTGGTGCATTTATACAAGTTTTTAGGATAAACACTCATGGATATGATAAATTTTTCTCTGACAGCACAATGTACAAATTTTTTGACATGCCGCTTTGCTTAGTACATGTGCATTTTATTGCTTATTGAACAGGACACATTACTTTTTTTCATCAAATACACAGTACTTTGTGGAGCTTATCATTTAATATACACGACAAACCAGAGCTATACCATATGCATTGAATAACATTGTTAGATTGGTGCAAGGGTAAAAGGCCCAATAACCGAGGTCCTCAGCCTGTACGCTGACGACATGCTGCTATACCTGGAGGATGCTGGTCCATCACTGGAAGCAGCCCTTAACCTGATCCACGAATTCGGGGCCTTCTCCGGTTTGCATATTAATTGGACTAAGTCCCAAATCCTTCCTATAGATGTTACAGTCCCCACGAAAGAACAAGCGTCCCTACCCCTAATACGAGCGAACCAGATTAAGTATCTGGGTGTCCAATGCTCTAGATCCCTCACAGACTATACTAGATTGAATATAGAACCCCTAATTGGCCTACTAAAATGCAAGACCCAAATTTGGTCCAGGCTCCCACTTGGAGTTATGGGCCGAATTAGTCTGGTGAAAATGATTCTATTCCCGAAACTACTTTACCTCTTCTGGCACGCCCCACTCCCCATTCCCATCCGACTACTTAAAAACATGGAGTCAATTCTGAACACCTTCATTTGGGGGTCCTCCAGGCACAAGTTGGCCTGGCGGACTCTGAAATGCCCTGTCAACCTGGGCGGCACTGCTCTGCCAGACCTGGTGCTCTACTACCTTGCCTCCCAATTGTCCCACTTCTACTACTTAGACAAACATGATAAGCTACGGTACTCGGCCCTGGTGTGTCTAACGTTTACAGATATTGTGGCCCACCCCTTCCAAATGATCTTCTGCAGACATCAAAGCCTTGCAGGTCCGGGGGATAGGCGGGGCATGTTGGCGCACCACAGTAGAATATGGCATAAGGCACTTACTGTGCTGGGATCCCCACCCCTACATACTTACACACCCCTCTGGGAAAACCCTGCGCTGCCCGAACTACTTAGCATCCCTGACCACAAAATTTGGATCGCCAAGAGGGTCTTATACCTGTCTCAACTCATTACCAACCGCGCCTTAAAGACATTCCAAGACCTTAAGGAGGAATTTGACCTCCCCAACCATGCCTTCTTCCGCTACCTTCAGATTCGCCACGCACTACAGACACAGCTGGGTAACTCCCCACCAGCTCTGGAATCCCTAACCATAACAAGCCTGCTAGTGGGAGAGGACCCCAAGAAGTTGATCTCCTTCCTATACACACATCTCCTTACCCCTGGAGCCACAGCTCACGCCTATCAACTAAAAACCAAATGGGAGGGGGACATTGGGAGCATTGATGACGAACAATGGGGGGAGATACTGGAGACGCCCAAGAAAGTGTCCCCAAAACTTTCAGACAGACTTACCCACCTATATATACTCCACAGATCATACATCACACCTGCCCGCCAAGCCAAATACAAACCCGACTCGAACCCCGCATGCCCCAGATGCGGAGACATGGACTGTACATTTTACCATCTTGTATGGACATGCCCACCTATCCAGCTATACTGGACACAGATCATTAAATTCTTACACGACCACATGGGATCCCCCCTAACACTCTGCCCGCGCCAATGTCTGCTGGGTCTCCTCCCCTTACCCGAGGAGGAGAAGTACCTCACAACGTTCTTACAAGAAACACTATTTACAGCCAGGATGCAAATAGCCCTGCTTTGGCTCAGGCCAGCAGCGCCCACTATCCAGCAATGGAAAAGGGCTGTAAACAGTACACTGCCCTATAAAAAAACCCTATACCTACACCGTGGGTGCCCGAGCAAATACCAGAAAATATGGGATAGGTGGACCGAAAGCGCTCATACATGCACAGACTAATATGTATATTTTCTTATACGGTTATTTTTTGACCCAGTCTATGAGGATTCAGTTACCCTTACTTAAAGAACGACAAGCAAGGATATGTACATTGTATAAATATACCATATGTTCATGCTATGATGACTATACTAAGACTCATGTATAAGACAAGCACTGTATGTTTATTTTGTATTATACTATGGTGCCTGTTGCACCTGATGCTTACCATGTTTTATTTCATTCGGTTTTATATGCTCAATAAACTTTGTTTTGATTAAAAAAAAAAGATTGGTGCAAGGGTTTGTGTTCCCTAAATGCATATACATACAAGCATTCTACTGTGATTTGTCCCTGCACAAAAAGCACAAGTTTGGAAATATACTACTGTGTGTGTGTGTGTGTGTGTGTGTGTGTATATATATATATATATATATATATATATATATATATATATATATATATATATATATATATACAGGCATACCCCACTTTTAAGTACACAATGGGCTGGAAAGTGCAAAATCAGGCTCACTTCTGCATAGAAACCAATGAGCTTCTAACCTCAGCTTGTTCAATTAAGCTTTGGTAATAAAACATGGAAGCTCATTGGTTTCTATGCAGAAGTGAGCCTGATTTTGCACTTTCCAGCTTTAGTAAATAAAGCCCATTGTGTACTTAAAAGTGGGGTATGCCTGTATATAGTATTTTACTCGGCCTGGCGAGCAATCACAGAAGAAGCAGAGAATGTAATTCTTCTGTTTCATCTCCACATTGCACCTATCTTTCTTCTCCAAGAAGATATTTGACATCGAAAGCCAGTTATGTGCTTTCATCGCACCTCGTTAAACTGGCTGTTGCCCCTCACCTGATTGGTTTCTTTTCACTCTACTGTAATAAGAAGTTGACAACGTCACCAGCACTGCTCACTGCAACTACATTAACTGCTGCAAAGAGGAGATAATCATTATCCAGGCCTATCTCCGCTTAATAAACAGACACCTTAGCAATTTAATGACATTCAATCAGCTTTAAGCCCTAACATGCTCTTTGCAGTTTCAATAGTTTCATAAACTAATTAGACTATAAATCTAATCCTATATTATATAACTGAAACCAAATCAATTAGAATTTTAAGCTTTTAATCAATGAACCTACATAATATAAGCTATAACCTAAAAACAGTGTTATGTATTTTTCAGTGTAGTGCAAAATATACACCTATTACCAGTCACAACTGCTGACCGTCTAATACATTTATTATTGTGCACAGAAAAATAATGGAAATTAAGAGGGCCCTAATGTAGTAAAGAAAAAAACATACTGTATCTCCATGCATGTTTGCTGACACATGTGAAGAAAAAAAAAAGTGCATACTGGAAGAGCTGCAACTGCTCTGTGCACTGCTGTTCTCAATAAGACCTGTGCACAACTATGCTTGGTCCAAGGCTGGCAATGTTGACAATTAAACTATTGTTTGTGGCAATCAGACCATTTAGCAAAAGGCAATGAGCACTTTAACTAGATGGAATTAGTACTTATTGCACACAAACGTAATAAGAACTAATACTTTAATGTTAATTTTCAGTGGAAGAAAAGGGAGAAGGCTTCCACTGTGCAAGTGTATATCCACCCCATGTATACGATGGGTGAATGAAGAAAATTACCAAGGTTATGGTGAGCCCTCCGCCTACTCATCAGAATGCATGTGCTTCCACTGTGGAGTCACTCATCAGTCAGTGATAGGACCTACAGATACCAGGGTGCCTTGACGTGGCCTGTAGTAGTAGTATGTTTTTGCAAATGTGTGCAGAATAAACCCCTGTTTTTAACCAATACTTTTAGACAGGCTGATTTGGTTGTCCGCGGGCTGGTCGGTAAGTAAGCTTGGAATTTTTCCTTGAATTTATCCTTGGCCTTGTTTATATCTATTTGCACTCCTGTGATGGACTCCGGACACCTTTTTGGGTATTTCCACCAAGAAGCTGCTTCCCAAGTCCTTGAACAAGAGACCAATGGATCTAGTTATAGAAAACCCCAAGGATCAGACAACACCAGTCTTGGAGTACACCAGAAAATTAACTGCTTTATGTTTAGAAACACACTGAATTTATACAGCAAACTATCAGATAAGGGCTACTCCCATTATCTCAGACAAAGGTCACCTTACATAGTAGAGCTAGTTCTATTATCATAACAATGACCTCCTTAGAGGCCCCTTTCACACTGGGGCGGGGAGCCGCGGTGACGGTAAAGCAGCGCTATATTTAGCGCTGCTTTACCGTCGTTTTAACCGCGGTATTCGGCCGCTCGCGGTGCGGTTTTACCCCCCCTGCGTGCGGCCGAAAAAGGGTTAAACCCCCCCCCGCAGAGCGCCGCCGTAGCGGCGCTTTGCGGCGGTATTGCCGCGGTTTTACCGCGGAGTGCCATTCTAATCAATGGGAAGGAGCGGTATAGGAGCGGTGAACACACCGCTCCTATCCCGCTCCAAAGATGCTGCTAGCAGGACTTTTTTTGTCATCCTGCTAGCGCACCGCTCCAGTGTGAAAGCCCGCCGGCTTTCACACTGGAGTTAAAGGGGCCGGATTTTTTCATGCGGTGAATAGGGGCTATTTTTAGCCCTGCACCGCATGAAAAACGCCCCGGTGTGAAAGGGGCCAGACAGTCCACAGACTAACTTGCATAAAAAGCCACAAGCAATTAGTGACCAGCTCTGGATAACTTAAGAACACATTATAACACAGAGTTCTCCAGGCCATGGTTCTCCTGCAGCCCAAAGTCAGTGACACCTCCAATGCTGCTTACTGTTATGACCATAGGTGGGGGTAGTGGACCCCTTTTTTGCAGCTGAGCTGTGAGCTGGTAGATATCTCTCAAGCAGTTTTTGGCTCTATAGCTTTCTAAAAAGACTCAGGAATGAAGATTCCTGTATTTAATAGCATCACAAATGGAATAAAACCAAACAATTCAAATACATTCACGCATCAGAATTGTACTGATATATAGTATACTGTACATAGGATTTCTACTGAGAATCTTGAGACATACAAAAGAAATTCCGTGGCAAAAGCTATCCCCACTGAGTGATCCAAAAAAGAAAAGAAAGGACTTTAACCACTTCAATACAGGTCATTTTCACCCCCTTCCTGCCCAAACCAATTTTTAGTTTTCATCGCTGTCGCAATTTAACTGACAATTGCGCGGTCGTGCGACGTTGCCCCCAAACAAAATTGACGTCCTTTTTTCCCCACAAATAGATCTTTTCTCTGGTGGTATTTGATCACCTCTGCAGTGTTTATTTTTTGCGCTATAAACAAAAGAACAGCGACAATTTTGAAAAAAACAATATTTTTTACTTTTTGCTATAATAAATATCCCATTTAAAAAAAAAAAAATAATAATTTTCTTCAGTTTAGGCTGATACGTATTCTTCTACATATTTTTGGTAATAAAAAAATTGCAATAAGCTTATATTGATTGGTTTGCGCAAAAGTAATAGCGTCTACACACTTCTTTTTACTAGTGATGACGGCGATCTGCGATTTTTTTTCGTGACTGCGACATTGTGACGGAGAGATCGGACACTTTTGACACATTTTTGGGACCATTCACATTTACACAGCGATCGGTGCTATAAAATTGCACTGATTACTGTGTAAATGTGTACTGACAGGGCAGGGGTTAACACTAGGGGGCTAGGGAGGGGTTAATTATGTTCCCTGGGAGTGATTCTAACTGTGGGGGGAGGGAACTCACAAGGGGAGGAGACCGATCTGTGTTCCTCTGTACTGAGAACACACCATCATTCTCCTCTCCTCTGACAGGACGTGGATCTGTGTGTTTAGACACACAGATCCACAGTCCTGCTGTGTTCCCGGGCAATCACGGGTCCCAAGCGACACGGTGGCACGCGCGCCCCTAGGCGGCCGGGAAGGGGAGGACGTCATATGACGCCAGCCCAGGAAGGGAGATTCCATCTGCGGGCATCATATTACTATAGGCGGGTAGTGAAGTTGTTAAATAACAATCACAAACAATTCCCCAGTTCATGCGCTGGTCAAGAAAAACTCCCAAGTCCAGCTGGTAATCCTGATTAAGCCCAGGTTCACACTGAGCCGCGGGAATGAAGCTGTGCGAGTTCAGCTGAACTCGCACGATTTCACTCCTGCATGTCTGTCCCGATTTTGTCAATGAAAATCACACCCCGAAATTGCAAAGAGTAGTACAGAAACTTCTTTAGGACGGTGCCATTGCCGGCAATTGCTGCCGATTTGACATTTCAAATTGCATGTCAAATCGCACCAATGTGAACCTGGGCTAAAAGAATCACACAGAAGACTTTATATATATATATATATATATAGATGATTATATGCTAAAAACATCTAATTAATTCATATAATAGATTCATGATCAAAAACATATAAATCATGCCAATTCATATTCATTCTAAACATTTGCTGTTATCTGTATGGTTTTTCCTCTCTTGGTATGGCACCTTTAAGATGGGATGAATGGGAGGTGACATAACTCCCAATAAATAGCCGTACACTTGAGGCATGGGCGTTACTTGATAAAGGAGGCTACACCTCTGAAACACATTATCATAGCAACCCGGGGGGCTGACGTACTGGTCTCCATCTGCTCTCCCCCTGCAGCAGGTCAGATCATCACAGCGCGATGCAGACTGGTCCTGGTGTATGCGCGGTCTGCAGTGCATGCCAGAGTTAATGTCCGGGCGGCTTTTGAGCTGCCTTCTGGCACTGAGGAGGTTGGGTGTTCCTTGTCCATTGACACTTCTTACAGTGACCATCTGGGAGAGGAGATCGGGAGTACTGAATGCTTCAAATACTTCAAACTGTGAGCGCAACTTATGGAAAGTTTTTGTCATTTGCTCTAATAAATAATATTACACTAGGGTGGCTGTGCGTTCTTTTCCTATTCTTTGCTTGTTTAAATGAAAATTGTCAATGAAAAGTCGAATGATCAAAGAGGAAAAAGTAAGACATTGGGAATGATGATAAAGTTTGAATCATCATAATGTTGAATAATAGAATTTAAAAAAATTGTTGGCACCCACCTACATTTAATTTCAAGATGGGCTACAAAGTTTCAAGACTTATCAGTATACAGTGAATGCTTTCCTGCTAGACAAACACTTCAGAATTTGCCCTGTGGCCACGGCCTAAACCTTGTGGACAGCCTTCCCAGAAGAGTTGAAGCTGTTATAGCTGCAAAGGGTGGGCCAACTCAATATTGAACCCTATGGACTAAGACTGGGATGTCATTAAAGTTCATGTGCGTGTAAAGGCAGGTGTCTCAATACTTTTGGCAATATAGTGTATGTTGCAAAAACAAAAAGAGAACTATGAATCAAGGAATCAAGAAAGAATTTTGATAACTTATTTATTGGTGGAGTTAATGTCTATGGGATTTTTCTTCTAGTACTTTCAAACCAACATGGTGATGGGGATAGAATATTATTGCAGAAGTCATTTTTGTTGGATCTATATCCTAAATGGAACCATTTGGGCTAAACAAAGAATTACAACAAAATGCCTTCCATAGTGTTTAGACATACTTAGAGGAAGTCTATATTTGTAATCTGTCTATTTTGCTATGCCTTTCCATCTCAGATTCTACCCATCTGGCAATAATGCCCACTAGAGGGAGCAGTAGCCCAGATGACATTTTGTGTATTTTGTAAATTTTATACATTTCATATACAAGAGTTATCTCTATGACCGGTTATTCCCATAAATAACCACAAAGATGCAGTCGTCTGTGAAGAAAACTGTTTAAAAGAAATTCTGTATATTCTGATGAAGTCTTGAGGTTAAGGGATGGAAACCATTGATGTGATCTGCCCACATATCCATGCATTTGAATTGATGAAAGCCCAGCAATTGATTGAACTTTTGGACTATTTGGCATGTAGCCTCCTCCCCCCACATGTTTTCATCCCAATGAGCCATCACATGTGGACTGGTCAGACAACTAAGTGACCTTGCCTTGTTTGTATTTTAAATCTGCTCTCTATCATATGTTGGGAAGCTTAGGGGGTGATGGAGTCAGCCAGGATTTCTGTTTGCAGTTACACTGACAGGATCCATGTGATGAATAACTCATATGGATAATACTTTACTGGATTATTGATACAGTACCAATATTTCTCCAAATGTACCTGAAGCCTCTGATGAATATACAAAATTATTCAGGCTACAACAGCTCTTGACTTCATCTGTGATAACATTCTGAGGCCTTTGGGATTTGTTTGGAATTATAAGATGGCCATTCTTTAATACTATGGTTTTCTTGCTTGCCGTTTGGATATTCAGCAACAATTACTTATGGAAATTTTCATAAATAACAAATACAAGTAAATAATTTTCTTGATCTATTATTATTTTTATTATTATTATTATTGTTCAGGATTTATATAGTGCCGACAGTTTATGCTTTACAACATGAGGGCAGACAGTACAATTACAATACAATTTAATACAGTAGAAATCAGAGAGCCCTGCTCATTAGAGTGTGCAATCTAAGAAGGAGGGTCAAGAGATACAAAAGGTAATATGGGCTGATGGAGAAAATAAATGTGCAATTGTTAAGTGGGGGCAGGATAGGCTTCTCTGAAGAGATGAGTTTTCCAGGGACTGTTTAAAAGTGGACAGAGTGGGAGATAGTTGGAGAGATTGGGGTAGGGAGTTCCAGAGGTCGGGGAAGGCTCTAGAGGTCCTGGAGGCCAGCATGGGAGGAGGTGACAAGGGAGCTAGGGAGCAGGGGGTCTTGGGAGGAACGAAGATAACTATTTGGTTGATTTTTTGAGACAAGATTAGTGATGTAGCTGAGGACATAATTGTGGATGGCTTTTTTATGTTGTTGTTAGTATCTTGCATTTAATTAGTTGGGTGAGCCAGTGGATGGATTAGCAGAGAGGGGTGGTGTCATTAGTTAGGGAGGGGCGTATCTTGGAGATGTTGCGGAGACTGGGATGGTAAACTTTGGACAGTGATTGGATGAGGGGGAAGAAAGTTTAGTTCAGAGTCCAGGATTACACCTTGGTATGCGGGGACGGGTTGACAGTTAAGTTATTAATCTTGATGGAGAAGTCAGGGGAAAAGGCAAATGAGCTCAGTTTTGAATAAATTGCATTTCAGTAAGTGGTGTGAGTAAGTGGGGTGACATCCAGACTGATATGTCTGTTAGTAAATTAGTAATGTGTGAGGAGACTGATGGAGTGAGCTGAGGGGTAGAGAGATAGATTTGGGTGTCATCAGCATAGAAATGGTATTGAAAGCCATGAGAGGCTATCAATTGACCCAGGGAGGAGGTGTAGAACCTTAAGGAACCCCAATGGAGAAAGAAAAAGGAGAAGAGGAAGTAGAATTGTAAGTGACACTAAACATGCAGTGGGATAGGTAGGATGAAAACCAATGAGAAGTACAGTCATGAAGACCAAAGGAGTGTTTTTTTTTTTTTAAGAGGGAGGAGTACAGAATAGTGTCTATTGGTTTTAACCATTAGTAGATCATTCTTGAGTTTAAGAGCAGTTTCCGTGGAGCATTGAGGGCGAAATCCGGACTGAAGGGCATCAAGAAGGTTGTTTTTAGTGAGATGGTTGCTCAGTCGGTTGTAGACCAGACGATTAAGGAGTTTGGAGGAAAAGGGGAGTAAGGAGATGAGGCATAGGTTGTTAAGATTGGTGGGGTCCAATGAGGGCTTTTTAAGTATGGGGGTGACTAGTGAATGTTTTAGAGAGTTGGGGAAGATGCTAGAAGAGAGGTTGAAGATGTGGGTTAGAGATTGTCGGATAGAGGCAGAGGTTGACAGTAGCATTTCTGAGGGGACAGGGTCCAGGGGGCAGGTGGTTAGGTGGGCATTAGAAAAAGGTTTAGAAATCTTGTCTATAGTAGTGGGATTGAATGAGGGAAGTAGTGATTGTATCTGTGGATATGGAGCATTAAGTGGGGGAGGTATCTGCGCATCGGAGATCTCCTCACGAAATTGTATCAATCTTATTTTTGAAGTGATTGGGGATCTCCTGGGCAGTGAGTGAGTTAGTGGAAGCAGTGGAGGACAAAGAAGAGAGCTGAAGGTAAAGAAGAGTTGACCTCTTCCTTCATACATATAAGATTTGTGGTGGAGCCACTGAATGAAGCTCTGAAGAAGCGGCCTATATGCAGTGAAACATGTTGGCAAGCTCCATATAGCATATTGTTATATCTGGTTATCTATTCATTTTATATACTGTATTTATGGGCTTTTTTTTCTGTGTATGTTTGTCTTTTATATTTGAATACATGCTTTTTGAAGTGATATATTTGTATATTTTATCACCAGGCAACTACCATTTAACTTCCAGCTTCCTAATTTACCCATTTAACCACTTCAGCCCTGGAAGGATTTACCCCGACCAATTGCGCGGTCGTGCAACGTGCATCCCAAACAAAATTGACATCATTTTTTTCCCTCAAATAGAGCTTTCAAATAGAGGTGGCATTTGATCACCTCTGCGGCTTTTATTTTTTGCGCTATAAACGAAAAAAGAGCATAAATTTTGAAAAAAACACATTATTTTTTACTTTTTGCTATAATAAATATCCGCCAAAAATATATAAAAAAAACATTTTTTTTCCTCAGTTTAGGCCGATATGCATTCTTCTTCATATTTTTGGTAAAAAAAAAAATTGCAATAAGCGTTTATTGATTGGTTTGCGCAAAAGTTATAGCGTCTACAAAATAGGGGATAGTTTTATGGCATTTTTATTAATATTTATTTTTTACTAGTAATGGCGGCGATCAGTGATTTTTATCATGACTGCGACATTATGGCGGACACATCGGACATTTTTGACACATTTTTGGGACCATTGGCATTAATACAGCGATTGATGCTATAAAATTGCATTGATTACTGTAAAAATGTCACTGGCAGTGAAGGGGTTAACCACTAGGGGGCAGAGAGGGGTTAAGTGTGTCCTAGGGGAGTGTTTATAACTGTCTGGGGGATGGGCTGTGTGTGACACCACACTGGTCGCTGCTCCTGATCACAGGGAGCAGACAATCAGTGTCCTGTCACAAGGCAGAATGGGGAGATGCTGTTTACATTGGCAACTCCCCGTTCTGCAGCTCCGTGACACGATCACGGGTATCCCAGCGGCGATCGAGTCCGTGGGTATCCCAGCGGCGATCGAGTCCGTGGGTATCACAGCGGCGATCGAGTCCGCGGGTCCCGCGGGCACGGTCACGGAGCTTGCAGCACGCGGGCACGGCGGGAAATTCAAAGTAACGTACCGGTACGTTACTTTGCCC
Source organism: Lithobates sylvaticus (assembly GCA_028564925.1). Taxonomy (NCBI): domain Eukaryota; kingdom Metazoa; phylum Chordata; class Amphibia; order Anura; family Ranidae; genus Lithobates; species Lithobates sylvaticus. The sequence goes on along the minus strand of CM053033.1, from coordinate 61,189,153 downwards.
AGCCGTGCCATTCTGCCGACATATATTTGCTGACAGCGGTTGGCAAGTGGTTAAACTACTGTTTTAGGGCTGGTGCTCCCTGATGGTTGTCAAGCGTTTCTAACCCCGGCCTTGACTATATATCCATATTCTTGTAACTTTTGTTTTAGGCGCTCCTAAACTGACTCTGCTTTCATTCCTGTGCTATTTGGCTTCTGTGCAGATTTTTTCTGCACTGAAAGTCTGATTTAAGGCAGCGATAGATGGTTCAAACCTTGGCGGTTCAGCAGATTTGAACCATCTATGGGCAGGCGGACAATAATTTGATCCATTGAACTACTTGGGTACAACCAGCAGGCCTTATTTTTACATGTGATTATTGCTAGCAGCCATAGCTGCTAGCAATAATCAGTGTGCTCTACCGGCAGGGACAGCTTCCGGCACTCCCCCCCAAACTGTGAGAACATAATAGCTCTGCAGGAGGGATTTCCCATCAACACTGACTCTGTTTATGGGAGAATTGAGTGATTTTCTTTCCTGCAACCTGTAGTTGCAGGAAAGAAAATCACACCAATCTATGGCCTGCCTTGGCCTGCCTTAGCCTGCCCTTGTTTTTATGAGGGAGGAGCCTATGGTGGCTATTGCCCGACCCTCAGATTCATGAGGTGGTGTTGTTCAACACTTGTTAAGTATAGGCTGAACCCTTGGACGCTGCCATCACTACTGAGGAAATGGTGGAGCAACAAAACATATCAGTAGTGGCATCCTAGATGTGGAACTAATGCTTGATCATTGGTTGTTTGTGTCTTGTGATTCATTCTGGTCTTTTTAGCTAGATTGTATGGCTGCCTAAATTGCAGTTTGGACTGTTAATACCCACATGTCAGCTATAAGTAAGGGAGTTTGGATTGTTTGCCACTGTATACATGGTAAAAATCGTTTTTGTGAGTAGCCTAAACATTGAATGTAAGTGGTTTTTTTTCCAATTTATGTATTTATTAATAAATATTTTATCTGTACTATTTAATGAGCTTTGCATTGTTTCTAGTTACTGCAGTGATTAGAATTTTCCTGGTGTACGAAGAGCTTCAAGGATCGATGTGGATTCTTCAAGTCTTTCCTTTATCCAACATATCTTAGTGATTGTTCATTATTATTTTCTAAATGCAACCTTTGGGTCTTTGAGTCATCCTTTTATTGAGTGTACTTTTTGTGCTTTTTATTCAAATCAGCATTTCTTCAGTACAAGAAAAAGAAAGGGCATGACCTGCTAGCAAATCCAGAACTGTGTAATAATCAGGACTTAAGGAAGATTAAGTAAATTAGTGCAGCGGCCCCCAAACTTTTTGGCCCCCGGGGACCATCTGCGTGCAAGAAAATTGTGCCAAGGCCCAGGGGGAGGGGGCGCAGGGGGTAAGCAATTTAATTTTCCATGGGCAATTTTTCAGGGCAATGGCTGGTGTTAGTGCTTCAATAATCGTAATTGTAATATAAACTGAAATAGTTCAACGCACCATAATGCAGAATCAGTGGGAGCCTTGAGCGTGTCAATTGCCACCATCGCTTGCCACTATGCCTGCCATCAGATGGGGATGATACTTGTCACTATACCTGCCACCAAATGGGGATGTCACTTGCCACGCTGCCTGCTACCAGATGAGGATGTCACTTGCCACACTAACTGCCACCAGATGGAGATGTCACTTGCCACGCTGGCTGCCCCCAGATGGAGATGTCACTTGCCACTATGCCTGCCACCAGATGGAGATGTCACTTGCCACGCTGCCTGCTAGCATCATGGGGATTGCCACAGTTACCTGGCTGCCACCCAAAAAGTAGCAGTTTGTCATTAATTAATTTACATGTAAAATCAAGCTCTTTCCCCCCAACATTGCAGAGTACTTGCAGCCAGATAAAACGCTGTCAGCCTTCTCCTCAGTGCGGGTAAACTAGCTGCAAGTGAAACACAGGCACATGCGAGTGAGAGATGAAAGTGAAGGTGGGCGGTGAGAGATGACGTCTTTCTCTCTCTCTGGGTCGTGGCTGCACCTCTGTGTAGAGCATCCTTTGTGGCCCTGTAAGACAAAGACATGCTGGTAGGTTAATTAGATCCTGTCAATAAAATTGGCCAAATATGTGTATGTTGTATGTGTATGTGTTTGTAAGCGTGTCAGGACCCCACAGGGCAAGGACCGCACTATACCACAGATGGACACCAGTGGCAAAAAGCGCCCTGAGGCGATTCAGTTCGCATAGGTTGCGCTATACAAGTCATTCATTCATTCATTCATTCAAGTAAGGGCGGAACAGCGGTGCGGGCAATGAGAGATGATGTCATCTCTCTCCCCCGCCGCCGCACCGCTAAAAAAAACTTGTCTTCTCCGCAGGCCGGCAGCAGAGGCGCCACAGCCCGGTGTTGTTCCGCAGCCCACAGGTTGGAGACCTGTGCATTAGTGCATTTAAGGAGTAAGATTAACTGAAGAGTGCAGAAACATGACTTTGTATATGGCAGGGATTGTAGCTTATACAGTACTACCACACATTAGACTTTTTACAGGGAACCTTTAAATTTCTTTAGCTATGTAAATACCCTTAATAATCCATGCTACATTTGTTTCTTTTTATGGATGTTTTTTAATATAGTATTTCTATAGTCAACTTAGATAGGCTAAAAACAATATTTTTAAGAGATTCTGTTATTTAAATAAAACAATTGGCTGTAGGAAGGAAGTGCAGTCACCTAGGGGTGCCAACATATACCTGCAGCAGCTTTCCAAAGCCTCTGTTGGTTATGACTGGCAAAACTCTGATACTTCTCAGCAGTGATAAAACATAAAATTAAGCTTTCACACTCTCAGTACTCCATCTCTATGAAGGGCAGACTCACTGGTTAGTATGAAAGGGCAGAAGACTACACTGATTGTAAACTATTGGTAGTATCGGACATGCCAAAGCTTTGCTTGTCTGAATGGCCCTGCATTAAGCCATGGCAGGAAAGTTTGGGAGGTATTGTACATGCTCTCATAGGTGTCTGTACTTTATGTTGGAGGCAGTTTTTCTTTCTTTAAGAAGACCCAGTTGAAGTTGGGGCAGTTGAAGTCCACATTAGACGAAACGCGTCGGGCGAGGTCATACCTATTCCCACACTGCTTTTAATTGTGATCACTTTTATCCATTCAATTTTTTTGTCACCTTGGTTTTTGTGAATAAAACCTTCCTTTTTGATCTGCACCATTGGAGCCCCCCCCCTTCTTTCCTTTGCATGGTTTGAAATATTTGGGGAGTACCTTATGGGAGCTTTCACCATATCAGTAGTGGTGATTCGACATCGGTTACAGCTTCTTCCATCTTTGGATTCATCACCCTGAGCCTGCAGTTCCTGCTCTATGGTTGTGTTCCACCTTTCATTTGGGTCTTCTATGGTTCGACTGTCTGAATCGCTTCGGTGAAGTCGTGACCAGTTTTACAGATTCTATCAGTCCATTTGGGGGTGTCCAGCTCGCCGGTGTTCTCGGGTCCTATATGCCTGTTTGACTCCCTGTCGCTGACAGGGGGTCCACCTGTTCCGGTAAGCGCACATCCATTTTATATCCATTCCAGAAAGTGTTTTAAGAGAGGATCAAGTTCAAGACAGCCTTGTTTTGACACCATCATCATTTCACTTTATTGGGACATTCGTATATTGATTGTTTGCACTTTATTTTACACTGGACATTTCATGTTTACAACCAGTACAACACAGGGAGAAATCCCATCTTATTCTTTAATTTGATTCACTTCTGGCCACTGTATATTGGTTTCACACTTATTTACATTTTAGCGCTACATTCCCATCCACATTGTTTTTTGAATTTTTGTCACATTCTTATGTAGCTGCTTTGTTTGTAGCCCCCTTTTTCTTATTTGAGTTTAGCGCAATAATTTTCCCCTTATTCACACGATTAATACTACCAGACCAGTTAAACAATCATCCAGCAGAGCGAATACTAGGGTGCACACCACAGAATTTCTGGCAGAAGGGATATATTATTCACTAATCTCTGCATTTTAAATGAAAGAGTAACATGAAAATTACTAACAGATGATCGTTAAATTGTAAGCTCTCAAGCAAGGACTTTTGGACTTTTTTATATTGAATTTTATGATAACTATACTGTGTCCATTGACTTTATAAAGCACTGCAGTGGCCTAACAAGTATGCTTGACACCCAGGACCAAGAATATTTTTAACACTCCCTTGTGACAAACACAGGTCAGACCACTGTCATCTTCATCAACTTGTGACAAATAACTGGCCAAACGCACACCGGGCTGTCACTGATACCTTTTTTTTTTTTTTTTCCAAGAAAAAAGTTTATTGTAAACAGTAATTACAACAGGTATTACAACACATTAGGTCAGTACATTGTGTTCATGAATGCATGGAAACATCAACCAGTTGAAATAATTCACTCAGCTATTAACAAATATGTTCCCTGAGTTCCATACAAAAGTTGGGAATGCTGTACTCATAATCAATGGCATAAACATAAAACTAGTAGACCACAGCAAAGGAGGGGCAGAGGCCCTAAAGTCACGTGGTTTAGAAAAATAACATTACAAACATCTCGGTAGGTTCAGAAACTACCGTGCAAATACGTAGGGAAGGGGACTGCACCAATGCCTCACTAATCATAGGATGGCGGGTCAATTCCGGGAATGCGGTCTCGGACCACTAGCATCTCCAGATGTAGTATTTCTGGGAGGCACGGGCTCGTGAGCAAGCAGGCATTCGGGGGGAATATGGGTGGTATTGTGAGTGGGGGGGGAGGGAATGGGTGTAAATGTATTACACAGTAAGATTACCTAGCGTACCCAATCGTATCAAGGGGGTAAGTAGTGTACAGCAAGTGGATAAAGGGGTCGGGCAGAACATGGCAGATTGGGTGTGGACTCTTAGTTCGATCCTTGGGTGTCCTTGGAGAAAGCAGTTCTTTATATTCGTCAGTCGTTATGAAATGTTGCCAGCAAGATCATACATTCCTAAATTTAGTGGGTGAGTCTTTGGATTGGTGGATTATTTCCTCCATTTCCGCAATTTTAAAAATACGTCTAAGCCAATCTGCGGTTGTTGGGGGAAGGGGCGATTTTCAGAGAGCGGGAATGCACAATTTTGCTGCATTTATTAAATGTATCGCAAGGGAACGGTGATAATGTCTGAAAGGAATGGAGGAATGATGAAGAAGCAGTTGTACGGGTGTGAAGGAGGTGGAGGTGAGACAATGGACTTCCTGCCAGAAAGGTTGGAGTGATGGGCAGGACCACCATATGTGCAACATAGTGCCTTCCCCGGTAGAACATCTCCAACAATCAGGAGAAATGGCAGGGGATATTTTCTGAAGTCTGGTAGGGGTTCTATACCACCTAGAGAATATTTTGAAGCCATTTTCTTGCGCTGTAACGTTAGTAGACCCCTTATGAATATGGGTGTAGATATTTTCCCAGTCTTCTACAGAGAGGTCTAGAGACAGGTATCTTTCCCACCTCTGTGTGGCAGCATTGGACTTAGAGTCGTGGTCGGAGAAAAGCAGGGAGTATATTTCAGAAATCGTGTGTCTTTGCGGTTCCGTTTTTGTGCAAAGTGTCTCGTATGGCGTGAGTTGTCTGTAGAAATGTGGGCGTTTGATGGGATCATTGAGAAAGTGCCTGATTTGAAAGTACGTCCATTACTGGCAGGATTGGTCAGTCTCTCGTTTAGGTACATCGGAGAGGGCGATAAAGGAGTTACCAGAAAAAAAGTGTCTTGCTTGTATATCAGCATGGGGCCAGAAGTCTGCCATAAATGAATTAGACAGACCAGCTGTGAAGTCTGGATTGTGTCTGATGGGCGTTAGTGGACCCTTTACAGTAGAGATGCGATGGGTTCGGCGCGCTTTTTGAAATATGTGTATAGTGCAAGCAATCAGTGGGTGTAGTTTACAGGATTGGGGAGTATTGTTCGGGGTGATCCAGGGCAGTTGGCGAATTGGGATCGGGGTGAATTTGTTTTCAATTTTTATCCAAGCTTTTGAGTGAGTGTGAACATTCCAGTCTATGATTCTTGTCAATTGGCAAGCCCAGTGATATTTGGCAATGTCAGGGAGACCTATCTCACCTTTTAGCTTGGGTAGAGTAAGCTTTTCAAGACTGAGTCTAGGCCGATCTTTGCCCCAAAGGAATTCAGTGCAGGCTTTGCGTTATGAGGTGAAGAAGGCTTGGGGCAATTTTATGGGGATCGTTTGTAGGACACATAGTATTCTCGGGAGAATGTTCATTTTGAGTATAGTAGCCCTGCCAAACCAAGAAAAGATGCCGGTAGACCATGCTTTTATATCTTTCTGAATGCGTTGAAGAATGGGGATATAGTTTTTGGTGTATAGGTTAGATAAGTGGGAGAGGAGAGTGATCCCAAGGTAAGTAATGGCGTCTCGGTTCCACCTGAATGGATAGTTAGCTTGGCAAAGTGACAGGGCATCTTGGTGCAAGGAAATGTTCAGGCCTTCCGATTTTGAAAAATTGATTTGGAGGTTTGAGAGGGCGTTGAACGTGGTAAAATCTGTTAGTAAGTTGGGAAGAGTGATGTGAGGTTCTGTAAGGAATAAAAGGATGTCGTCTGCGAAGGCAGAGAGTCTGTATGTGTCGTCTGAGATTGTCACTCCTTTGATGTCAGGGTTAGCACATAGGCGTTGGAGTAGGGGTTCCAGGGTAAGAACAAATATTAAGGGGGATAGGGGACAACCTTGGCAGGTTCCGTTTGATATGGAGAAGGCATCCGACAGGTGGCCATTGACTCGAACTTTCGCGGTTGGGGAGGAGTAGAGGGCCATGATAAATTGGAGCATGTGATCCCGTATCCTGATCATTTTGAGAACTTCCTCCATGTAGTCCCAGGCCCCTCTGTCGAATGCCTTCTCCGCATCCAGGGAAAGGAAGAATCCCTGACGCTGGGATGATGATAGCCATTGATGAATGTTGATGGCTTTGATGGTGTTGTCTCTTGGCTCTCTACCTGGTATAAATCCGACTTGGTCGAGTGAAATGAGGTTGGGTAGAAGAGGCAAGAGACGGTTGGCCAAAATTTTCGCATACATTTTTAGGTCGACGTTGAGAAGGGAAATTGGTCGATAATTAGTCACTAATGTGGTATCTTTGTTAGGTTTAGGGATTACTGTGATGTGGGCTGTTAATAGGTCTTGGGGAGGGGGATTGTCTGAGGATAGGCAGTTGAAGGCGTTCAAAAAGTGGGCTATACTTAGCAAGAAATTCCCTGATGAATTTCCATCGGGATGCGTCTTCTGTGTGGGGGTTGGTGGGGTGTAAGTTGTAAACTTGCGTGTAATAGCGTATGAATTGGTGTCAGGCTTCACGCACCAGACAGGTGAGCCCGATGTAGCAGGGGAAGGCCTCCCGTACGTATCTGGTTCTCGGCCCCCTGGAAGTGGGGACAGGGGACACGAGAGCACAGAGTGGTATGAGCGCCTGGCGGGTCGTTGCCGGGAGATGACCCCGGACGTTTGCTGAGATGGAGTCCGTGGTCCTCCAGATGGAGGGGAGCAGACAGCAGGTGCAGAGCAGGTCCTTGGCGGAGCACTTCCACACACAGGCACGGTACCGATGAGAAGCGTATGCGGGTCCGGGTCACAGGCAGAGGTTGGCAGCAAGCGGGCAACGTGGTACAAGGGAGCAGGCAGGTTCAAGTCCGGGTCACAGGCAGAGGTTTGGCAACAAGTGGGCAGCGTAGTACAAAGGAGCAGGCAGAAGCGGAGTCAGGGACAGGCCGAGGTCAACAGGCAGGCAGCAGACAGACAGGTGCAGGATCAGGCCGGGGGTCAGGAGGTCACACGGGATACAGGAAGCAGGTAACGGAACACTAGGAGCTGACGATCGGACAGCACCGAGCACCCAGTGAACTCAGCCTAAATAGGCCGATTGGCGCCAAACGCCGCGCCCGCGCACGCGCACCCGCGCGCGCACGCGCACGCACGCGCACGCGCACATCAGCGCGCACAGGCACGCGCCCGCGAGCGCCAGCGCGCCCCGGCGCACACCGGCGCACCCCAGGGCGCACAGCAGCAGATCCACCGGACAACGTTCCCTGACACTGACTTAAGGGCAGTCTCCGGATGCCCATCCGGTCCAGTCTATCAGCGTGGGTGACTTTAAAGGCTCTCAGAAGTTGCTCCGCATGTAAGTTGTCTTCAGGCTCCCAGGAATTGTCCTCCGGGCCATATCCTTTCCACTTGATCAAGTACTGGACTTGGTTGCCCCTTTTCCTACAATCCACTATCGTTTCCACCTCAAATTCCTCTTCACCATCCACAGTTACAGGTTCAGGTGGGCCTGTGTTACGTCCGGTAAAGGGGTTAGAGACAACAGGTTTTAGCAGGGAGACGTGAAAGACTGGGTGGATCTTCAGCGAACCGGGTAAGTCGAGCTCGTAAGTCACCTCATTCACTTTCCTTTTGACCGAAAAGGGGCCCAGGAATCTGGGGCCAAGTTTCCTTGAGGGGCAAGCCATCTTTAAGTTGACGGTTGAGAGCCAGACTTGGTCACCGGACCTCAGGATGAGCTCACCTCGCCTTTTCCTATCGAACATCCTTTTATTGTACTCCTGGGTTCGAGTCATTGTTTCCTGTAGCGCTTGGTTGTTGGTCCGAAAAAAGTCCATCATTTCGGACACTGCAGGGATAGAACATTCAGGTATGGAACCAGGCAGGAAAGTTGGGTGGTAGCCATAGTTGGCGAAGAAGGGCGTTTGCTTGATCGCGAAGTGCAGAGAATTATTGTACGCAAACTCGGCCATGGGTAGTAGCGAGGCCCAATCGTCCTGCGAGAAGGCAGAGAAGCAGCGGAGGTACTGCTCCAGGGTCTGGTTAGTTCTCTCCGTCTGCCCGTTCGTCTGGGGGTGATAGGCGGACGAGAATGCCAACTCGATCTCCAGGGAGCCGCAGAGGGCCTTCCAGAACTTGGAGGTAAATTGAACACCGCGATCAGACACGATGCTTGCGGGAACTCCATGCAGCCTCACTATCTCCTTGACGAAGATCCTTGCTGTTTCCAAGGCCGAAGGGGTACCCTTCATAGGTAGGAAATGGGCCATCTTCGACAACCTGTCGACCACAACGAAAATGGTGGAGAATCCCTCCGCTAAAGGGAGTTCCACGATAAAATCCATGGATATCATCCTCCAAGGTCTTTCCGGAACGGGCAGGGGTTTTAGCAAGCCCCATGTCTTGGCACGGGACGTCTTGCTCCGGGCACAGGTGGTACAGGTTTCCACATAGGTTTTGCAGTCCTTCGTCAACTGCGGCCACCAGAACGTGCGCTGCACCAATTCTGTGGTCTTCCGGGTACCGAAATGTCCGGCCAACTTATGGTCGTGACAGAGTCCCATAACCTCCACCCTCAGGCCTTCGGGGACCAGTATCTTGTCCTTATACCAGAACACCCCATCCAACATCTTAACCTCGTCTCCAACGGGTGGGGTCCCTTCCACCGAAGCTTGTTTCATGCGGGATAGGAGGTCCCCCTGGAGTAGCAAGAAGTTTCCGGCTGACAGGATAGTGTCCGGGGGTAGAGGTACTTCAGCCTCATGAAACATAAGAGACAAAGCGTCAGCTTTAGTATTTTTTGAGCCGGGTCTATAAGTAATGTGGAACAAGAACCTGGAAAAGAATAGAGCCCATCTTGCCTGTCGTGGCCTCAGCCTTTTAGCCGTCCGCAGGTATTCCAGGTTCTTGTGGTCGGTATAGACCAAGATGGGGTGTGCAGCACCTTCCAGTAAGTAGCGCCACTCTTCTAAGGCGGCCTTGATGGCCAGGAGCTCCCGGTCCCCCACGTCATAATTTCTCTCTGCCGAAGAGAGTTTGCGAGAGAAGAAGGCCACCGGAAACAGAAGGGCCTTGGCCCCTTGTCGCTGGGAGAGCACGGCCCCCACAGCGATTTCTGAGGCGTCCACTTCAAGGACGAAGGGCAACACAGGGTCAGGGTGTTTCAGGATGGACGCGGAGGTGAACAGTTCCTTCAACCTTTCAAAGGCTACTTGCGCACCAGGGGACCAGCAAAACCGATTTCCTTGCTTGGTGAGGTCAGTGATGGGGGAGATAATTGCAGAAAAATTCCTGATAAATTTCCGGTAAAAGTTAGCAAAGCCTACGAAGCGTTGGACTCCCTTTTTATCAGTTGGGGCAGGCCATTCCAGGATGGCGGACACCTTTTGAGGGTCCATTTTGATACCATCGATGGAGATGACTAGGCCAAGAAACTGTATGGTTTGTAGTTCGAATTCACATTTCTCCAGTTTGGCGTAAAGCCCGTGCTGCCTGAGCCGAAGGAGAACATTTCGCACGTGCCTGCGGTGGTCGGGGACAGATGAAGAAAAAATCAGGATGTCATCCAGGTAAACTATAACGTATAAGTCCAATAGATCATGAAAAATGTCGTTAACAAAATGCTGAAAGGTTGCAGGGGCGTTGCACAGACCGAAAGGCATGACAAGGTACTCGAAGTGCCCGAAACGAGTACGGAAGGCAGTCTTCCACTCATCCCCCTCTCTGATGCGAATCAAGTTATAGGCCCCACGGAGGTCGAGCTTGGTAAAGACCACTGCAGATCCTAGTCTCTGGAAGAGCTCCGGTACCAGGGGCAGCGGGTAACGGTTTTTAATCGTTATTTTGTTGAGCTCCCGGTAGTCGATACACGGCCGTAAGGAGTGGTCCTTTTTTTCGACAAAGAAGATTCCGGCCCCGGCCGGAGAGGTAGACGGACGGATAAACCCCTTGGCGAGGTTTTCATCTATATAAACCTTCAGAGTTGCCAACTCCTGCTCAGTGAGTGGGAAGATCCTCCCGAAGGGAACTTCGGTCCCGGGCAAAAGCTCTATCGGGCAATCGTAGGGCCTGTGCGGTGGCAAGGTCTCCGCCCCCTTTTTGCTAAAAACATCCAGAAAGTCCCGATAAGGTGCTGGAATTGCTTGTTGCAACTCAACATCAACGTCCAGATACAACAATGGGGATGACCCCGCAGGCAGTTGGTGTAAGCAATGCTGCTGGCAGTATCCGGAGGCAAACTTGATTTCGCCTGTGACCCAATCGATGCTAGGGTTGTGGGCCTTTAACCACGGCATTCCCAGTATAATGGGGAAGAGAGGAGACGAAATGGCATCCAAGCACAGGAGCTCCCGGTGGGCTGAGCCCATGGTAGCCAGTAGGGGAATGGTTTCCTGTGTAACGGGACCAGAGCTGAGAGTGGTGCCATCTGCCAAGTGTACTGCGAGGCTTTGAGTCTTAGATCGGAGAGGAATGTGGTGGTGGGTGGCGAAGGTAAGGTCGATAAAGCAGCTACAGGCTCCGGAGTCAATTATGACTGGTACTGGGATATCCTTGTCGGAAAGCTGTAGGACAACAGAGAGAGCAAGGTGAGATGCAAGTTTAGGCAAGGGAGGTGCAGATTTAGGAGAAACGAGAGGTGACTTACGTGTCTTATTGGGACAAGCTCTCACATAGTGACCCGGTTCGCCACAGTACATGCACAGGTTGTTGATCCTTCGGCGTTGCCGTTCTTCCACGGTGAGTGAGGGACGGATAAGCCCAAGCTGCATGGGCTCCGAAGTATCAGGTACTGAAGCAGAGGGAGCAAAGGAGGCTGGGCGGAAAGGCCCGGGCGCACTGGGGACCTTGGGGAGGACCCAGGTGGGCCGGTACTGATTGGAGACCCTCTCTGAACGACGTTCTCTGAGTCGCCGGTCAATCTGGATAGATACGTTAATCAACTCTTCCAGGGACTGTGGGACGCCAACCCGTGCCAGTTCGTCCTTTAGGGACTCTGACAATCCCATGCGGAATTGGTAGCACAGAGCCGCGTCATTCCATTCCGTGTCGGAACTCCAGTGTCTGAATTCGGCTACATAATCTTCAACAGCTCTACGCCCCTGTTGCAGAGCGTGCAGAGCGGTCTCGGCAGTCGCTTTTAGTTGGGGGTCCTCGTAAAGCTGGGCCATGGTGGCAAAGAAGGCGCCCAGGTTATCCAGAACGGGCGGCTTCTGTCGCAGGAGGCGGTGGGCCCAGGTCTGAGGCTCCCCGGACAGGAGGGAGATAACGAAGCCCACCTTGGTTGCCTCCAAAGAGAAGGTGCGTGGTTGCAACGCAAAGTAGAGCTCGCAGGCGCTGCAGAATGACCGGAATTTCCTACGGTCTCCAGAGAATCTCTCGGGGATTGGTACCTTGGGTTCCGGGGGTAGCATCACTACTGAGGGTGCTGGTCCCGCCCCGGGAGCGGCTTGCTGGCGCGCGGGGGATGCGAGGACCTGGACCTGTCCTTCCAGTCTGGTGTAGGACTCTTGAAGATTTTCCACAGCTTGTGTGAGACCCGCCAGGTGTCTACACAAGTCCTCCATGGGAGAGACCCCCTGCTCGGACTCAGACATGGCTGTCCGATACTGTCAGGCTTCACGCACCAGACAGGTGAGCCCGATGTAGCAGGGGAAGGCCTCCCGTACGTATCTGGTTCTCGGCCCCCTGGAAGTGGGGACAGGGGACACGAGAGCACAGAGTGGTATGAGCGCCTGGCGGGTCGTTGCCGGGAGATGACCCCGGACGTTTGCTGAGATGGAGTCCGTGGTCCTCCAGATGGAGGGGAGCAGACAGCAGGTGCAGAGCAGGTCCTTGGCGGAGCACTTCCACACACAGGCACGGTACCGATGAGAAGCGTATGCGGGTCCGGGTCACAGGCAGAGGTTGGCAGCAAGCGGGCAACGTGGTACAAGGGAGCAGGCAGGTTCAAGTCCGGGTCACAGGCAGAGGTTTGGCAACAAGTGGGCAGCGTAGTACAAAGGAGCAGGCAGAAGCGGAGTCAGGGACAGGCCGAGGTCAACAGGCAGGCAGCAGACAGACAGGTGCAGGATCAGGCCGGGGGTCAGGAGGTCACACGGGATACAGGAAGCAGGTAACGGAACACTAGGAGCTGACGATCGGACAGCACCGAGCACCCAGTGAACTCAGCCTAAATAGGCCGATTGGCGCCAAACGGCGCGCCCGCGCACGCGCACCCGCGCGCGCACGCGCACCCGCGCGCGCACGCGCACCCGCGCGCGCACGCGCACGCGCACGCACGCGCACGCGCACATCAGCGCGCACAGGCACGCGCCCGCGAGCGCCAGCGCGCCCCGGCGCACACCGGCGCACCCCAGGGCGCACAGCAGCAGATCCACCGGACAACGTTCCTTCTAATTTGTTTATTTAGGGTGTCCAGCAGTTTATTGTGTGCTTGGAGTAGTTCAGGAAGGGATTCCAAAGCAAGGGAGTTTTTGTGTGCACGTTCCAGAGCCTGTATGGTGTTTTTTTTCCCTTAATTTATCTTTATTAAATTTTTCACATATACAAAAAAACAACGTTCAAATATAAACTATTACACCTTCAGTACAGTTTACCTCCATTCCCCTACTTCCGTTCCTGCAATACACTCTATAAGAAGGTTACAGTGGCTAGTTTATACAGCAGCCTCCCCACTCGCTCCCCATTCTTCGCCACCTTTCATTACTCCATCCTCTCATCATTCCTCCTTCTAACATTCCTACCACATTCAAAGTTCGACATCCTATGCCACGTCCCATTTCAGTCCAATTCATTTGGCTGCGTATATTTTTTCTCCAACCACCGTTTTCATATCCCCTGAAATTTGGTAAGGTTTCCCTGTTTAATATATGTTGTTCTCTCCATAAGAATCACCCTCTCCATGTTCCGCTCCCATTCATAAAGAGATGGTGGGTTTGGAGATTGCCATTTTTGTGCGATTAATTTTCTTGCCTGAAAAAGGCATCTAATAATAGCCAGATGGACTTCCTTTGACCTATTTTCCCCCTCGAGCCCCCCAAGTACACACGGGATTGGATCCAGGGCAAGCTTGGTGTTGAATATCTGAGCGGTCCTATCTACCACCTCTTTCCAGTATCGGTATAATTTTGGACATCTCCAAAACATATGAATGAGGTCGCCGCCCGGCCTCCTGCATCTAGGACAGGTGTCATCTTGTCTACGGCCAAACCGAAATAACTTTGCCGGAGTGAAATATGCCCTGTGTAATAGGAACCTGTATGGTGTTTGACAATGTGTTAATATGTGCCTTTCTATCTTTTTTCCATTTGGCCGAAATCGCTATGAGTTCTCCACGTATAGTACTTTTGTGTGCTTCCCACAGTACCATAGGTGAGATCTCCGGAGAGTTATTTTCTCGGAAGTATAACTCTAGACGTTTTTCTCTATTGGCTGAGATGGTTTCGTCCATAAGGAGGGACGGGTCTAAGCGTCAAATATGTGATCTGGGGGGGTGCGTGCTATTTCCAGTGTCAGTGAAATGGGGTGGTGGTCTGAGAGGTACATGGGGTGTATCAAAGCGGAGGTCAGTGCTGGTAGGTCAGTCTGAGAGAGAAAGAGGTAGTCCAGTCTGGAGTAACGGTTATGTGGGGCCGAATAGAACGTGAAGTCCTTTACATTCGGGTTAAGCGTTCGCCATGCGTCGTGCAGGGATAGTTCCTGTAGTCGTGTCTTAATTGCTCTAAGTGCCTTATATGGCATAATGGAGGTGCCCATCGACGTGTCGTGAGATGGATTGAGGGAGACATTAAAATCACCTCCAAGTATTAGCATGCCTTCTTGGAATGTGGAGAGTTGGTGTAGTGTGGCATTAAAGAAGGAGACTTGGCCTGTATTGGGGGTGTACACATTGGCTAGAGTAACTGGTTTGCCATAAAGTGAACCCTTTATGAATAGGAAACGTGCCTCCGCATCAATCCATGTATCCTTAACCTGGAACAGGCAGTGTTTTGCAATCAGGATAGATACCCCTTTGGTCTTTGCAACATGGTTGGTGGCATGAAAGGATGTTGGGAAGCGTGAGTTTGAGAGTTTTGGGATGGTGTCGGTTCTAAAATGGGTCTCTTGAAGGAAGGCAATACTTGCCTTATGTCTGTTTTGGGAGAGAAGGACTTGGGATCGTTTCTCGGAGGTGTTGAGTCCACGAGTGTTGAGAGAGACAATCGTAGTCTCTAATTTGGTAGAACGTCTATGGGGTCCTGACATTGTGTGTGGAAATGTCGAGATGTATTTGGCAGTCGAAACCGGAGTGGATACAAACTGTGTGGACATGCTTTGTTAAAGCTCTCTGAAAGCTTGTCACTAAATAAAATGGTTCGCATACAGTCCTGTTTACACCTTGCTTTTGCTTGGTGCTTCAATGGGGCTTCGATGAGCCTTCATTATGGGGCTTCGATGAGGCTTCAGTGGGACTTCAATGGGGCCTCAAGTAAGCTTTGCCATAGATTTCTATGGAGGCTTTGAAGACATTTTAAAGCACCACTAAAGCTACATGGGGTATAATCTTTATTCATTACAGATCTCTCCCTCCTATTCAGCACATGCAGCAGCATTTCACAGACCTGCTTCACAGACTGCAGGATCAGTTTAGAGTGAGGGGAAATCCCCTTGACTGTGTTATGAGACTAGAACAGAAATGGATCCTCCCCTTGTCTCTAAACTGCCACTGTCAGGTGAGCAGAAGAGGCTCACTGACATGCAAGACACGAAAAAATAATGTAATGTGGCCGCAACACCCCCAAAGTGTTGGTGCCCAGTGTGGATTGCACCCCCACCCCCCCCCCCCCTTTAATATGCCACTAGTGCTGTGCAAGCTGTTGGTGCAATATAAATGCTGAATAATAATAATATTATAATAATGCACCATACTATGCTATAAATTGCTATAGACAAATAATCAAGATTTTATAAACTGGCCATTAAAGCGGAGTTCCACCCTAAAGTGGAACTTCTGCTTATCGGATTCCTCCCCCCCCTCTGGTGCCACAATTGGCACCTTTCAGGGGGGAGGGGGGTGCAGATACCTGTATAATACAGGTATCTGCCCCGCCCATATCCGAGGATGCCCGCCCATATCCGAGGGTTCCCGTTGTGTCTTGGGAAACACACAGTTCCCAGGACACAACGGGGACCAATAGCGACGCGCAGCGCGACTCGCGCATGCGCAGTAGGGAACAGGGCAGTGAAGCCGCAAGCTTCGCTTCCTGGTTCCAGACAGAGGATGGCGGCGGGGCAGCCGAGAGACAAGCGGTCGCTCGTCATCTTCTGCCTACACCGCTGGAACCTGGAACAGGTAAGTGTCCATTTATTAAAAGTTAGCAGCTGCAGTATTTGTAGCTGCTGTCTTTTAATATTTTTGGTGCGGGTGGAACTCCGCTTTAAGGTTCAACAATAGTTAAGCTTAAACACACCAGTTAACCGCTTCCCGACCAGCGCACGCCGATCTACGTCGGCAGAATGGCACGGGCAGGCAGGAGGGCGTATAAGTCCCTTTTAAATGCCTGCCGTGCCATCGGGAGCGCGCCGGGAGCGGTGCGCTCCCGCACCGGTCAGGACCCCCGTGAGGCCGGTCGTGGGTCCCGCAGACTCGATCGCCGCGGGGACACCCGCGATCGTCTCACGGGAAGGCTGAACGGGGAGATGCGGAAATAAACAGCATCTCCCCGTTCTGCCTAGCAACTAGTGACGCCGATCTCTGCTCCCTGTGGTTGGAGCAGAGATCAGCATTCACTAGCTGACAGCTACGCCCCCCCACAGTAAGAAACACACCCCTAGGCATACTTAACCCCTACACTGCCACCTAGTGGTTAACCCCTTCACTGCCAGTGTCATTTATACAGGAATCAATGCATTTAAATAGCACTGATTGCTGTATAAATGACAATGGTCCCAAAAATGTGTCAAAAATGTCCGATGTGTCCGCCATAATGTTGCAGTCACAATAAAAATCGCTGATCGCCGCTATTACTAGTAAAAAAAAAAATATTAATAAAAATGCTATAAAACTATCCCCTATTATGTAAACGCTATAACTTTTGCGCAAACCAATCAATAATCGCTAATTGCGATTTTTTTTACCAAAAATATGTAGAAGAATATGTATCGGCCTAAACTGAGGAAAAAAAAAATTTTTATATATTTTTTGGGGATATTTATTATAGCAAAAAGCAAAAAAATTGCATTTTTTTCAAAATTGTCACTCTATTTTTGTTTATAGCGCAAAAAAATAAAAACCGCAGGGGCGATAAAATACCACCAAAAGAAAGCTCTATTTGTGGTAAAAAAAGAACACCAATTTTGTTTGGGAGCCACGTCGCACAACCACGCAATTGTCAGTTAAATCGACGCAGTGCCGAATCGCAAAAAGGGGCCTGGTCCTTTGGCTGCAAATTGGTCCGGTCTGAAAGTGGTTAATTCTCTTGCGATATGCTTTTTTCAATTGTGAGCAGCATTAAAACCTGTACATAAGACTTACAGTATATATCAGTTCCTAACAGTAGAGAGTAGTCTTTCAATTAGAACATGCTTTGAATATGGGAGGATTGAAATACATTCTGTGTAATAGACAATTGTCATCCAGTGGCCACAGAAGGACACTGTGAATGACAGGCTACGTTTCCTAGTAAATGACCATTTTTTTCCTTGATGTAGTAGTATATTTAAAAACAATAAGCAGACATGAGTAAATTGCTCTTTATTTCACATATTAAAACATGTTATTTTCTTGCAGTTTTTCTTTAAGAATACATTACTTATATTGCATTTATGCAGTGCAGCCTATATTACAAAATTTAATTAAAGTGAATAATTACTATGACCAAAAGCTACTGCAGAAAATTCTAGAGCCAAGAAACACAACGTGTCTACATCTTATGCTAAAATGCTTTAGTGCACATTGGCAGGAACGGTTTCTTGGCAGCTTACACCTATACATGCAATATTACTTTAATTGTTGTACATCTCAATATACCCTGAGCACAATTTACTGCAGCAGCCTCTACAGAATCACTTTTTTTTATTATAGCCTTTCAGCATGACTGACTTCATACACTCCTTTAGGGTCAAGATTCTCATAACTTTAAAATTAGACTGTGGCTATAATGAGTATAAAGGGTTACTTAGGAGTAGAAAATGTCTTACTTAGTTTATAAATATTCATAAGCATGACCTACAAGGCATGCAAAAAGAAACAAAATAGCAGTTCCTCTGGTATATATATATATATATATATATATATATATATATATATATATATATATATATATATATATATATATATATATACACACACATATACATACATACACAGTATCCCACAAAAGTGAGTACACCCCTCATATTTTTGTAAATATTTTATTATATAATTTTTTATGTGACAACACTGAAGAGATAACACTTTGCTACAATGTAAAGTAGTGAGTGTACAGCTTGTATAACAGTGTAAATTTGCTGTCCCCTCAAAATAACTCAACACACCGCCATTAATGTCTAAACCACTGGCAACAAAAGTGAGTACACCCTAAGTGAAAATGTCCACATTGGGCCCAATTAGCCATTTTCCCTCCCCGGTGTCAAGTGACTTGTTAGTGTTACAAGGTCTCAGGTGTGAATGGGGAGAAGGTGTGTTAAATTTTGGTATTTTCGCTCACTCTCTCATACTGGTCACTGGAAGTTCAACATGGCACTTTATGGCAAAGAACTCTCTGAGGATATGAAAAAATAATAATTGTTGCGCTAAATAAAGATGGCTTAGACTATGAGAAGATTGCCAAGACCCCGAAACTGAGCTGCAGCATGGTGGCCAAGACCATACAGCGGTTTAACAGGACAGGTACCACTCAGAACAGACCTCGCTATGGTTGACTAAATAAGTTGATTGCACATGCTTAGCGTCATAATCAGAGGTTTTGTTTGGGAAATAGACGTATGAGTGCTGCCAACATTGCAGCAGAGGTTGGGGGTCAGCCTGTCAGTGCTCAGACCATATGCTGCACACTGCATCAAATTGGTCTGCATGGCTGCAAGAAGAAAGCCTCTTCTAAGGATGATGCACCAGAAAGCCCACAAACAGTTTGCTGAAGACATGCAGACTAAGGACATGGATTACTGGAACCATGTTCTGTGGTCTGATGAGACCAAGATAAACTTATTTGATTCAGATGGTGTCAAGCGTGTGTAGCAGGAACCAGGTGAGTACACAGTCAATTGTGTCTTGCCTACAGTCAAGCATGGTGGTGGGAGTGTCATGGTCTGGGGCTGCATGATTGCTGCTGGCACTGGAGAGCTACAGTTCATTGGGAACCATGAATGCCAACATGTACTGTGACATACTGAAGCCGAGCATGATCCCCTCCCTTCGGAGACTGGGCCGCAGGGCAGTATTCCATCATGATAACAACCCCAAACACAACTCCAAGATGACCACTGCCTTGCTAAATAAGATGAGGGTAAAGGTGATCTAGCCAAGCATGTCTCCAGACCTAAACCCTATTGAGCATCTGTGGGGCATCCTCAAACGGAAGGTGGAGGAGCGCAAGGTCTCTAACATCCACCAGCTCCGTGATGTCGTCATGGAGGAGTGGAAGAGGACTCCAGTGGCAACCTGTGAAGCTCTGGTGAACTCCATGCCCAAGAGGGTTAAGGCAGTGCTGGAAAATAATTGTGGTCACACAAAATATTGACACTTTGGGCTCAATTTGGACATTTTCCCTTAGGGGTGTACTCACTTTTGTTGCCAGCAGTTTAGACATTAATGGCTGTGTGTTGAGTTATTTTGAGGGGACAACAAATTGACACTGTTATACAAGCTGTGCACTCACTACTTTACATTGTAGCAAAGTGTAATTTCTTTAGAGTTGTCACATGAAAAGATATAATAAAATATTTAAAAAAATGTGAGGGGTGTACTCACTTCTGGGAGATAATGTATATATATATATATATATATATATATATATATATATATATATATATATATATATTGTATATCTTATCTTCTGCCCACTGATACAGATAAAATATGATTATAACCGAGAGCAGGCAATACAAATATTGTATTGTATTTGAAACACTAAAATTACTGGCATTAGAAAGAGGCGTTTGATGTGCATTTTTGCTGCTCCCCGAATGCCTCGCGAAGCAGCCTATAATGAATAATATGGGCAGTGGCCAGAGCTGTTCACATTTGAAAACATGTACAGCACATACCCGAATAAAAAAAGAAAAACTTGTAGGGTGTCCAGAGTGCATTTTCAATGCTCCTGAAATGCACGTTAAATGCATCAAAAACACTTGCTAATGCAATAGAAGCGTTGCTTCATGCTAATTTCAGCATTAGAATTTTTTGCTTGTGTGTACGTAGCTTAAGACCCAATACACACTATTAGATTTTCTGCAGATTCTTGTCTTCAGATTTATTAAAACCATATAATATGAGGTCAAACCTTAAGAGTTTCAATTTGTATGCAATCAGGCAGTCCCTTGCACTACATGGTTTTGGTAAATCTGAAGACAAAAATCTGCAGAAAATCTAATAGTGTGTATGGGATCTAACACTTAAAAAGCAAGCCTGGAAACAAAATATACAGGCTAATTATAGGTAGACACTACAGACACTCTTTAGAAATCCGGCACACCTCACACCTCTGCATCACAAATGTTGGTGCCAGTGTCTATACTGAAAACTTTATCCTTGGTAACACTGAGTCTCATAAAATTACAAACTACTGTAAATGTTACTAATCCCCCTACCCTGTCACTGCACTGTCAAGCAGACAGGTGCAACTGCCAAAAAGGTTTGTTGTGAGGAGGGCAGAGACTGAAGGGTAACTCTCAGACTAGTTCCCCAACAGGATCACCTTCCTGGTGAATAACAGTGGAAGACATTGGGCAAATTCAATAATTGCCATTGGACTGAATATCGGCTATGAAATCTGCTCACTGCCATCCCTTGTTAATCTCAAGGAAGGCAAAATTTGATGGTGAATTCTGGGACTAGATTCCCATCAGGTCTACGTGTCACATGATAGACAGTGGAAAGCATTGGACAGGTTTCATAGACTATATCAGACTGTATAATGACTATAGAATCCACCCACTGCTGCTAGACTCTCAGATTTCCCCATCAGGCTCTGCCCACTGTCAATGTTCCCCATAAGTCATTGGTTGCTAGGATGCTGGTGGCCTGCATCCTAGAAACCTATTAAGTAAATACAAAACAATAGTAAAGATAAGCCTTGGTTCCCAAGGTGATGCTTGTTATGGAGAAACACATTGGAGAGGACTCACAGGTGACGGCATTCTGCACATCGGGTGGAGGCTTGGATGTGCCCATATATGGAGCTATATGTTGTTTGATCTTGTGTATCCTGTAAGTGTGCTTTTATTATTTTAATAAATTGTCTGGTTAAAATACTACACTATGTTGGCCGCCTTTTGCAGTGAAATCTTTAAAAGTGAAGTAATCAATTATCACTGTCTCTTAAACAACACAGCTCTCAGCAATAGTTGCCCCAGCTCTCAGCTGGTGCAATTAATAAGTTGTTTGTGGGTATTTCCCAAAGCCATATAGTACACTGACTCTGGTCCAGCTGCTTCATTCTAATTTCTTAATATCTGGTATGGTAAACGCATAGAAATACAGTTAAACCTTGGATTGTGAGCATAATTTGTTCTGGAAACATGCTTGTAATCCCAAGGACTCGTATATCAAAGCAAATTTCCCCATAAGAAATATTGGAAACTCAGGTGATTCATTCCACAACCATTTATTCATAAATCCTTCACTCTATAGTCTATATAACAAGATTATAGCAATGTGATAGGTTGTGTTACTATAAAAAATCCATCCACAAATGGCAGCCTCCACAAGGGGATTAGAAGCAAAATCCAGCAGGAGCTACAGAGTATAAAAGAGAAGAGAAGCTTACATTTAATGAAGGTACAACATTTAACAACTCACATGGCTGATGATTAAAACAGGCACATCTAAGTATGCAGGCATCTGGGGTAAAGCTGTCCACATAAACCATCCTCTGCACCACCGGCTCTCACCGTTGTCAGTCTGCAATCATGACCAGGAAGACTACTGTCAGGTCACCTAAATCCAGGTGACAGATGCACACCATTGGAGTCAGGAGTGCACCGCTAAGGTAGTGGACCCTACAGCTGACTGCTGTGGATGGAACTCTGGGTGTGGCACGTACCTGGTTACAGGCCTAAGTGCCGAGAGGGCTCCCCTTGTAGCTAAGTGCAGTGCACCCCTGAAGATGGTACAGAAGGTGTAGTGCTCAAAGATGCACAGGTTGCATGATGGGTACAGGAGAGTAGAACCAGTGGTCACCTGAAGTATACAGGATAATGCAGGATACACAGCTGGGCCAAAGTCTCTAGGAATCCTCCTCAGTAACACTTGGCAATGATGCGTACAGGAGACATTAGTGGAAGCCAGGCCAGGGGTCAAACACTGTGGATCCGACAGGAGGAAAAAGGCAGGTAGCAGGAACAAGGTCAAGCCAAGGTAAAATAGAGGAAGGCAGCCCAGGAACAGGTAGCAGTAGCAAAGTCTGTGATGCAAGCTGGGATCAGACACTGGAGATAGCAACAAAGTCGGTGAAGCAAACCAGGGGGTGAAACCAGGAGAGCAGATCAGACAGGTCAGGAGCAAGCCGGGTCACAACAGGAAATTCAAGTAGAATATGCACTCAGGCTCAGGAACACAGGAAGGCTGACAACAATCCAGCAATGTGATGGGCTCAGCAGCAGTCTTATATAGGCCAGTAAGTGGCCGCATCTGTCACATTGTGCATTCGCTAATTAGCGCCTTCACGCATGCGCATACGCATGTTGGCACCACTGCGGACCTGCGGACTCCCGTTCGCACTTCTTGCACTAGTGCGCATGGCAATCTGCCGGAAGCATCCATTACCATTACTGGCACTATTGCCAGTTCTCCTACAGCCATTTCCCTGACAGGGTGTTTCAGGGAGGCAGGTCCACTGGAGGACCAACACAGATCCCACTGGGAGCTAGAGCATAAGATTCCCCAGGGCGGGGAGTCTAAGAGCCAGCAGGTGTTCACCAGAGCCTCTAGTGGTGAGGATGGACTATGCTGCAACTGGCTCCAGGTGTCGGCCCCCAAGATCTCCCAGCTCACGGTAGGCTACTGGAGTATAGAGACGAAGCAGCAGTCCAGGACAACAAGAGATAGTCAGGAGATAAGGCAAAGTTTGGGCAACTAGCAGACAAAGATAGACAGAGAACACAACAAAGGTCAGGGTATCAAGCAGGCATGGATAGTCAAAGAACAAGCCAAGATCAGTAAACAGAAACAGACGTAGAGCACGCGGCAAGAAGCACACAGGAAACCAAACACACAATTGTGCTCGGCAAGGCAGACTTGGAGGACAAGGTGTTAAATAGTGGTTCCTGTTGGAGGCTAGAGTGGAGCCATGCTAAGGGAAGATTACTTAACCATGCAGGTGTGAGAGTGCAGGCCCTAAGGCTGATAAATAGACCAGAGTTAAGCAGACAGACATGGAATTAAAGTATTACTGTAGATTCAGGACAACTACCCTGCAGTAGAGCGATCTGAAAGTGAGGCTTGAAGCTCTTGTGGAGCGCAGCGTGGAAGGGATGGCGTAGAAGACTTTGTAGAGGATGGTCTATGTGGACAGCTTTACCCTGTATGCTTGCATACTTAAATGTGCCTGTTTTAATCATCAACCATGTGAGTTGCTAAAAGTTGTACCTTCATTAAATGGAACCGACATTTAGAGGCGCCTCTGTTCTTTTTTAGCCCACATTCACATTGGTCCGATTTGGCATGCGATTTGACATGTCAAATCACATGCCAAATCAGCGGCTATTGCCGGCAATAGCATCGTCCGAATCGGAGCAGTGCCGCAAAGTCGGTTCCTGAACTACTTTTGGCGACTTCGGGGGGCAATTTATGCAGACGTCTGTGTAGGAACCCGCACAGATGTCAGTCAAATCACCCCTGAAGTCGGACTGCATTGCCGGTTTGAAATTGTGCAAGTTCAGCTGAACTCGCACAAATCTAACCCGCAGCAATGTGAACCTAGGCTTATGCTCAGTTGTGACGTGACACTACTTGTATATCAAGACATCACTTGTTTATCAAGTTAAAATTTATAAGAATGTTTGCTTGTCTTGTAAAACACTCGCAGACCAAGTTACTTAGTTACTCCCAATCCAAGGTTTTACTGTATACTGTATAATATATAGTATATATGCACATTTTTACATTTTACCCTCTTTTTTGGTCTAAAGACACCTGACATGTTGTTGGACAACATCCTAAAGCTTTTTGATCTGTGTTACATTTATTATTACTGTTAGGTGATGAGTAGATATATGCATATATATATATTATAGAAATGCCTGACTGCATATTGAATGCATTCCTCCAAATCCATTTGCATTCTACAAAACAGCATAAATTGAAAAAAGCTCCTGAAGTATAATTTAACATCAATCTTGCTGTGGGGTGACAAAAGGTACGTCACAGAATGATTTAGCATATGTTTTATTTAAAGACAGGCATGGAGAGTCTGTAGGAGTAATTGCCAGTTTGTCAGCTGAATCACTTTAGCCTCTGGTAGAGGTTTTTGTCATTATATTAGATGATTTCTGATGTCAGGACAGGGCGATTTACTGAATGAATGTACAACAATACCACTGCATTTCATTAATAGATATTAGCATGTTCAAATGTTTGGAGAAGGCTGCCACTGAAAACCTCAGACAGTTTTCATAACACAATGACTCTTTGCTTGTACTCTAAACAGAAAGATATATGTTTCCTACTAGAAAATAATAGTCACAATGATCACCCAATAGCAACAGAAATTACACTTACTTTTTCCTATGCTAGATTCTTTTGTTTACTACTGTAGTCAAATTAGCAAATGTAATAATTTTGTAATAGTACATGGTTATTGTCATTTATGACCTACTAATAATCTAAAGCTATTATTACCATTTGTTAAATACATCACATTTTTAAAATGGCAGAAAAGCATTCAGCCTAATTTTAAAATGATTAAAATAGCAATTTAACAAAACATAAAAGGGGCAAAATACATAAAAATACATTTATATAGAGAGCAATAATGCATATTATATATCACAGGACCAAGTTAAAGATACCTCATGCTTAAAGCGGAGTTCCAGTCCACCAAACACTTTTTTTTTTAAAGACTCCTCTGTATTTGTCTAAAAATATGCATGACCATTTAGAAGCTGTCATATGTGTTGTAGTTTTAGTTTCTGTAAAAAAAAGTTTATTACTAACCAGATCTCGGAAGAAGGCAGGTTCCATGTTAGCTGTGGGCATCTGAAATCCTCCTGTCTTAATTTCTGGGATTTTCATGCAGCTGACTATCCAGCAGGCAGGTTCCAATCTCGCCCCTGTGCGGTGAAGCCACTGAGTTTTCTCTCTTCTCGACAGGTTGACATAGCAATGGCGGCATCAGCGGAAGTCCCTGTCCCGTTGATATGGCAACCTGTCAATCATGACATCTCCGACCCCTCCAGCTCAGCCCTCAGCTCTGATGCCGATACTAAGTCTGTCCTAGCCCCACCACTGCCTTTCAAGCCACGCCCCTCCCGATCAGCTCTCCTGTCTACTAACAAAGCTGGTATCATTTTGAAGGCCGTCCCAGCCCCACCCACTGCCCTGTAAACCACGCCCCTCCCGCTCAGCCCTCTTGGATACAAACACAGCTGGTATATGTTTGAAGTCCATTCTAGCCCCACCCAAAGCCTTGCAAGCCACGCCCCTCCCGATTAGCCCTCCCAGCTACCAACAAAGTTGGTATAGTTTTGAAGGCTGTCCCAGCCCCACCCACTGCCCTGTAAACCACGCCCCTCCCGCTCAGCCCTTGTGGCCACAAACACAGCTGCTATAGGTTTGAAGGCCGTTCTAGACTCACAAAAAAACGTGGTGAAATAACGCAAGGTTTCGTCACTAGGTGATTCGCAAGGACTCATGGGATACATGGCGCCGCTATCCCAGGAGCCCTTGCGAATCGCCTAGTGACCTAATTGCCTAGGCGATCGGCTGTCAGAAGTGCTATTGAAAAAGGCAAAAAAAAAAAAAAAGAACTTCCATTGGGAAAAGCATGCTCAAGGGGGATACCATAGAAAGTAAGTATAAAAAATAGGTGGAACTTCACTTTAAAATATATCCGAAAAACAACTTTGCAGATATAACCCTTTACTTCTAGCTTTTTGTTCCCTATGCTTTGAGAGTTGTTATCACATGCACAGCTTAGTGTAAGCATTGCCTCGTTAACATTAAACTTTTCTGCCATCTTCACTGTAGCTAAGTTCCAAGAATTCTTCAAACTAGGATGGAAAATAAGAAAGGTATCAACAATCTTTCAAGTTTTTTCCACAACGGCCATCTGTAATCATGTATGATAAAGGAGGGAGGGCATTGGTAACACTTAAGCCAGGTAGACACATCTGAAAATCTTCTGGTTCATCTGGAACCGACTAAGATGGGATAAAGTTCTGCTAACTTCAGTCATCCATTCATATGTACATAAAAAAATACTGTTTTTAATATTTTGCTTGCGTGTTATCAGGTTTTATTTGCAAAGGGATTTTTCACCACATTTGCTAAAGCTGGCCATAGAAGGTCCGAATCTCGGCTGGTTCAGAAGCAGATTCAAAACTTGTATGGGCAGGCTGAAAGGTACAACCAGCCTGCTGGATATTACTTGTGATTATCGCTTTTGTGTGATATAGTCGCTAGCAACAATCACTGGAGCCGTCCCCACCAGGAGAACAATGCCTTTGGCAGGAGGGATTAACCCTGTCACCACTGTCTGTAAACGGCTGGTTAGCCTTTAGATTATCAACCCCATTATCTTTGATGGTCTTATCTATTTTTTTGTTTGTTCATTTATTTCTATTGTCTAGCTATCTCTTACCACTTGTAAATAAGTAAATCCAGCATCTCAAACTGGTTAAACGGGCTGCCATTTTTTGTATTCTGTTTTTGAAATTGTTATTGGAAGCAGATTCTTTGGCCTTTATACAATCTTAAGCACGGACTTGGAGCTTAATTAGCCTGTATTAGTAGCCTGATTAGGAATTCTAATGCTATTCTGACTTCACCTAGTGCCTGCTAGCAGATCAACACAACAGCCATTAAACTAGAGCTTTCAGAAGTGCAGCAATGGCAGACCACTTACAACAAAGGGGAGACACATACCGATGCTGGTTAGAGAGTGCTGCTCACCCTCAAGGTACAGAAAATGGGAAATGCTCCCCCAAAATGGGGGTTTTAGGCAGCAGAATTATGGATTGAATCAACAATGTGTGGATAATTCAAAATTATTTTTATTAGTATAAAAAGTTTTAACATAATAGTTTAAAAATGAGCTCCAGTAGGACAATGGTTATGTAAAAATGCGGATGTACAATTGCAGACTGAGATTTCATACAAACAAATACAAAAGAATTGTCCAAAATATGAACAATAACCCTGATGCGTTTCAACCCTCACAATGGGGGTCTTCTTCAGAGGGACAGCCTGCTAAAAAAATATATCATTAATATATGTATCAACTATTATTTGCGCACAATATATACAATTAGTGATATCATACAGTGCAAACATCTGGTATAGTTACCCAGTAATGTATATCCAAAACAGGAAGGGGGGGGGTTTTGTCCTATGTGGAGATCATTTTAAAAGAAGCCTACTTTCCATCTTAGTGCTCCTCCACGAATCTCCCCAGTCAGGCAGATGGGCGGGTACCACTGCCGACATAGGGAGCATCCCCCCTTGCCGCCGGCGTACCTGGACATTCCCGGATGCCATCCCTCACGGCGCACGCGCGGGTCCCAGTGGGTGCGCGTGACGTATGGACCCCGCGGCATTCCGACGGGAATGACGTAATTTCAGGGCCGTTCGCAGCCTTCCTTATTTATGCTTTTGTCCACAAATATTTTCTACAGTGCATTTCAGGGAGGACTTCACTAAAATAGATGTATAAAGCAAGAAAAAGCAGAGCACACTACAGGAGTTTACAGCTCACATTTCTGTTTAGGCCAAATTGTGAAATAATGATCTTCAGGTCATACAGGTCTCAGAATCTCTCAACATCCCAGCATAATTTACATATTTGATGTATTTAAAAACAGAAGGGCTTTCTTTTTTTTTTTCTTTTAGAGTTCTCAAAGTAATGCAAGCAGCAAACAAAATGAGCACTTAATGTATTCAGAGTGCTTTTGACTTTGCTAAAAGCAACAATTTTTGCATTACTATACATTTGTTATATGGTTCTGATAAATATTTCCTGTAAAGTTTCTTCCTAAACCAATCCACAATTCTTTAGCTAACATAAGGGATTATGTAGAGTTCATATAAGGATATTCATTACAAATGTCATTTACATTTAGGGCAAGCAGAGTCTAAAACCCACAGGAGCATTAAATCAGCAAGATGCTGTCACTTCCAGTGCAGTTGTTCTAGAAGAACATACTGTGCTGTTATTGGTTACATACTGGATGCACAGTGCATTGTTAAAAAAACATTCACAAGCTAGTCATATATTATAGTAGTATAAACAGCAACACCAGAAAATACATACATATCCTGTAGTTCACTTGATGATTTCTTCAAATGTCATTTTCAATTACGGTAAGTTAAAATAAATATCTGAACCTTTTCTAGAGAACCACCACACCACTTGAAAGATAAATTAAAGCTTGAAGTAGGTTGCCCAGTGTGCAAGCTAATAGGCAGAATGGGAATATATTTAGGATGGAATAAGGCAGGAAAAAGCTCACATATGATTTCACTATTCTGCATAAAGTGTAAAGAATTATTGCGCTAAACCAGTAATGCCCCGTACACACGGTTGGAAATTCCGACAGAAAATGTCCGATCGGACCATGTTGTGGGAAAATCCGACCGTGTGTGGGCTCCATTTGACTTTTTCCGACGGAAAAAAATTGAGATCCTGCTCTCAAATTTTCCGACAACAAAATCCGACTTTTTCCGATCGTGTGTAGAGAATTCTGACGAACAAAGTGTCACGCATGCTCAGATCAAATTATGAGACCAAAGCTATTGGCTAATAGCCTCTATGTAGTTCCGTCGTACGCAACGAACGTCACCACGTTCAGAATGATCGGATTTTCTGACAACTTTGTCCGACCATGTATATGCAACACCAGTGTTGGACAAAATCCATTGGAAAAAATCTGACGGATTTTGTGGTCGGAATTTCCGACTGTGTGTACAGGGGCGAGTGAGTGAACAAATGCAGCTGCTACATACGAATGTGACAAAAATTCATAAGATAGAGGGATGTGAAATGTAGCGCTAAAAAATGAAAAACAGTGATGGTGAAACACTGACAACTCAAATCTATAACATTCTGAGTTGAATAAATGAAAGTAATAATAATAACAAGTCCAAGATAGGTCAGTCCAAACAGGAAACAAGATCCACACCGGCCGGACAGTTGTTCTCATATGGAAACAGATGATAAATTGGGTATGTATAAAATCCAAGCAGGTAAGACATCCAATGTAAGATAAGTTAAAATACTCTTACCAGAAGCAGTGGACCAGGATGTCAGCGACTCCAGGTCAATCATGCATGGATAACGAGGTCATCAGATCAACAGGAACATTCCAAGAGGTCCAGATGAGTCCAGAAATCGATTACTGGAATCTCGATGACACCAACAGTCACGAGAAGGTGTTCACTAGGAGGAAAGGCCAAAAAAACTCACATCCAGGAAGATATGTAAAGAAAATAGTGCTTCCAATAGTGCAGGTCAAAAAGCAATAGGTTTTTATTTCCAAAAAAACAGCATACAGAGTAAAAAAATCTAATGATCTAATATATATATATATATATATATATACATACACTCTGCATTCAGTGTAGCCTATATATACACAATGCATTCGGTGGTGTATAGTTTCTAATACACTTCAGGCAGTGTACACTGTATATAATACAGTGTAGTGTTGTTTTGCAAAACAGAAAATACATCATGTCCAGAAGGACACGAAGGAGAGGCAGACGCTCACACTTCAGGTGGTGTATTAATATATATATAAATATATATATACATATATATTAATACACAACCTGAAGTGTATTAGAAACCATACACCACCAAATGCACAGGAGAGGCAGACACTCACAGGTCACTAAAAGAGGACATGCAGCCTCTGTGTCTACAGTCAACAGTGGTGGTCGTGGACATGGTGCATTCTCTGCAGGTGGGCGTGGGGCATATTTGTCCATTTTTCTGCTACTGGCCGTATTATTGAGCCACAACATGCAGAAGAGTTGGTGGAGTGGATAACAAAGCTGTCCTCATCCTCCTCATCCTCTGTCACCCAGGCTCAGAGTAGTTTGCCATCCAACGCAGCAGTCAAATCGGCCTATTTCACTGGCTCCTTGTCCACAGTCACTCCTTCTGTAGCCTCAACCCCCACCATCATGCATTGAGGAGTCCCCAGAATTATTCAACCACAGTGTCAGTTATATGCAGCTGGAGGATGCGCCACAGAAGAACAAGAAACTTGCATTTATGTTCCCCCAGCTACAGCATACTGCCAAGGTTGCTCCAGTGATGAGGAGGGAGAGGATGACGAGGTCACTGCCTGTACTTGGGTGCCTGAGAGAAGAGAGGAGGAGGAGGCACAACTCCAATGAGGCAGGATGTCCTCTAGGGGGCAGCTTAAGTGCAGCCACCCTATTGCATCACACTGCAGAGCTCCGCAGGTGCAGGGCGCTGCTGACTCCCCGCTGACTTTTAAAGTTCTTTGGTGTGGGCCTTTTTCAACACGTGTGCAGCAGATCACACCGTTGCTGTTTGCAACTATGTCTGAAGCGGATCAAGCATTGCCAGAACAGCAGCCAGTTGGGCACCACATGCTTGACCAGACATATGATGACCTGCCATGCAGTCCATTGGCAACAGCATTTGAAAGACGAACATCATAGAAAAAGGCAGACTTCTCCTTGCTCCTCTGGGATCTTCAACCCTAATATACCTCCAGTCCTCTCAAAAACCTGCACTGAGAGGAATGAAGGTATAGCAATAGGTGTCCAAAGTACTTGCAGCCAATCTGCTAGCAGTACACCACCAATTGGTTTTAGCAGGCAAATTTTTCTACCACAGTTGCTGAACCGTAAAAAGAAATTTGTTCCCAGCCATCCACATGCTCAGCGTCTAAATGCTAGCTTGGCCAAATTGTTAGCACTGCAACTGCTGCCTTTTCATCTGGTAGAATCTGCCCACTTTTGTGAATTTGTAGAATGTGCTGTATCTCAGTGGCAGGTTCCAAAACGCCATTTCTTTTCATGGAAGGCCATTCTGGCTCTCTACCGGCATATGGAAGGCAATGTTTTGGCCTCGTTGGACAGGGCGGTAAGCAGTAAGGGTTCATATTACCGCTGGTTCATGGTCTAGCAGGCATGGGCAGGGACATTACCTTTCGTTCACGATGCACTGGGTAACTCGGCTGGCAGCTGGGAAGGATGCAGGACAGGGTTCAGTGTTGTTGGAGCTTGTTCCTCCACCACGCCTCTGAAATGCTAGTGGTGATTATGCCACAGCTCTCTCCTCCACTCTGTCCTCTTCTTCCTCTATGGCCTCTTCTGCAGATTTGTCCTCTGAACCAGCAGTGCTCCATAAGCGTTCAAGGGGCTACGCAAGCAGTCAGGCCAAAAGATGCCATGCAGTGCTTGAGTTGGTCTGCCTAGGAGACAGGAGCCGCACTGGGGCAGAGATTCTATCCGCTCTGCAGGGGCGGGCTCAGAGGTGGTTGATGCCACGCCAGCTTTAGCCAGGAATGGTTGTATGTGACAATGGCACCAACCTTCTCTCCGCCCTCTGACAGGGACACTTGACCCATGTTCGGCACACGTCCTGAATTTGGTGATGCAGCGGTTCTTGAGCAGGTACCCAGGCTTACAAGATCTCTTGAGGCAGACCAAAAAAGTCTTTGGTCATTTCCGCCGGTCATACAATGCCAGTGCTGTATATAGGAACACCGATCGGTCTCCTCCCCCAGTCAGTCCCATCCCCCCACAGTTAGAACACACAGTGAGGGAACACAATTAACCCCTTGATCGCCCCCTAGCGTTAATCCCTTCCCTGCCAATGACATTTATACAGTAATCAATGGCTATTTATAGCTCTGATCACTGCATAAATATCAATGGTTTCAAAAAAGTGTCAAAAGTGTCCGATCTGCCCGCCTCAATGTTGCTGTCACGATAAAAATCGTAAAAAAATAAATAATAAAAATGACATAAATCAATAACCTATTTTGTAGGCGCTATAACTTTTGCGCAAACCAATCAATATTCACTTATTGTGATTTTCTTTCCCAAAAATATGTAGAAGAATACATATCGGCCTAAATTGAGGAAAAAAATATATTTAAAAAAAAAATTGGCATATTTATTATAGCAAAAAGTGTTTTTATTTTAAAAATTGTCGCTCTTTTCTTGTTTATAGTGCTAAAAATAAAAAACGCAGAGGTGATCAAATACCACCATAAGAAAGCTCTATTTGTGGGAAAAAAAGACATCAATTTTGTTTGGGTACAACGTTGCACGACTGCGGAATTGTCAGTTAAAACGGCACATTGCAAAAAATGACCCGGGCAGGAAGAGGGTAAATTCTTCCAGGCCTAAAGTGGTTAAAGCAATATTTAATTTTTATTGTTTCACTTTAAGCATTATTAAAAATTACTGAAAAATTTCAGTTTTTAAAACTTTTTTTTGCATTGATACATGTCCACTGGGCCAGGACCCAGGTCCCCAAACACTTTGTATGGCAATAACTGGCATATAAGCCTTTATCCACTTACCCACTGGGCACTTAAACCCCCTTCCTAACCAGACCAGTTTTCAGCTTTCGGTGCTCTCACACTTTGAATGACAATTACTCAGTCATGCAACACTGTACCCAAATGAATTTTTTGTCCTTTTTTTCACACAAATAGAGCTTTCTTTTGGTGGTATTTAATCACCGCTGGGTTTTTTATTTTTTGCGCTATAAATCAAAAAATACTAAAAATTCTGTAAAAAAAACAAAAAAAAACAATTATTGCAGAGTATTGGCGAGTATTGCAGAGTATTGGCGAGTATTGGCAGAGTATTGGCAGAGTATTGGCAGAGTATTGGCGAGTATTGGCAGAGTATTGGCAGAGTATTGGCGAGTATTGGCAGTGTATTGGCAGAGTATTGCACAGTGTTGGTAGAGTATTGCACAGTGCTGGAAGAGTACTGTCACTGAGCAGCGCTGTGGGCACTACATATACAGCCCACAGCGCTGCTGCCATCTCTCCCCCTCTCCGCTTCTCCCCTCTCACTGTACCGATCGGTACAGAGAGGGGAGGGAGGAACCGGCGTCATGACGTGACGCCGGTTTGTTTACATGTGATCGCTCCGTCATTTGACGGAGCGATCACGTGGTAAACGGCCGCTATCAGCATCACGTGATCCGTGATGTTCCCAATTGCGCGCCCCGGGGGGGGGGGTGCGGGAGCAAGGTTCTGAGAGGACGCTATGGCCCGGTCGGCATTTGGTTAAAATGAGCACTTTTGATATTTCATGTTAGTGACTTTAATGGTGTTCGCATGTTTGCATATATTTTTTGCCTGTTCGCATGTTCTGCTGTGAACCGAACCCTAACCAAGACCATACAGCAGTTTAACAGGACAGGTTCCACTCAGAACAGGCCTCGCCATGGTCGACCAAAGAAGTTGAGTGCACATGCTCAGCGTCATATTCAGAGGTTGTCTTTGGGAAATAGAGTGCTGCCAGGATTACTGCAGAGGTTGAAGGGGTGGGGGGGTCAGCCTGTCAGTGCTCAGACAAAATACTGCACATTGCATCAAATTGGTATGCATGGCTGTAATCCCAGAAGAAAGCCTCTTCTAAAGATGATGCACAAGAAAGCCTGCAAACAGTTTGCTGAAGACAAGTGGACTAAGGACATGGATTACTGGGACCATGTCCTGTGGTCTGATGAGACCAAGATAAACTTATTTGGTTCAGATGGTGTCAAGTGTGTGTGGCTGCAACCAGGTGAGGAGTACAAAGACAAGTGTGTCTTGCCTACAGTCCAGCATGGTGGTGGGAGCGTCATGGTCTGGGCCTGCACTAGTGCTGCTTACATACTGAAGCAGAGCATGATCCCCTGCCTTCAGAGACTGGGCCGCAGGGCAGTATTCGTACATGATAATGACCCCAAACACACCTCCAAGATGACCACTGCCTTGCTAAAGAAGCTGAGGGTAAAGGTGATGGACTGGCCAAGCATGTCTCCAGGCTTTAACCCTATTGAGCATCTGTGGGGCATACTCAAACAGAAGGTGGAGGAGCGCAAGGTCTCTAACATCTACCAGCTCTGTGATGTCGTCATGGAGGAGTGGAAGAGGACTCCAGTGGCAACCTGTGAAGCTCAATGCCCAAGAGGGTTAAGGCAGTGCTGGAAAATAATGATGGCAACACAAAGTATTGACACTTTGGGCCCAGTTTGGACATTTTCACTTAGGGGTGTACTCACTTTTGTTGTCAGCGGTTTAGACATTAATGGCTGTGTGTTGAGTTATTTTGAGGGGACAGCAAATTTACACTGTTATTCAAGCTGTACACTGGCTACTTTAAATTGTAGAAAAGTGTTATTTCTTCAGTGTTGTCACATGAAAAGGTATAATAAAATATTTACAAAAATGTGAGGGGTGTACTCACTTTTGTGAGATACTGGGTATGTATATATATATATATATATATATATATATATATATATATATATATATATATATATATATATTAGTATAGTACTTTTTAGTATGGTCACCATAAACAGCATATGACAAGAAACAATAAAGTAGGAAAATGATAAAAGGACAAGGGCAAAAAGCACAGACAATATAAATCACAGAATTTAATAAAATGTAATCAGTACATCATGTATCAAACACAGAGAACATGGCAGTTCAGAGCAATGTTTATAAATTGAAAAAGGCAGGATTATTTATAAATTCTGATCAGAGAAACCAAGTGGCAGGATGAGAGTTAAATCTTGTATTGTATCTGGCCAAGACATGCTTTATCGTCATTTATTTGGCACAAGCAGGGATAAGTTGGTTTCCAAAACAAGTATTTCAGCAGTGCCATGGGTTTTCAGATGGAATGCTGGAACGTCAGAATGATGATAATGTAAGAACATCCTGAAAGGGAATTTAAATAACTTGGATGCCTTCCTTCTCTGATCTCAGACTGACTGACTGAGATTTAAAGTGTAAGAAAAGGCTAACTATAACTATTCCTAAAAATGTTCCATCCCCCTCCTTCTACCTAT